>CM064495.1:44275957-44302464 GCA_032716605.1 Paralithodes platypus
CCCATCATCTTTATTACACTGAACAAAAACATTAATTGCTGGTAAAAGTTATTGCTACCGGTTAATGTGTACGTTATCCCTAGCGAATTGTTAGTGAACCGGTTGTCGTGATGGGGAGCGGAAGTAGAAAATTAAGATACCGGGTGAGATACGGCCGACAACGAAGGCTTGCAACAAAATGTATGACCTAATCAATCACAGTCTTTCACTACTTTATGTGGGAATCTGGGGAGCTGTAAATCATAATGTATCACCGTTGTGTCTTTGCGATCAAGGGCGTTAAATCATCACGTTTATTATGTGTCGGTACAGTCGTGGACAACAGTATGGTTTGGACCTCTAGACGCTAACAAATATTTTTTTTTATATAGCGTAATGTATAGTGCGCGGAATTTCGATGTGAATATCCTGGGTTCGAGTCCTCGGAGTGCCACATGTATTTGTTGATTTCATTAATTGAGTTTAGATGTGAAGTTGGTTGGTGTAAAAAAAACATAAATAATTCATGTGTTCAAGTAGTCAAGTATCAAACAACTTAGTAGTTATTAAATATTACAAAAAGTATAATATTATTTTTCATTGTTTTATATGGCTAAGGAATCAACATTTATATAATCATGATTATAATTAATAAGTTTTGGAAAAGGAGCCCAATTTTGAACGCCATTCTTTTCTCTGCCTGAACTGTTTATATTTAGACACGCCCTTGTCATCACGTCCTACCCAAGACAAACGTCCACTTAAGCGCCACAATATATTTTCTCTAAGTCCACAAAAAAAAAAAAAAAAAGAAAAAGAAAAAAAAAATCTGAATTGTATTTAAGCTGTTTTAGGTTAAGGTGAGATTAAATATTTAGGTTTAGACTGTTCTTTTAGGAATCATTATTGATTACTTATTTTACTTGTTGCGATGACATTATAGTGTCTTCTAATTGTTGTGATTTCCATATGTACAGACATCTATTATAGTGTTATGTTGGAGATTTGAGAACACTCAGAATTATTTTGAGTTTCTTGAACTTATTATGAAACTTTAGTGAACATTAAATATATTAAGCTGTCCAGTTTGCGATGGAAAGGAATAAATCAAGTCGAAATTTTAAGCTCCCGTAAAAACCCCTCTGCCCCGGAATCCACCTTAAAATTGCGAGTAAAAACAACCGTCGTGATTTGACCAAACTGTTTGAGGGCAATTAATGGAAAGGCAAAACAAACTGGACCGCGACGGGAAGCCAAACAGACGGACGGACGGACGGAAAAATACCCGACACGGACATGTTACTTTGCCGAACATTTGGGGGGAGTTAATAATATATAAATTAAGTCCGGGGATAAAATGTCGCCGCCACCACCCAAGTAAGGTGCTGTAGTAGGGGGTGGTGGGTGGCTGAGGATGTAAATGTGGGCCAGTTTTTTAAGTGTGTCTGTGGTGACCAGACAACTCAACCAGTAGACCATTTCAACCAGTAGCTCTCAACCAATACGGTTAGGTTAGGTTAGTACTATATTTTGGCACTAGTTTGGTTGGTCTAGATTGATTTGGCACTGGTTGAGAGCTACCAGTTGCAATGGTCTACTGGTTGAGATGTCCGGGAATAGTTTGTGTTTGTGTGTGAGGTTTTGTTGGAATGTGTGTGTGTGGAGGAAGTATGTGCGCTTTACTGTAGTAAGTTTGTGATTGTATGGGTATGTGTTTTGATGGATAGAAGTAATGTGTGTGTGTGGAGGAAGTATGTGCGCTTTACTGTAGTAAGTTTGTGATTGTATGGGTATGTGTTTTGATGGATAGAAGTAATGTGTGTGTGTGTGTGTGTGTTCAGTATATTCCGTGTATATGATGTTTGAGTATATACTAATGTGTGTGCTCGTGTTTGGATGTGCAACATTACTGCGTATGTATGTGTTGGAGTGTGTGTGTGTGTGTGTAAGTGTGTGCCTCTGTGTGTGTATGTGTGTGTGTGTGTGTGTGTGTGTGTGTGTGTGTGTGTGTGTGTGTGTGTGACAGCTGGACGGCCATCCCTCACTCACGTCAGCCAGTTTCAACCCCCTCCCCCCCCCTCCCCCCCCCCCCCCCCCCCCCCCCCCCCCCTCCCCCCCCCCCCCCCCCCTTCACCTCCCCTGCGGAGCTCTTTGTTTCTGTCATTCTATATACATGTGCAAGTTTATATTCATGTCTTATGTATTTGTTTCTATGCTGGGGAGTTTTTCTATTTGTTTTATGCTCGTGGAATCTATATACATGTATATTCATGTATATGTATTTGTTTCTATGCTGGGGGTATTTCTATTTGTCGTATGTTCGTGGAATCGTAAGTAAAGTATTTGATTGTAAGATGGGCTACAAGTAACAGTTTCGTTGCTGAAGTTTTTTTTTTTTTTTTTTTTTTTTTTTTTTTACTATATTTTAGTTAATCCTACGCAAGTTTATAGTCATGGCTATGTATGTGTTTCTATGCTGGGGAGTATTAATATTTGGTTTATGTCTATGTATGTGTTTCTATGCTGGGGAGTATTAATATTTGGTTTATGTCTATGTATGTGTTTCTATGCTGGGGAGTATTAATATTTGGTGTATGTCTATGTATGTGTTTCTATGCTGGGGAGTATTAATATTTGGTTTATGTTCGTGGGCAAGTGTATACAGTTGTTTGATTTTCGTATTGAGTGTTTTGTTTCCTTGAGTCTACAGTACAGTATGTGTATCTACACGATTAGTTTTTTTTTTTTTAAATAGAGTCTTTTTATCTGTTTGTTGGTGGTGGTAAAGTGTATAAAGTTATCGGATTTTCATATTGCTTTCTTTTAATCTGTGTTTCTATATACAGTCAATGTGAATCTTGCTATGCCTGGGAGTTTTTCTATTGTTTCATGTTGGTGAAAAAGTGTACACAGTCGTTTGATTTGTGTATTGGTGTCTTTGTTTCACTCTAAACCTACTTACAATATATAACTTATACAGTATATATTATTTGTTATACATATATGTTATGCTGTAGAGTTTCTGTATTTGATTTATACTAGTGAGATTTGATGTAAAATTAGTGTATTAGTGCTACTTCTGTATGTTTGAACTTCTGTGCATTCAGTTTTATTTCTATGTATAGGAATGTTTCTGTTATTGACTTGCATGTACAAGTTTACAGTCGTTGTAGGTATTGATGTTGTTATGAAGAAGCTTTGAATTGTATATAAAGTAATTGTATTTGTTTCTTTAATTGTTAATCTATATAAATGTATATATTCAAGTTCTTGCTGCTATATTTATTTTAATGCGTGGGCCAAGTTTGTATGCATGGATTTGTATTTTTATCAGTATGCTTATCTGTATGCTGGAGTGTTTGGCATTGGTGTAAACGTGTGTAGGTTTCTATAGTATCTGGGTTTGTTTCGACCCTGGATACCTTGGCTTGGTTTGATACATGCGAAGGCTTTTATGAATTTACTGTAGTCGTTTGCATGTTTATTCCTATTTTTGTATTTACACATTTTGATCTTCATATATCTACTGGTTTGTATTTCATAGCTTGTGATTGTCTTGGTTTGATTTCTTGTAGCCGGAATTTGCGTTTGAGCGGGAAATAAATTGGTGATTTTTGAGAAGAGGTTCATTCCCTTGTCCACACTTGAAGCCTTATTTCATCAGTCACTATTTACATTTCTCACGGAACGTACATTCACTTGGTCATAATTATGCTCCAACCGTTATTATGGGAAGATTTGCATATTAATGTACCGGTAGTTTGTCGTTTGTTATCAGTTTCTCTTATTCGTTGCTCCTCTGTAGTGTATGTGTGTTGTGAATCTAAATGGTGTTCTCTCCTGATGTTGTCAACTGATTGATATATTATATCGATAGTTCTATCAATATTCCTTTTTTGCTAGTGTACTGTGTGTGATGTGAACTTTATTCCTGTTCTTCAGACTGACCTTTGTTTGGGCAAAATGGGTCTCAGAATATCATATACCGTACATGATTTCTTAGATTTCCGTCTCTAAAGGATATTTGTTTATAGGCCTACTGCTTTAACGCGTTTGTCGTACACCTGACTATTGTTTACTAATGTTGTTGTGGCCTTGTATTGTTACACTAACGCCTGTTATTGTATACTAATGTTGTTGTGGCCTTGTATTGTTACACTAACGCCTGTTATTTTCTGTCTTTTATTTGTTGGCAGTTGCAACTGGTTGATTGCAGGGGTAGTATATCAATCATTTTTAATTGGTTACAGGTTTTATTGGTGTTTTGTATTCCGTGTGAGTGTTATTCTTTAATGTTGTGTGAGTTGCTACAAACATAGTACAGTACCGTTCTGCCATTTTGTAACTCGTGTATTGTGTTCTTGTTGTATGACTTGCTGTAAACTTAGTACTATTCTGCAATTTTGTAACTCGGCGTATTGTATTCTAGACTATGGTTCTTCAAAGGTGTAGTATTGATATTGCTTAGGCTGTAAATCCCGAGTGCTCCACTGTAACACTGTTGTAATGTGTGGGCTGTAAGGGCTGTTCTGTAAAGCTGCTGTGACCCCCAACTGCTGTTCTTCCTGTTGGTCATGTTTGGGGTAATAACAGCAGCTGGAAAGAGAGGGACGGGAGGAGGGGGGCCTGGGGTAGAGTAATATATTAGTTAGCAGAGCCCTAGATCATGTCAGACGGCCATATCGCTGGAGTGATATATCAAGCGTGACAAGCCTCGCGTATACTCCTCGACGATGAAACATTAGTGGGGGGCTGTGGGGGGCGTGGAAGGGGGGTTTGTGGGGGGGATGGTGGGCGTCCGTGTACTCACAAGTCCCTGTCAAGCTCTTATGAGGTCATTATGAGCCCACATATTTCAGAGACTAGGCGGATCTCAGGGACTCGGCTGGATCTGGATGTGTGTGTTGTGTTGTGTGTGTATATGTGTGTGAGATAGACAGATAAGTACGTAGGTAGATAGATACATAGACCGAAATATATATAGCTAATGATTTGTGTGTGAGAGTGAGTTTTTCAAGAAACATTGGAACCTGGGATTATTTGCAATATTAAAGAAAACCATACCACACGATTATGAAAAAAATCAGTTTCCACGGTTGGCCTTATAATCACGAAGATCCCATCATCATAATACCCAACCAAGACAACCCCTAATGTCCCCCTCCCTGGTGGCCAAAATAACCTATGAAAGCAACGAGACTCAAAGGTATAAGAAAGTTAGCGTATATCATTTACTTACAGTCGGAGGGCGAAGGGCGCATAAAGCTGTCGGCCTGAATGATGAGGTAGGAGGGAGAGAGAGACCAAGGCTGTGGGGATTAAAAGTTAGGGAGGGGTGGAGTGGGATTCTCTATATTCGGACATACTCTAGAATTGTGTTAGGTATGATGTTATGTAGATGATTGGTTAAAGTTATAGGTCAATGAGTAGATTATGTGGGATTATGTGGGAATAGCGACATTAGATTAGCGAGATTAGATGGCAAATATTTTACTTTTAGTCCAATTTGGAAGGACAACTAATTTGATTCTATATTTTTGGATTTAGATAAGTGTTGGGAATTGTTGTGTAGATGATTGATATGGTAGGAATAGAAACACAGATATTGGACTAAAGTTGGGGAGGTATAGTGGATTTTATGTATTCGGACTTAAATGTGTGTTTGGAATGATGTTATGTAGATGATTTGATACGACAGGAAAAACAAGATGGATATTGGATTAAAGTTGGAGAGGTGTAGTTGGATGAGGTATATTTGGAATTTAGTGTTTGAAAAAATATGTTTGATAGATGATTGAAAAAAACAAAACATAGATGGATTGAAGAAACATAGATATTGGATTACAAAGTTGGGGAGTCAAAGTTAGATTCTGCATATGCTGACATAATTTGCTTTGGTAATGGTGTTTTGTAGATCATTGTTAGGTTGGAGTAGAATTGATATATGCTTGTTAACTCCTTGAGGATTAAGACGCATTTTAGCTGTTCATTCTGGCTATCATTAGAAGACTTTATTCAGCTCAGGAAGGATCTTGTGGGCATCAAAAGGGTAAAGACTATCTCGATGAACTCGCTGACTTCCATATACCCTTCCTAATCTGAATAAAATCGTGTAATGATAGTCAGAATGAAAAGGTCAACATGCGTTTTAGATCCTCAAGGGGTTAGGTATATAGGTTAATTGACCACTTGCGAGTTTTGGTCTATAAGAATGATAGAGGTCTAAGGAGCAAGCTAAAAACCTTCCCTTAAGGGTGCGGCCAACGCTTTATGGATTATAAGGGGAGATATCCACTTGAGGGATTTTTTTCTGGACCCCTTTCTCCCTCATGTTTAGCCCCTTTGCTTTTGAGATTTTAAGACCTTCGCCCTAGTAGTTTGGATATTTTAAGACATTTTACCCCATTTCTGTCAATTTTAAGGCCTTTCGTGCCGTTAAGGTGTCGATTTTTTTCCTGGCGAGCGATAGCGAGCCTGTAATTTAAGAGCAACCGGCCTCCGGCCTGGACATTTTTTTACCGAAAAATGTACAAATTTATCTTGAAAGGGGGTCTAGGGGGTGTAATTTTAAGCTTGATGAAAAAGTAGGGAACAAACTAAATACAAGAACAAGAACAATTATTAGCTAGGAGGAAGGACAAGGGTGTGTGAGTTACAATTATTAGCTAGGAGGAAGGACAAGGGTGTGTGAGTTACAATTATTAGCTAGGAGGAAGGACAAGGGTGTGTGAGTTACAATTATTAGCTAGGAGGAAGGACAAGGGTGTGTGAGTTACAATTGGAGACCATAATGATTTGGTTTCTCTATTTTTCAGACGTTGATTTATGCTTAGAATGATTTGTGGCAGTAATGTGCTTTTATGCTCGGTGGTAAGGTTACAGTGGGAGTGGACATATAGTCTAAATTAGTTAAGCTTCGTAAATTTCTGGCCATGGCGGGCTGATGTTACTTCTATTGAGTTCCATAGTAATATATTTACTAGTTTGCCTTTGAACTTCCTTAATAATGTCTTCGAAATAAACAAATCAATGTTCTTCAAACGTAGTCCAGTGTTTAGTTAATGAAGATTATATATATTTGGTTGTATGACCAATTAAAACAAATGTCCTCGTGCCCAAAAGTCAACGCAAACATTATCTCGGGAGTAATATATATGACATCGAACTGAATTTTTTTTTTTCTGTGTGTGATATGTTGGTTGTTCAAATAATGGCTGCGATACATCATAGTGTCTTCCGCACAAAAAAATAACATGAAAACTCTGCACTTATTCTTTTATCGACTAAGCACATATGTTGTTAAGGGAGTAGTAGGCCTCGCATTTTATGGACCCCCTTCTCCCTCATGTTTAGCTTATTAGTTTTGAGGTTTTAAGATTTTCGTGCTGTTAGTTTGTCGATTTTTAGACCTTTCACCCCATTTCTTCGTCAATGTTAAGACCTTGCGTGCCATTTAGGTGTCAATTTTTCCTGGCGAGCGATAGCGAGCCTGTAATTTTAGAAGGAACCGGCCTTCGGCCTGAACATTGTTCTATCGAAAAATGTACAAATTTATCTTGAAAGGGGGTCTAGGGGGTGCTATTTTAAGCTTGATGGAGGTCAAGCGAGGAAACTAAAAAATAAATACATTAATAAATACATAGACCAAAACACAAGTAGTACCCCCTTAATCATGGGTGGTGTAGGGCTCGTGTCACAGTAGATCACACTCGCAACTCCTCAGCTTTTCTGTTGTCTTTCACTTGTATTTTGTTTTTGTTCAGAGTGACGCTTCTTATACTTCACATGGTATCCCCTCTACCATAGCTTGTATTTCACCCTGCGCCTCTTACCACTGTTTCGTCTTTCATCTAGGTCTTTCTTCAATCCTTTTTTCTAACTCATATGTATTTATTTGTATTTAACTGTGACCTTCTTTTCTTCCCTCCGATCTCTTAAATAATGTATTGTTCTACTTTGACTTCATATGTGTCTTTATATACTTCAGAGTGGTCTTATGTTATATATCACATTTTCCCCCTCCTATTGCTTCATCCCTTACAAATCTTTATCCTCCATTTTTGCCTACCTTCATTCTTCTTTTGGTCTCTCTCTTCACCGTTTTCCTTGCTGCCATTACTTTATACCTCTACTCTACACTCCCTTCTATACCCTGTTCATTATAGGTAGGCCAGAAATCCAGACTTCAGCCTCTTATAACCAAAAAAACGACTAGAGTAATCGAGCTAATAATTCTACTATTTAGGAAGAGTCAGTTAGGAAAGAGGCGTGGAAAGTTAGTCCATTTTTGTTAGCCCTTTTTGATTTACAGACGTTAGGGGTGGCGATTTCTGGCCTACTTCAAATTAATATACTATAGTTACCTATTTCCCCTCTTGCCTCTTACCTTATCTTAACCTACCTTTCCTTTACCTTTCGCCCACCTATTATCGCTGCTGTCCTGTGTCCACGCTATCATTTTCTCTCTCTCTCTCTCTCTCTCTCTCTCTCTCTCTCTCTCTCTCTCTCTCTCTCTCTCTCTCTTATGCCTTGATTTAACCTGTTATGCATGTTTTTTAGTTTGGCTGCTACTCATTTGTCTCTACTGGTTTGTTATTCCAACCACGATTCCCTCCTCCTCCTCCTCCACCACCACCACCTCCTCTCCACAGCCACCACCGCGACACACCTTCTCCTACATAGTTATTAGTCTTCTTATTAACTCCTAAATCAACCCCACCTCCCCCCCCACCCTCCCCCTCCTTCTTCCTAAACCAGCGGGCAGAAAGTAGGAGGAGAGGACATAACTCGTGGCCAGGAGGGACATAACTTGCTGTGTCGCAGGAGGGAGGAGGAGGAGGTGGGACGAAGAGGAGGAGGAGGAGGAGAAGGAGGTGGTGGTGGTGGAAGTGGAAGGAAAGGGAGGTGAAGGAGGTAGGGGTGGGAAGTGGAGGAGGAAGTGGGAGGAAGAGGAGGAGGGAGGAAGATGAAGGAGGAATTAGGAGGAAAAGGAGAGTGAGGGATTTACATATATTTACATAAATACACTAACCATACAGACATTACGATCCAAAGGAGGTGGTCAGGGTTTAATTCTAGTAGAGGTAACAAAACTCCTACACAGGGAAGTGGAAGAAATTAACAAAAGAGAAGGAGAAACTCTGAGAATCTGGGAAAGAAAAGGCACAAACGGAGAGAAGCAGCATCGCTGCCAGGTGATTATAATTCGGTCTAGGATAGACGAGAAGCTGACCTATCCCAATAAGATGTAAACACTACTAATCTAATCTTACTTAACCTAAATCAACGTCAAAGCTTAAGAAGGACGGTAGGAAGAAGAACAGAATGAGAATGGGATTAAATTAGGAATGAACAGAGAAGAAGAAGTGGCTCGGATGAAGAGGTAGTGGAAGGAGAAGAAGAAGAAGTATCTGGTATTAAGAGGAAATGGGAGGGCCTAAGAAGGTGCCGAATAATGAGGCGGAACGAGATGGACTAGGGTAATATCAGGTCATTTGCCGGGGGGAGAGTGCCGGGCTTAAGGAGAACGTTCTCTCTCTCTCTCTCTCTGGGTTTAGACCGTGGGGCTTATGAGAGGGCTTGTTTTGGGCTTTAGTTGGTGATGGTAAGTGACTTCAAAGTTGTATTAGGGCTTAGCCTACGGTGGGTGGGGGGTGGGGCCTTACGATAGCTTGAATTGATGATGGTAAGTGATTTGAAAGGGGCTTGTATGGGTTTGGATTGGTGTAGGGTAAAAGATCTGAAGGCTAGGGGTTAGCAAGAGCTTATTTTTGTATAGATGATGAAGTAGGTCATCCGAAGGTTGGCCTGGTAAACAAATAAGGCATCTTAATATAGAGGAAAATATAGAAGGCCCATGGCAAAATATAGAAGGTCCATGGCAAAATATAGAAGGTCCATGGCAAAATATAGAAGGTCCATGGCAAAATATAGAAGGTCCATGGCAAAATATAGAAGGTCCATGGCAAAATATAGAAGGTCCATGGCAAAATATAGAAGGTCCATGGCAAAATATAGAAGGCCCATGGCAAAATATAGAAGGTCCATGGCAAAATATAGAAGGCCCATGGCAAAATGTAGAAGGCTCATGGCAAAATATATTATGTTAACGTAAATTCAGAGGGTAAACATAAAGACATTGTATTTAGAGGCGAGACCAAAGGATTAACCTGAAACTTATGGTATGCTGAAACGATATAATTCTGAACCTCGATTAAACAATACAAATAAGAAACTAAACACAGTGTCCATCGTTGAGAAAAATATAGATGCTACACTTAACCCTTTCAAGATCCAATACACATTTATTTTCTGTTTTCCAGCTATTATTAGACGATTTTATTCAGATTAGAAAGGGTATATGGAAGTCGGAGGGTTAATTTAAAATAGTATTTACCCTTATAATTCCCCCAGATCCTTCTTAAACTGTATATAAGCATATAATGATTGCCAAAATAAACTGTCAAAATGCGTCACGATCTTCAAAGGGTTAATACACCCCTCCAACTAACTAACTACTGACGAAGGCGGCGAAAGGTTAAGAGTCAGATTTGTGACTTAGATAAACACTTCCTGTCTCACCCCTACTAAGCTACCCAGTCGAGTTAATGATGATCAGCCGGGAAGAACGTTTAAGGGGAAGTTTAACCCCGGAGATGAGCCATTATTTATCACCTGCTTGGTTCTTCTTTGTACGATTTAGTTGGTGGCCTTCTGTTTAATTATGTCATGTTTCTATTATATTGATATATTTTATTATATATTCTATTTTGTATTTACTATATATTTCCTCGCGCATATATATTACATGTTTTGTAAATTGTTCATGTATTAATTTGTGTTTTTTTTCTCCACAGGTAAGTGTCTTCTGAGGCAGTGTAGAATTGAGGATGTCGGTTGGTGAGTACAAAATATATTCGTAGATTATTTTGTATTGACCATTATGTACTTTATATTGACCATTATGTACTTTATATTGACCATTATGTACTTTATATTGACCATTATGTACTTTATATTTTATTATCGATGTTCCAAGATTATTCTCCATTTCTTTTATATGTTTACACTTCATTAGTATCTTGATCCGTCATAATATGTTTTACTATGATGGTAACACACACACACACACACACACACACACACACACACACACACACACACACACACACACACACACACACACACACACACACACAGCCCGTAGCCTAGTAGGTAGAGCTCTCGTCTCACACACGAGGGGTCGGGGGTTCAATCCCCGGCCGGGCGGAGACAAATTGGGCTTGTCTCCTTTCATGTGTTAGCCTCAGTTCACCTAGCTGTAAATAGGTACCTGGAATAAGTGGACGACGTTGTGACGTCCCATCTGGGGTTGGCAAAAATGGTACAAGGCGAGATGGGTATCATATGGTTCACCTAAGCTGATGGCTACCTAAGCCTTCGGGCGAGACGGTACCGTCTATAGTGAGAATGGTACCATACAGATCCACCCTAAGCCTTCGTTTCCGATGTCGCCAATTGGCTAAATACAGACTACACACACATCCACAGCCATTCCAACAGTACATAAACACTTAACATGTATTTCACGCAATACATTCCCAGTTAAGGAGGCGCGATAATAATGAGCTTAGCTCGCATTGCGTGGATTCCCCTTGACGAACAAGTAACTGAGTAACACACACACACACACACACACACACACACACACACACACACACACACACACACACACACACACACCTCCACCAGCTTGCTACCGTTGTTTGCTTCCTTTTACACCTCGAAAATGCGCCGTCTTCAATTACGACCATAAGCATCAGGTGTACTCCACTTAAACGTAACGAGAAATTTCTTATAGCACCCCCGCCCCCACCTGACTCCTCTAATTTATAGCCCCTCCCCCACCTCCTCATGCCCTGGAACATCATTAAACACATGACGCCTGGACGCCCATGATTAAAGATAATACTCGGCCGGGCGTGTGAGTCGGTAAATGTTCATTTTAGCGCCGCCATTATTTCGTAGCTGGATTGCACGGTTAGCGGGCCGTGACGCTGCCGCTAAAGAAAGAAAGAAAGATAGATAGAGAGAGAGAGAGAGAGAGAGAGAGAGAGAGAGAGAGAGAGAGAGAGAGAGAGTCCTTGACACTTCGTCGCTGGAAAATAATCACTTCATCATCGCTTCGTTCTAGCACATACACACACTTACACTGCATTACTAGTTTGTTCATACTCACCATCTCTCTCTCTCTCTCTCTCATGCGTAGATATACCTACAATAATATATATATGGACTGTATTGGTAATGGATAAGGAATCTGAGATAGGGAGAGAGAGAGAGAGGGGGGGGGGGCGAGGGGGAGGGGGAGAGAGTGCTTTGATGAAATAGGGAAATCTTGGAGGGAGAAGGGTGAAAAATGAACTCAAAGAGATTAGTACGAATGCAGTGAATTGGGGGGGACATGTAGCAAAGGGATTGCTAGTAAGATTCAGAGCAAAGGTGTTGTGCGGGTGCCAAGGTCGACTGGGAGAAAGTTGAAGTGAAAGAAAAGAGAGTGATTGAACTGAGGTGGTTGAAGGGTGCACAGTTAAGAGGGAATGGGCGTATTTATTTGCTCATTTATGTAGGCCTATCTGTTTATCATTTATGTAGGCCTATCTGTTTATCATTTATGTAGGCCTATCTGTTTATCATTTATGTAGGCCTATCTGTTTATCATTTATGTAGGCCTATCTGTTTATCATTTATGTAGGCCTATCTGTTTATCATTTATGTAGGCCTATCTGTTTATCATTTATGTAGGCCTATCTGTTTATCATTTATGTAGGCCTATCTGTTTATGTAGGCCTATCTGTTTATCATTTATGTAGGCCTATCTGTTTATCATTTATGTAGGCCTATCTGTTTATCATTTATGTAGGCCTATCTGTTTATCATTTATGTAGGCCTATCTGTTTATCATTTATGTAGGCCTATCTGTTTATCATTTGTGCAGTTTCCTCCCTAGACCTCCATCAATCTTAAAAACCACACCCCTCAAGACCCTCCTACAGGATAAATTTGTAAATTTTTCAATAGAAAAATGTCGCCGGATCCTCTTGAATTACAGGCTTGCTATCGCTCGCAAGGAAAAAATAGACCTCTAAATGACACAAACAAATAATTAATGACAAACAAACGGGGTGAAAGGTCTTAAAATCGCCAAACTAATGAGCCGAACGTCATAAAATCCGAAAACTAATGAGGAAAAAGGGGACCAGAAAAACGACCCATCTCACCTTAAGGGGATGTATTTAGTTTGTTCCCTAGACCTCCATCTATCTATCTATCTATTGCCTGACGCCGCGATCCCCGAAGGGGTGGCCACGAACGAACCGCCCCCATGCACCTCTGTCCCCAGTCAGTCGACGCCCCTCCCCCCAACCAGCACCGCCTTCGTTCATGTAGTTCCTCACTCCATCCTTCCACCTCATATTCGGTCTACCTCTCCCCCTCTGTCCCTCCATCTCGCTCTCGTACACCCTCTTAGTCATTCTCTCACTTTCCATACGTTCCATATGGCCGAACCATCTCAAGTTGTTCCTTTTCACACTTTCCAGCACATCTACCTCCACACCACACCTCCTTCTTACTTCCTCATTAGTCTGTCTATCCCTCCATGTAACTCCGCACGCACTCCTTAAGTAATTCATTTCCACTGCTCTCACTCTTGGTCTGAGTCTCTCAACCAACGTCCATGCTTCGCTTCCGTACGTCAGTGTCGGGATTACCACACTGTCATGCAAGGACTTCTTCACTTCCATACTGAGCACCCTATTTCTTGTTACTGCTTTTAGCGTTCCTACAACCCTCTTCCCCTGTTGTACCCTCTCCCGCACCTCTTCATCCATAGTCCCATCTTTACTCAACACACTGCCCAGATACTTAAAAGAGTTGACGATCTCCATAGCCTGACCGTTCAGCTTCACCTCACACTCTGTGACTTCACCCCTTTCGAAGACCATAACCTTGCTCTTCCCCGTATTTACCTTCAAATTCCGTTTTTCGCACACTGTTCCAAATTCATTTACCAGACCCTGCAACTCCCATTCATTATCACTCATCAGAACTGTATCATCCGCAAACAGCAGTATAGGTAGCTTCCACTCAATTCCCTCCCTTTTCAGCGATACACCAACATCCACTGCTCTTGATAGTATTTCTTTCATAACTCCATCCATATATACAGTAAACAACCACGGGGACATCACACACCCCTGTTTCAAACCACATTCAGGTCAAAGAACTCGCTCTGCTCACTCTCCACACGTACTGCCGCCTTTGCACCCTCATACATGCTCTTCACTGCTTTCAGCAACTTGCCCTCTACTCCGTATATTCTAAGTACTTTCCACAAACCTTCTCTATCCACTCTGTCATAGGCCTTCTCCAAGTCCATAAAGGCAACATACACCTTTTGTTTCTTCTCCAGATACTTCTCCACAACACAATTCAGGGTAAAAATCTGATCTACACATCCTCTTCCCTTCCTAAAACCTCCCTGCTCGTCGCCTATCCATTTCTCCGTTCTCACTCTCACTCTCTCAATCACTACCCTACTGTATACCTTCCCTACTACGCTTAGAAGACATATTCCTCGGTGGTTACCACACACTCCTCTTTCCCCTTTGCCCTTATATAGGGGGACTATTATGCCAGTCTTCCAGTCATCGGGTGCACTCCCCTTCTCCCATGCTAGTTTGCACATTTTCCATACCCATTCTATCACTATCTCACCACCATACCTCAACATTTCCCCACACACTCCATCTGTTCCTGGTGCTTTCCCCAACTTCACTCTTTTCATGGCTTCCCACACTTCTGACCTCCTGATCCCCACCTCCTCCTCCACTACTTCTCTTCTTCTCCCTCCCATACCATATCCAGCTATGTTTGCTGGCTCTTCATTCCTTTCATTTAGCAACTCACTGAAGTACTCCCTCCATCTTTCGACTCTCTCTTGCTTCTCGGCTAGCATTCTCCCATTCTTATCTTTCACACCCTTACTGTTTCCCTTGCTACCTTCCCTAACTTTCTTGACTTCTTTCCAGAACAGTTTCTTACTCTCCCTCCATTTTACACTCAGATTCCTTCCAAATTCCTCATCTACTCTTCTCTTACTTTCCTTCACTACTCTCATCAACCTTAAAATTACACCCCCTTGAGTCCCTTTCAAGATGAATTTGTACATTTTTCGGTAGAAAAATGTCCCGGCTGAAGGCCGGTTCCTCTTAAATTACAGGCTCGCTATCGCTCGCCAGGATAAAATCGACACTTAAATGGCACGAAAGGTCTTAATATGGGGTGAAAGTTCTTAAAATCGCTAAACTAATGGGGCAAACATTTTATAATATCAAAAGCAATGGAGCTAAACATGAGGGAGAAAGGGGTCAAGAAAAAAAATCCCTCAAGTGGAGATCTCCCCTTAACGCAGTATAATATATATCGGACATCGGTTTCAATATGTTGCAAGTGTAAACGAGACGCGGGTGTTTTTTTATTTTCAGTTTGCAGTATTGTCGAAATTGCTTGGTGATTACGTAAGAACATTTATTAACATTATAAAATTACACAATAGTAAAATTATTTGATAAACATTTCACATCAGTATATGAATAAATAAACAAAACACTCAGCAATTTACTCTGCTATATTCTTTAGTCCGATTTGCAATTAAAAAGCCATGTTTATTTTGGCTTACCCGAATGTATAAGCAACGAGATTCACATTTTAAAATGTGGAAATAAGGTGAGAGATACACAGAGAGTTATTTTATTCAACCCGGAATTAATACGCAGCAGTTTTTTACGGTTTTAGGCTTTTGGTGTGACGGTTTTTTGCATATATGTTGCCTCTTTAAAACAATTGCTGCCTCCCCACACCAACATTTATCTATTTAAAACAATTGCTGCCTCCCCACACCAACATTTATCTCTTTAAAACAATTGCTGCCTCCCCACACCAACATTTATCTATTTAAAACAATTGCTGCCTCCCCACACCAACATTTATCTATTTAAAACAAACAAAAATGAAGTTTCTGGAGTGAACTGCAGGCTGGTAACGAGTGGGTAGTTAGCGAGGGGGCGGTGGGTAGTATAGGTGGATAGAGGGAGGATGGGGACGGGATATTGGAGCTGATTAATATTATTCTACCTGTAATTGGACGATTTTGTGCAGTTTAAGAAGGATCTGTGGTAGTAAAAAGGGATACATGCGATATCCTGTTACTGTAGGATACCTTTATAAACTGAATAAAATCGTCTAATAGTAGCCAGAATACAGTTAAAAGGACGTCTCGGTACAGAAGGGGTTAAAGAATAATTACGTGAAATTGTACAAATATGCAAAATATTAACGTGGAAGATGGACTGGAATGAGACAGAAGGAGGGAGGAGGACTAGGGTGACATAGTAAAAGGTACTTCGTCTCATGAATGTTTCTGTTTCTCCTTTTCCTCTTATCCCATTCCATTCACAATATGTATCCCCTCGTTCTGTTTCCCTTACATCCACTTTCACCATAAAATGTCTCTTATATCGACCTCTCCCAGTTCAATTCCCCCACACCCCCTTCTCCCACTGCCCTTTCCTCCCCACCAACCATTTCTCCCATTCACCTTCTACTCTGGTACACCATTGGGCCTGCCTGAGGTGTAATAGGGGGACGAATAAATTTAACAACCTCTCCCCCTTCTCTTTTATCTACCTTCCTCATTTAATTTTCTTTCTACCCACCATCTCTTTGTCTATCCCACGTTCCAGCCTGGATTCCCTTCTATTTATATACATCTCATCCACATATCTCCCTCTATTCACAGTTTATTCCCATCCATTCCTCTATCCTTTCCATTCCTCTCTCCCATCCACTCATCTTTGCCTTTGTTTCTCCCAGTTTCTCCTCTTTTCCACCATTTGTTATCCCCTCCCCAATTTCCCATCCTCTCAGCTCTCCCACCCACAACACTTCCGTATCTATATTGCTCACCCTTCCTCGTGTTGCTCCTATCCACCTCTCTTCCCAATCACGGTTTCCCATCCTTGTTTTCTTACACCGCCTCCCCCCGCCCCCCTTTTCTCACCTCTCTCTCCCATTTACTCCTATTTCCTATCCTCACCTCTCTCCCATTTCCCCCCCATCCTTCCCTCATCCCACCCCTTTCCTCTCTTCGATACTCGCCTCTTTCTCTTCCACGCCACTCCAGTTTCTCTCTCTTTCCCTTCCATCCATTTCTCTCTCCAATTCACCCCTCTCCCACAGATTTCTCCCTTACACTCTTCTTCCATCACCTCTCCCTCCCACAGAGCCTCCCATATCCCTCTCAAATCCCCCCCCCCCCCTCTTCCTCTCACCTATATATATTAACTATCCACACCGCCCTCCCACAGCCTCTCCTATCCACAACTTCTCCCATCCAGCCCTCCCTCCCACATCCCTCTCTCCCACAGCCGGCCCGAAGCGAGGTGGACGCTGGGGCTGCGCTGTCCAATTCTACTTTGATATATTCGGACGGCCTGGGGGCTCGCTTTGCAACATCACACATTTAATTATAAAGCGGCAGTGGTTTTGTTCTGGCCATGTCAGTTAATGCCCAGTTTATTGGGAAGGCTGGCCGGAAGGCTGTCAATTTAAGAGAGGAGCTCACAGCCGCTTCCTACCTACCTACCACCACCACCACCACCAACTAGTACGACTACTGTACCACCATTGCCTACTATGGTAATTGCTGCTACCACCACTACAGTTGTGGTAATTGCTGCTACCTATTCGGTTATTCTGATTTCTGCTACCATCTTTGTGTTTTTATATTGTTGCTACCATCATAGCCATTCTAATTGTTGCTATTACTGCAAATATTAATGCTATTGTCACTACGTCCATGCCCTTTAATGCTACCACTAGCTGTTACTATAATATAAGTAATTCCGATTACTGATACCATCTTAGTTATTTTAAAAGCCACTGCCACTACAGTAATTTTAGTTGCTGCTACCACTACCTGGGACCGTTATTTTAATTGCTGCTATAGTCCTTATAATTGTTGTTATCTCTAGTTGTTTTAATTGCTGCTATAGTCCTTATAATTGTTGTTATCTCTAGTTGTTTTAATTGCTGCTATAGTCCTTATAATTGTTGTTATCTATAGTTGTTTTAATTGCTGCTATAGTCCTTATAATTGTTGTTATCTCTAGTTGTTTTAATTGCTGCTATAGGCCTTATAATTGTTGTTATCTCTAGTTGTTTTAATTCTCACTGTCACTACAAATGGTCTTGGAGCCGGCAAGGTAATTTTTTATTACCACTACCCATCACGTTAATTCTTTTCACATAATAGCAGTGCCTTTTCCTTCAATTGCCAGCTATCACCACACCAATTTGTATCACTCCTGCATAGTATTTTTTTCGAATAGCATTATATTTAAATAGCTTTACATTACGATTGTATACTACTGTGTATACTATTACCGCCACCAACACTAGCGACTCTCTCTCTCTCTCTCTCTCTCTCTCTCTCTCTCTCTCTCTCTCTCTCTCTCTCTCTCTCTCTCTCTCTCTGTAATAACGTTCTTGACATTGTACTTGCAACAAAAGAAGAATTGATAGAGAATTTGAATGTTGGTGATGAATTCAGTAACATCGACCATCGTACGATAACTTTCACTTTAAAGTTTACTAGTAACGAACCAAATAGTAGCATCGAAAAAGTCCCTAATTTCAAGAAAGCAAACTTCCATAAACTTAGAGCTATGTTTAAAGAAACTGACTGGAGCTTTTTAATTAACAATAACGACATAAATACATCTTGGAAGTTATTCGAAACCACTTACCTAAAAGCAGTGCAAGACTGCATACCATCGAAAATACGGCGTCCAGGCCATAATAATAAGCCCAAATGGTGGAATAAAGATATTTCAAACTGCCTGCTTGCTAAAAAATGTTCTAATGATAGATTAAAATCCTCACAAAATGACGAAGAACGGGTGAAATTTGTAGAGCTACGACGCAAAGCCAAAAGTTAATTAAGCAAAGTACAAAGACCTTAGAGTTACATATTGCGAATCAAAGTAAAACAAACCCGAAAGAATTCTATAGTTTCATCAGAAAGAAAAAAGTAGTTACTTCAACTGTTGGACCGTTAGTCGATGAAAAAGGAGAATACACCAAAGACGAAGTACAAATGAGTAATGCCCTCAATACCTTCTTTGCATCAGTTTTTACAACAGAAGACCTCAGTGATATCCCTACACCATCGCCGATTCAGATTGTTAATTCAGATGTTCTAAGCAATATCACCGTTACAGAGGCAGCAGTATTGAATTGTTTAGATAAACGCAAGGTAACTAAAACGCCAGTACCTGATACAATCTCGCCTAGAGTTCTAAAGGAAGCTAAGAATGAGCTCTCCAAACCACTGACATTACTATTCAATAAATCCTTGCAGTCTGGAACTATGCCTGATCAGTGGAATCTAGCCAACGTAACACCGATATTCAAAAAAGGCAGCAAATCCCTACCCAGTAACTATCGTCCAATTAGCTTAACCTCAGTTGTATGTAAAATGCTAGAAACGGTCATACGAGACAGACTCGTAAATCACTTGGAGGAAAATAACATACTTAAAGATACTCAACACGGCTTTCGTAAAAAACGTTCCTGTTTAACAAACCTCTTAGACTTCTTCCACGATATCCTCAACCTCTACGATGAGAGTCAAGCTGTAGATATTATATAACCTTGATTTTCAAAAGGCCTTTGACAAAGTTCCCCACAAACGTTTACTGCTACAACTAAAAGCGCATGGAATACAAGACGGTGTGTTGAAATGGATAGAAAATTGGCTCAGCAACAGAAAGCAAAGGGTAGTCATAAACGGTAAGGCAGCTAAATGGACCAATGTAAGTAGCGGGGTACCCCAGGGATCGGTACTAGGACCAATTCTCTTTCTAATTTACATCAACGACATAGATGAGGGTCTCACCTGCACAATCTCAAAATTTGCTGACGATACAAAAATTGCAAATAGCGTACTCTCAAAAGAACAAGTTGACGATATGCAACACAATCTAGATAAATTGTCATGTTGGGCCCAAATTTGGCAAATGAGTTTCAATGCGGATAAATGTAAAGTACTACATGTCGGATACCTAAATGAGAAAGCAAACTATTCGATGAATGGCACTCAGCTTAAGAATGTTAACAGAGAAACTGATCTGGGAGTAACAATATCGAGTAACCTAAAACCGAGTCAACAATGTTCATTAGTTGTTAAGAAGGCAAACAAAATAATTGGCTTTATAGGCAGGTCATTTGAGCATAAATCCAAAGAAGTTATCCTAACCCTTTACAATTCCTTAGTCCGCCCTCTTCTGGAATACTGCGTTCAATCCTGGTGCCCTTATTACCAAAAAGATATAAACAAGCTAGAACGAGTTCAACGTAGAGTTACCAAAATGATACCTAGCCTAAAGAACAAACCATACGAAGAGCGTCTTAGAGAATTAAATCTATTTCCTTTAACCCAGCTCAGATTAAGAGGCGACTTAATTCAAGTGTTCAAAATCATCAAAGGCATCGACAATATGAACTGTAGTAAGTACTTCACTATCGACCAATCTAATTACACGCGGGGAAACGGTTGCAAAATTATTGGTAAACCTTTTAACTCGCACGAATCTAAGAATTTCTTCTTCAATCGAGTTGTCAACTTGTGGAATGGGCTTCCCCGAGACGTTATATAGACTGCAGCACCGTTGATTCATTTAAATTCCGCCTAGACAAATATCTCGCTCAAACCCGCGACTTGACTGCTTTTGTAAATGAATAACTGTATCCCCCCCTCAGTTACTAACCCAATGTCCCCTACTAACTTCCTATTCCTGCCACGTTATTGTCAGTGCAGTAGTTCCCTTTCCAATGTTCCCTTACCCACTCTAAACCACTGTTTGGACACTTGATCCTCAGTGTTTTGGAGGACAAGCAACCTAGAAGGGTCACGAGATCTGTTGTTGCTTGATTTCCTTTGTACTCCTTTGTACTCTCTCTCTCTCTCTCATCAAATATCGTACATCTCAATCTCTCCTCCTCCCTCTCTCTCTCTCTCATCCTCCACTTCTCTCTCGTCTCATCTCAATCATCAATCTCTCGCATCTTCTCTCTCTCCATCTCTCTCCCCTCTCTCACTCTTCCTCTACCTCCTTCTCTTCAACTCTCTCAACCGCTCTCTCTCGTCTCACTCCTCATTCCTCTTCTCGTCTCGTTCATCACGTGAATCTCTCTCTGCTCTCTCTCTTCACTCTCTCTCCCCGGTCTCTCTCTCTCTCTTCGAATCTCATCTCCCTCCCTCTCCATCCTCATCCTCGTCCCTCTTCTCATCTCTCCTCCTCTCCCAGTCATTCCTCTCCATCTTTTTACATCTCTCCAGTACCTCTCTCCCCCATCTCTCTCACTCTCTCTCTCTCTCTCTCCTCTCTCTCTCTCTAACGGTCTCTTCTAACACACCACCACCATTGCCTGCTATTTCACACCCCAGCAATACACCTGAGGTTATACTTGAACTCACACTGTTTGTTGCTCTTTGCGCGGTTCTTGTGGGGAGTTTTGACCACTCTATTGTTTTTTTGTATTTTCCTTGTCTCCACTCGATTAGGTTTTGGTTTGCTGTATTTTGCTTTTGTATTGGATTCGATTTCTTAGTCGTAGTTTTTTTTTTTCTGTTTATTATGACTAGAGAGGGTTTCTAGCTAGATCAATTAATTACCCGCGTTATTTTTCATGTGCTCATAATTTCCTTCCAATCTACCTAGATTGGTGTGTTGTACAGTCAGTAGTATTTTTAATTTATTTCCAAATCATATACAGGTTATTCTTACACCGCTATTCATCATTGCCTTGACAATTACCTCTGCACTCTGCATCCAGCCAACCACCACCACCACCCCTACCACCATTCCTACTGGCACATCACATTCAGATCACCCCTTTAACTACAACCCGTCTCTACATCACCACTCTATGATAACCCCCCTTCATAACCATCATCACTACTACCACTCTCCATCACCTCTAAACTACCTCCACCACTACAAACTCAAAAACCACTAACACTTACACCACCACAACCATAACTACCTTTACAATCACCAGTATTCTACCCTAACAAAACCACCTCCTCATTACCACCAGTCACAACCACACCACCACAGCCACCATACACACAACCACAACCACCTCCACAATACCACCACCACAACCACTTACCACACCCTACACGACAACCACAACCACTTACGACAACCACTTTACCACACCACAGCAACCAGACACACAACCACAACCACCACTACCGTACCACCACTACAAACCACTTACAACACCAGCCCAATCACACCACCACAACCACTTACCACACCAACAATCAACATACACACAACCACCACTACAACCACGTTACAACACCAGCCACCAATCACACCACCACAACCACTTACCACACGCACCACAACCATACTAGCACAACCCCAACCACCACTACAGTAACACCACTACAACCACTTACAACACCAGCCACCAATCACACCACCACAACCACTTACCGACACCGTCCACCACACACAACCACACACCACTACAGTACCACCCACTACACCACGTACACCACCAGCCACCAAGCACACCACCACAACCACTACCCACACCAGCCACCATACACCACAACCACAACCACCACCTCAGTACCACCACCACAAACCACTACAACACCAGCCACCAATCACCGAAACCACCACAACCACTTAACACACCAGCCACCATACACACAACGCCACAAACCACCACCACAACCGACTTAACCACCAGCCACCAATCACACCACCGCAACCAACTTACCACACACCAGCCACCAGACCACACCACAACAACCACTACAGTACCACCACTAACACCACTTACAACACCAGCCACCAATAACACCCCACCACAACCACTTACCACACAGCCACCCCATACAACACAACCACACCCACTTCTACCACCACTTACCACCCCAGCCACCATACACACAACCACAAGCCACCACTACAGTACCCCGACAACCGCTTACAACACCAGCCACCAACACCCACCACAACCACTTACCACACCCAGCCACCATACCACAAACCACCACCACTTCTACAACCACTTTTCCACACCAGCCACCATACACACAATCACAACCCCACTACCGTATACCACCACTACCACCACTTACCACACCAGCCACCATTCACACAACCCCACAACACACTTACCCACACCAGCCACCATACAACACAACCACAACCCACCTCCTACACCTACGTCCCTACAATCACCAATTCCTGGATTTTCATAGCTGTCCACTGGTCTCGTTCCCTCGCCTCATTATTCTATACTCTAGTGGGAGAAGGGAATGGGGAAGGGGTAAAGGGGAGTGGGAAGGAAGATAGAGTGGAGGGTTAGTGGAAAGGGAATGGGGATGGGAAAGGAGAGAGAGAGTGGAGGGGTAGTTGAAAGGGAAGGGGGAGTGGAAAGGAAGAGAGAGTGGGAGGAGTTTGGACATGAAGGTGGATGGGAAAGGAAGAGATAGTGGAGGGGTCATGGAAAGGGAACGGGGAGGGGACATGAAGATTAGAGTGGAGTGGTAGTGGAAAGGGAAGGGGGAGGGAAACGGAAAGAGAGAGTGTAGGGGTAGTGGAAAGGTAAGGGGGAGGGGAAAGGAAGAGCGATGTGGATGGGTAGTGGCAAGGGAAGGGGGAGGGTCCCGCGGAAGAGAGAGTGGAGGGGTAGTGGGAAAGGTAAGGGGGAGGGGAAAGGAAGAGAGAGTTGGAGGGGTAGTGGAAATGGAAGGGGGAGGGAAAAGGCCGAGAGAGTGGAGGGGTAGTGGAAAGGTAAGGGGGAGAGGAAGGGGAAGAGAGAGTGGAGGTTAGTGGACAAGGGAAGGGGGAGGGGAACGGAAGAGAAGAGGTGGACGAGTAGTGGAAAGGGAAGGGGGGGGGGGGGGGGGAATGAATAGAGCGTTGTAGGGTAGTGGCAAAGGTAAGGGTGGAAAATTCGTTCTGGGCGTTTCAATTTTGCCTCTTGTATAGTTTTCTCTTCCATGTTCCTACGTTCATCTGAAATGTGATCAATGTATTTGTGTCTATCTATCTTACCTTTATTTGGTATTAATGTTATATATGTCCGTTCTTTTGTTTGGCGTACCTTACAAGCTATATAGTATTCTACGATTTTGAAATGCCCCAGAATGGTGAAGGTGTTCAGTCCCATCGCCACCCCAAATTGCCATTTCTGCTTGGCCGCCCCATTCTCTGACCCAACAAATACTCTCGCACCCCAAATCGCCATTCCTGTCGTCCTACCCTCTCTTACCCCAAAATACTACTCGCTACCACCACCCCCCAATCCCTCACCGCCGCTGCGTGAATGCCGCTGCCCCTCCAGCCGGCTCCGTCGCTTCCACCCGACTGGTCTAATGGTGATTGACAGCCGCTGACGTCACGGCGAATACTAATTCGAAGACTCCACAAATTACCCTCCTTTGTCCTCAGCGTCGTCCTCGTCACCATCATCATCATCGTAACTTCCTATTGTCCCAGTGAGTTGCAATTGCTGGTTGCTAGACGGAGTGGTTCGTCAGGTTTGGGGGAGCCTTGACTTGATTGTATACCCTTTTATTAGTACGGCAGGTGAGTGCCATAATTTCATATAGTAAGTTATGTTAGAGAAAAATAGGTTGGATCGTATGTGTTTCGTATGATATTCCATAGTTTGGCATATTAGACCATTTTTGACCCTTTGTTAGGCAAAAATCTTGATTTTGGTAGTAGTACATCCACCCTGAGAGAGAGAGAGAGAGAGATAGAGAGATTATAAACTTTTATTGTAGTAGTTGGGGTTTGGTTTATTACCTATGAGGCCCTTGTGGTATTCTCCCATCAAAGCACGTAGCCCAACATAAACACCTATTTAGATAAGGGCTTCCCCCCAAGTCCCCTATCTTAACTGGGTAGTACATGCCATTATTAAGCCTTCTTGGCCTCCTCGACATCTTAGTGTCAACTCGAAAGCCCGGTAATCTTGTTCGCCTTAGCCTCCCTATCGCCAGTATACATTGCAAGAACACCTTAAGCCCACCCTTACGCATTATTGTGCTGTGGATTTGTGGCTGAGCGGAGAGAGAGAGAGAGAGAGAGAGAGAGAGAGAGAGAGAGGGGGAGGGGGTTGGGGGGGTGTACAGACAGAAGAAAAGCTTCCTAGATGCAGAGAACCCACGATCCGGCTGCTAGAATTTGCGAACCTGAGATATAAAATGGAGACCATAATAACAAAAAAATAGAGACACACCAAGAAAACTACTTAGAGAGAGAGAGAGAGAGCGAGAGCGGAGCGCGAGAGGCGCTATAGCGCGATAGCTAGAGCGAGGAGCTAGAGAGGGCTAGAGCTAGAGAGAGAAAGCTCGCATGTGAGTGTGATTTAATAATAAAGTGACGTTAGGAATGTTAATAATCACCGTAACTGCACACAGCCCTCTTTCCATGGTTTTGGTGGTGGTGGGCCTACTACCCTACCCACTGGTCCCCATCCATTCCCTCCCTCCTGTACCCCCACCTGAACCATGCCATCCATTCACAACCCTCCACATAACCCACCTCTTTAAATCTCTCTCCACTGGTACGCAACACAATCCCAACTCGACATTCCCTCCCAACCCCCCGCGCTAAAAACTAGCACAATATCATCCTCACCATAACACCTTAACTATATATATAACACACCTCAGCTGTTCCTTAATGTCCTTCTTCCTTCTCTCATCTGAACCATCCATACCGTGTCACTTCCGCGGTAAATCTCTCTCTCCACTGACACTCAACCCATCAGCACCAACTCGACATTCCCTCCCTACACTAGCACAATAATATACCCTCACCATAATAAATCATTGTCTATTATATATAATATATTACAAAAAAAACCCCCCCCCCGTCTTTCCTTCACTATGTCCTTCCCTCAAACTTAGACCATCCATCTAGCACACCCTCACGTAGAACCCACCTACGTTACAGCTTTCTCCTCCACTGGCACGCAACATCAGTACAACTCACCATTTGTTCTCATCTCACTACACTATACTCTGTTTCTTTTCAACGGGCGAAAAAATGGCAAGTTCCCATCAAGATTTTTCAGTTATTAGGAAATATTTTTTAGTGATTATTTTTTGGTGCTCAGCATATATCTACACGTGGTCCTTATTATGATGCCAGAGACATGGTATTTTCCTATTTTTTTTCATATTTTTCCGTTCGTTATCCGGAATCGATCAGTTCGCGCATGGGATTCAATTTACCGCGCAGATGAAATGAAACGATAATATACTCACCATATGGATCTTTACAAAACCCCTTCACACCTGTCCCTCACACCTCTCTCACCCCTCAAAAACTACTATCTAATAATGATTTTATTATACC
>CM064495.1:44302564-44400705 GCA_032716605.1 Paralithodes platypus
TGTGTTGAAATGGATAGAAAAATTGGCTCAGCAACAGAAAGCAAAGGGTAGTCATAAACCGGTAAGGCATCTAAATGGACCAATGTAAGAAGCGGGGTACCACAGGGATCGGTACTAGGACGAATTCTATATCTAATTTACATCCAACGACATAGATGAGGGTCTCACCTGCACAATCTCAAAATTGCTGACGATACAAAAATTGCAAAATAGCGTACTCTCAAAAAGAACAAGTTGACGATATTGCAACACAATCTAGATAAATTGTCATGTTGGGCCCAAATTTGGCAAATGAGTTTCAATGCGGATAAATGTAAAGTACTACATGTCGGATACCTAAATGAGGAAAGCAAACTATTCGATGAATGGCACTCAGCTTAAGAATGTAAACAGAGAAACTGATCTGGGAAGTAACAATATCGAGTAACCTAAAACCGAGTCAACAATGTTCAGAAGTTGTTAAGAAGGCAAACAAAATAATTGGCTTTATAGGCAGGTCATTTGAGCATAAATCCAAAGAAGTTATCCCTAAACCCTTTACAATTCCTTAGTCCGCCCTCTTCTGGAATACTGCGTTCAATCCTGGTGCCCTTATTACCAAAAAGATATAAACAAGCTAGAAACGAGTTCAACGTTAGAGTACCAAAATGATACCTAGCCTAAAGAACAAACCATACGAAGAGCGTCTTAGAGGAATTAAATCTATTTCCTTTAACCCAGCGCAGATTAAGAGGCGACTTAATTCAAGTGTTCAAAATCATCAAAGGCATCGACAATATGAACTGTAGTAAGTACTTCACTATCGACCAATCTAATTACATGGGGGGGAAAGGGTTGCAAAATTATTGGTAAACCTTTTAACTCGCACGAATCTAAGAATTTCTTCTTCAATCGAGTTGTCAACTTGTGGAATGGGCTTCCCCGAGACGTTATAGACTGCAGCACCGTTTGATTCATTTAAATTCCGCCTAGACAAATATCTCGCATCAAACCCGCGAATGACTGCGTTTGTAAATGAATAACTTTATCCTCCCCTCAGTTACTAACCCATATGTCCCCTACTAACTTCCTATTCCTGCCACGTTAGTGGCAGGGCAGTAGTTCCCTTTCCAATGTTCCCTTACCCACTCTAAACCACTGTTTGGACACTTGATCCTCAGTGTTTTGGAGGACAAGCAACCTAGAAGGGTCACTAGATCTGTTGTTGCTTGATTTCCTTTGTACTCCTTTGTAATCTCTCTCTCTCTCTCTCTCTCTCTCTCTCTCTCTCTCTCTCTCTCTCTCTCTCTCTCTCTCTCTCTCTCTCTCTCTCTCTCTCTCTCTCTCTCTCTCTCTCTCTCTCCTCTCTCTCTCTCTCTCTCTCTCTCTCTCTCTCTCTCTCTCTCTCTATCTCTCCTCTCTCTCTCTCTCTCTCTCTCTCTCTCTCTCTCTCTCTCTCTCTCTCTCTCTCTCTCTCTCTCTCTCTCTCTCTCAACGGGTCTGCTTCTAACACACCACCACAATTGCCTCTATTTCACCACCCCAGCAAATACACCTGAGTTATAATTGAACTCACACATGTTTGTTGTTCTTTGCGCGGGTATTGTGGGGAGTTTTGACCACTCGGATTGTTTTTTATTTTCCTTGTATACTCGATTAGGTTTTGGTTTGCTTTATTTTGCTTTTGTATTGGATTCGGTTTCTTAGCTCGTAGTTTTTCTGTTTATTATTACTAGAGAGTTGCTAGGCTATATCAATTAATTACCGCGTTATTTTTCATGTGCTTCATTCCAATCTACACTAGATTTGTGTTGTATTTACAGTAATAGTAATTTTAATTTATTTCCAAATCATATATCAGGTTATTCTTACACCGCTATTCATCATTCACTTGTACAATTATCTCTGCAGCACAACCACCACCACCACCACCACCATTACTACTGTCATCACATTCAGAATCACCCTTCTAACTACAACCGTCTCTACATCACCACCTCTATGATAACCACCTTCATAACCATCATCACTACTACCAACTCCATCACCTCTAAACTACCTCCACCACTAACTACTCTAACCACTAACACTTACACCACCACAACCATAACTACCTTTACAATCACCAGTTTCTACCCTTAACCACCTCCTCAGTACCACCAGTCACAACCATACCACACCAGCCACCATACACACAACCACAACCACCTCAACAATACCACCACCACAACCACTTACCACACCATACACACAACCACCTACTACAACCACTTACCACACCAGCAACCATACACACAACCACAACCACCACTACAGTACCACCACTACAACCACTTACAACACCAGCCACCAATCACACCACCACAACCACTTACCACACCAGCAACCATACACACAACCACCACTACAACCACTTACAACACCAGCCACCAATCACACCACCACAACCACTTACCACACCAGCAACCATACACACAACCACAACCACCACTACAGTACCACCACTACAACCACTTACAACACCAGCCACCAATCACACCACCACAACCACTTACCACACCAGCCACCATACACACAACCACAACCACCACTACAGTACCACCACTACAACCACTTACAACACCAGCCACCAATCACACCACCACAACCACTTACCACACCAGCCACCATACACACAACCACAACCACCACTACAGTACCACCACCACAACCACTTACAACACCAGCCACCAATCACACCACCACAACCACTTACCACACCAGCCACCATACACACAACCACAACCACCACCACAACCACTTACAACACCAGCCACCAATCACACCACCACAACCACTTACCACACCAGCCACCATACACACAACCACAACAACCACTACAGTACCACCACTACAACCACTTACAACACCAGCCACCAATCACGCCACCACAACCACTTACCACACCAGCCACCATACACACAACCACAACCACTTCTACAACCACTTACCACACCAGCCACCATACACACAACCACAACCACCACTACAGTACCACCACTACAACCACTTACAACACCAGCCACCAATCACACCACCACAACCACTTACCACACCAGCCACCATACACACAACCACAACCACTTCTACAACCACTTACCACACCAGCCACCATACACACAATCACAACCACCACTACAGTACCACCACCACAACCACTTACCACACCAGCCACCAATCACACCACCACAACCACTTACCACACCAGCCACCATACACACAACCACAACCACCTCTACACCACGTCACTACAATCACCAATTCTGATTTCATAGCTGTCCACTGGTCTCGTTCCCTCGCCTCATTATTCTAACTCTAGTGGGGAAGGGAATGGGGGAGGGGGAAGGGGGAGGGGAAAGGAAGAGAGAGTGGAGGGGTAGTGGAAAGGGAAGGGGGAGGGGAAAGGAAGAGAGAGTGGAGGGGTAGTGGAAAGGGAAGGGGGAGGGGAAAGGAAGAGAGAGTGGAGGGGTAGTGGACAGGGAAGGGGGAGGGGAAAGGAAGAGAAGAGTGGACGAATAGTGGAAAGGGAAGGGGGGGGGAGGAAGGAAGAGAGAGTGGAGGGGTAGTGGAAAGGGAAGGGGGAGGGGAAAGGAAGAGAGAGTGGAGGGGTAGTGGAAAGGTAAGGGGGAGGGGAAAGGAAGAGAGAGTGGAGGGGTAGTGGACAGGGAAGGGGGAGGGGGAGGAAGAGAGAGTGGAGGGGTAGTGGACAGGGAAGGGGGAGGGGGAGGAAGAGAGAGTGGAGGGGTAGTGGAAAGGGAAGGGGGAGAGGAAAGGAAGAGAGAGTGGAGGGGTAGTGGAAAGGTAAGGGGGAGAGGAAAGGAAGAGAGAGTGGAGGGGTAGTGGAAAGGGAAGGGGGAGGGGAAAGGAAGAGAAGAGTGGACGAGTAGTGGAAAGGGAAGGGGGGGGGGAAGGAAGAGAGAGTGGAGGGGTAGTGGCAAGGGAAGGGAGGGGAATTCGTTCTGGCGTTTCAATTTTGCCTCTTGTATAGTTTGATCTTCCATGTTCATAAGTTCATCTGAAATGTGATCAATGTATGTGTGTATATCTACATTTTTGTATTATGTTATATGTCTGTCTTTTGTTTGCGTACCTTACAAGCTATATAGTATTCTACGAGTTTGAAATGCCAAGAATGGTGAAAGTGTTCAGGCCTCGCCACCCCAAATTGCCATTTCTGCCGCCCCATTCTCTTACCCAAAAATATTCGCCACCCCAAATCGCCATTCCTGTCGTCCTACTCTCTTACCCAAAAAATACTCGCTACCCCAAATCCCCACCGCCGCTGCGTGAATGCCGCTGCCGCCGCCGCTCCGTCCTTCAACCCGACTGGTCTAATGGTGATTGACAGCCGCTGACGTCACGGCGAATACTAATGACGACTCCACAAATTACCCGCCTTTGTCTCAGCGTCGTCCTCGTCACCATCATCATCATCGTCACTTCCTATTGTCCCAGTGAGTTGCAATTGCTGGTTGCTAGACGGAGTGGTTCGTCAGGTTTGGGGAGACTTGACTTGATTGTATAACCTTTATTTAGTACGGCAGGTGATGCATAATTTCATATAGTAAGTTATGTTAGAGAAAATAGGTTGGACGTATGTGTTCGTATGATATTCAATAGTTTGGCATATTAGACCATTTTGACCCTTTGTTAGGCAAAAATCTTGATTTTGGTAGTAGTACATCCACCCTGAGAGAGAGAGAGAGAGAGAGAGAGAGATTATACTTTTATGAGTAGTTAATTTTGTTTATTACATATGAGGCCTTGTGTTATTCTCCCATAATGCACGTAGCCCAAAATAAACACCTATTTAGATAAGGGCCCCCAAGTCCTATCTTATCTGGGTAGTAAATGCCATTATGAAGCCTTCTTGGCCTCCTCGACATATTAGTGTCACTCTAAAGCCCGGTAATCTGTTCCCTGAGCCTCCCTATCGCCAGTATCCATTGCAAGAACACCTTAAGCCCACCCTGACGCATTATTGTGCTGTGATTTGTGGCTGAGAGAGAGAGAGAGAGAGAGAGAGAGAGAGAGAGAGAGAGAGAGGGGGAGGGGTGGGGGGGGGGTACAGATAGAATAAAAGCTTCCTAGATGCAGAGAACCCACGATCGCTGCTAGAATTTGCGAACCTGAGATAAAAAATGGAGACAATAATAACAAAAAATAGAGACACACTAATAAAACTACTTAGAGAGAGAGAGAGAGAGCGAGAGCGAGAGCGAGAGCGCGATAGCGCGATAGCTATAGCGAGAGAGCTAGAGAGGGCGAGAGCTAGAGAGAGAAAGCGCGCATGTGAGTGGGAGTTAAATAATAAAGTGACGTTAGGAATGTTAATAATCACCGTACTGCACACAGCACTCCATGGCGTGTGGTGGTGGTGGGCCTACTACCCTACCCCTGGTCCCTCCTTCCCTCCCTCCTGTACCACCACCTGAACCATCCATCCATCACAACCCTCACATAACCCACCTCTGTAAATCTCTCTCCACTGGTACGCAACACACTCCAACTCGACATTCCCTCGCTACACTAGCACAATATCATCCTCACCATACCTTTTCTATATATATACAAAACCCCCACTGTTCCTTAATGTCCTTCTCTCATCTGAACCATCCATCCGTCACTGCCTCGGTAAATCTCTCTCTCCACTGACACGCAACATCAGCCCAACTCGACATTCCCTCACTACACTAGCACAATACCCTCACCATACATTGTCTATATATATATAGATACAAAACCCCCATTCTTCCTTCACGTCCTTCCCTCACCTGAACCATCCATCTATCACACCCTCACGTATAACCCACCTCTGTAAATCTTTCTCCACTGGCACGCAACATCAGTAAAACTCACCAGTCACCATTCTCTCACTACACTATACTCTGTTTCTTTTCAACTGGCGAAAAAATGCAAAGTTCCCATCAAGATTTTTCAGTTATTATGAATATTTTGTAGTGATATTTGGTGCTAAGCATATACACTTGGTCTTATTATGATGCAGAGACATGGTAGTTTCATATTTTTCCGTTAGTTATCGAGAAATCAGTTGCGAAGGGATTCAATTTACCGCCAGATGAGATGAAACAGAGTATAGCATAATATACTCACCATATCTTTACAAACCCCTCACCCTTCCCTCACCTCTCTCACCTCAAAAAATACTATCTAATAATGATTTATTATACCTCTCCAGCTTCCCCTTCCTCTACATTGCATCCCTCAACATTCTTGCCTTAATCCTTCCCCTCACTATAACCTCACATTCTCCTCATCATACCCTCTACTACTTTCATCATGCCATTACTTCCCCTCCCTCTTATATTGTGCTATATTTCCGCACTCCCCTCAAACACCCCTTACTCCCTCACCACCCCTCCTCCCTCCATCCCCACGCTCATCATGTTTGTTGCTAGGGATTGACCTGTAATCTCTCGGAAATTAAAGGCGATAAGAGATAACGGGATCTATTTGATAGTAATGAGATTGAATAGGGAGATAACGGAATATAATGTTAAGACCTAGATTTTGATATTAGAGAAAAAATACTGAGCCTCGTATCACGCTCACGAACTTTGCCCTCTTTAATTGGACTACCGGGACTGACAATGTGGAGGTTTTAAAGAGTATTGTTGTTGTTGTTGTTGTTGTTGTTGTTGGCATATCTATTTAACTTCTCTATATACTTTATACTTGTTATTCTCGTGACTATACAGTATATGTCATCATTTACTTACACGACATCCCGCCTCCCCGTCACTTCCCCCACCTGTATGTTCATTTCACTATCATCTCTTCACCACTTCCTCTCCTTTATCACCACTTCTTCATTACTTCACCATCGCATTACAAAGTTCACCGCCCCTCTTTTCACCTGCCTCATAATCTCCTCCTCACCTACCTCACTTATCTTACCACCTCATTTCTTCCTCACTCCACAGCTCCCCAATATCTCCTCACCTACCAATCACCTCATTCATACCACCCCATGAAGCCCACGACCTCATACCACCCCATGAAGCCCACGACCTCATACGCTATACATTCTCATAATTCTCATAGTTTCTCCACCTCCCCTCCCCTCATCTCTCCCACCCCCTCACTAAATCTCAGTCACCCCCTCCGAACCTCACCCTCCCCTCATTTTCTTTCCCACTTTTCAAGCCCTCACTACCATCCCCTCCAATTCCCCTCACCTCACCCTTACCCCACCCTCACCCAACCTTCAACTCGCCCTTACCCTCCGTTCACCTCGCCTTCCCCTCATCCCCCCTCACCTCCCTCCCCCCATCACCCCTCCCTCACCTTCCCTTTACCTATCCTCACTCTCCCCTCATCTAGCTTCACCCTCCCCTCACCCCACCCTCACCCTATCACCCAGGCCACTCTTGTACCTGTTGGCCCTGCGACTCGACACTCCATTGACAATCAGCATGGCACATCATTGGCACTATTGAGACGATTTTGACACCGCTGAATGGCCCGACCAACCGATTCCACCGCCGCTGACAACATTGGCATCTCACTGACAACATTGGAACAGCCCGTGACACATTTTGCACTACACGCACACTCGATCTATACCCGTCCACTCGCAGTATTTACAATTTGGACGTCCTCACCGACAGAATTAGAGCAGGAGTGACGGGATTACTACGTCGCTCACGATATTTATGTTCTCGAGCGCCGCCGTACGCTGGGGGAATAGTAATGTTTGTAGGCCTGAAGTGTGCTGTCATTCATAGCTAATAAGTCTTGGCATTTTATACACTCGCGTTTATCGTACAACTCTAGCATGACTACAGGGTATGATGGCGTTGCGTAATTGTAACGTGAATTTAACGTAACTTATCCTACTAAAACTTGGCTTGATAGCCTAATGCTTAGTGTGCGGAATTTCGGTGTTAGTATCGTAGGTTCGAGTCCTAGGAGTACCACATGTATTCATTATTTTCATTGATTTAATTAGTTAGGTTTATTTGAAAATTAATTGGTGGGTTGGTGAAAACAAATATGATTTTATGTAGCTACTGAGGGAAAGAATGTGTTATTTACTATCTACGGCATTGTTAGTAATATGGTATTGCAACTTGCCAAGGAAAAGCTCACCAACAATTTCTCAATGTTCCCAAAGTTTGTTTAAGTCACTATAATTACGTGTTCTGGTTGACCTTACGTAGTGTAACAACGGAGAGAGGCTAGCTGTGAGGCTTGGATCAGTTCTATTGTCAGGAGGTGCTGAAAAAAGACTATTTGGCAGATGGTGCAGATCAGATATATAAGGTATGAGTGTACAGTGTGTGTGTGTGGTTATCTTCTTAAGCAGGGATTAGGCGCTATCAAGGTGTGTATACGTAGGTTATGTAATTAAAATGTATAATGTGTGAGAGAGAGAGAGACTGAGAGACTGAGACTGAGAGACTGAGACTGAAGTAGGAAGGGAGAGGTAGAAGTAGAGAGTATTTCCGCGTATGTGTGGGTGTGTATGTGATTGTTAGAACAGCTGCCGTCTCTCCATCTCTTGCCCTGTCAGCCGTCACTCCTAGAATCCGTCAATTTGTCTCCCTTTCATGCCGGGCCCCCTACACCTGTTTCCCGTCTTCCGGATAATGAACCTTGGACGGGCCGGACTATTTTTGTGTTCTTGTTTTTTTCCTCTCGATTGGTTTTGTTTAGTTTGGCATAGTTTGTTATTCAATTTACTTGATTTTAGGATACCGTATATATATATGTAATTTTTTCACCCCCAATAACTATGATATTTTTAGGCGAAGAGTTTATAATGTATATAATATGTATGTAAATAATATGTATCGTATATGATTGTACCATATACGTTTTATTTATTGAAGATTTCTTAAGGTTTGTTTATATTTCAGATATGATTCATTGGCTTGATATTTTGAATATTTTGTATTGTAATGATATTTATTGTTTGTATATATTTGACCCACAATCCGTCCGTAGTTGTTATGACTTGAATTGATATTAATTTATTTGTTTTCCATAAATTATATTCCGTATCTTTGATCTGTTTCATTGGTATATAGTTTGGAATATATATACAGTATATATTTGACATCAATCAGATTCTATCTCTGTATCGACCTGTCTATTGAAACGGTTTGCATTGGATTTCCTCTTCGATGAGGGACAACACATATAAACTGTTCACAGGCTTATTTCGATTAATATTTTATAAATTAAGAAAGATGTATGCCTATATTATTCCCTGGGTTACTTTATGTAATGGTATTTAACTTAAGAGTGCTATATTTTATTATAGGGTGAATGAAGAAGCTTGTTTTCACTTTGACTACGACTTCCTTGCTCCATGTAGTGAACTTGTATAAGACTGATAAATTGTCATTTAATTAAATAGGTTAATATTGATGTATGACTTTAATTGTTGAAATTCTCTCATAAAATTTGGTGAAGATTACAAATAAAGTCAATGGCTATCGGACTGAAGGAACCGTAATACCCTAGATGAGTAAACAGTAGCAATCTATAATCTGACAACCGTATTCCTTATATGTTTACTTGGAATAACTGAGGAAGGGAAAGGCAAATTCTATGACGACAAAATCCATGCAATCACAACCAACAGCTGGGGTCGTTGCACTCTTCATTGCCACGAGCAGCTTGGCGAACACATCATAATTATGGGATCAGAGGTAGTTGTTGTTGTCGTTCCCTAAGCTGCCTGGCCGAACAGCCCCAAGTCCCTAAGGAAGGTCATGGCCACGGTCAGGCTTTCCCACAGAGGTAGTTGTAATCTTTGGTTATGAGCTATTGTGGATTGAAGATTGGTGGAAAATTACTCTTGAGGAGTCTGCATCCCCGTAGTAGATTGTATTGTGTTAACTCCTAACCCCGTATTAAGCGGTAACCCCGTAGTAAAATCTTGTAAAATGTAAATACGGATCTTATTTGCCCGTGTCAGAGTGAGAAGTGAAAGATGGAGGGGAAGGGGCGCACGTGTTTCTGCATTCGTTGAGATGTGAAGAGCACTTGCCTTGGCTGGCCCTTGGGACGTCCTGGTATTGCATTCTTTTACTGCTTCTTCTTAACTTCTAAATCTTTCCGCGGATTCAGAAAGAGAGAGGGAGAGAGAGTTGTATGCTATTTTCTGCGCATATAGTACTACGCAAAAATTGTATATTTGATTTCCATTTAAGACACTTGAAGTTGGTCTATTGATATATTACATTTCTCTTAGTATTTGTTATTCCCAAACACAATTTCATTTTTAATCTGCCTGTAGTGTATTTTTCAATGTTATATCTACTGTTCTTTTTTTATTTGGATGCTGTTTGGCGGTTCCGTTATCTGTTTGTCAATTTTCCGTATTAGCCTACCGTTTTAATTTGTGTTCTTCCCTTGTCAATGTTGTGTTGTTTCGTGAACCTCTGTAGCTGTTTATCCCTTTACTTTTTGTTTCCAAGGCCCTGGGTCCTGGCGTGCTGGTGGGCGTTTAGGGCGACATAGTGGGCGTGTCCTGAGTGTGAAGGGTTGGGGGGCGTGTGGGCGTAGGCGTGGCTATTACAGGATGACATAATCCCTTGACTCACACACCTGCCCCCTGTCTCGTTACTCTCTGGGGGACCTCCTCTTCTTCCTCTTACTTCCTCTTCTTTTCCTTCCTCCTCATCATTTACTCACTCTCACTCACACTCTCTCACACTCTCTCTCTCTCTCGTGTACCCGTTTCTTAATTTGCCTTGTCTCTTTATTCGCCTCACGTCCATTTCACCTCTCCACCATCTCTTCGGTCTTCCCCTCCGCGTGCTTCCATTTCTGTAATTGGTGTTACTGTAGTGGTCTCATTTCCTGTTCCTAGTGATCTAAAGCCGTCGTAAGTATCTCCTTAGTCTTGCCCTTCACACGGCTTCTGTTCTTTTCCGTCTTTTTTTCCCCCTTCTCGGCGTTTTTGTTCTAGTTTTATTCTGTACTTTCTCCTTAATTGCCATGCAATGTCGCTCCTTCTGGCTTTTTATTTGCCGGTTCTGGTTCAGGGTTTTTCTTTCTCCAGTCGCCTGTGTTCATCCATACGGTATCCTTATGTAGGAAGACGTTGCGCTGGATTTGTTTACCTTTGTCTTCACGTTGTATACACTTTGCTGTAAGTCGTTGCGTCCTTCATATCTGTTAAGCCCTCTTGTTTATTTATGCATATACTTTGTCGGTTTTCGAGAGGTGTGTAGGAAGTGTAAAATTGCAGATAAAACAAAACACGACGTGCTATGTGTAATATACTTCCTTGTTTTCCTCTCTCCTCACTCTTTACTCTCATGTTTTTCCCTCTCTTCCCACTCTCTCCCCTCACTCCTCCCTCTCTCCCTTTACTCTCTCATGTTTTTCCCTCTCTTCCCACTCTCTCCCCTCACTCCTCCCTCTCACTGCCCACTCTCTCCCCTCACTCCTCCCTCTCACTGCCCACTCTCTCCCCTCACTCCCCACTCTCCCTTCTCTCTCTCCTCTCGTCCTAGTCTGTTTCACGCTACATTTGGGCCGTAACAAATAAAACGAGAGAAGCCGTCGACGCCACCAGATAAAAAGACCCAAAATTAGCCTTCATCTCAGGGTGTCCTCGTCGGGGGCGCGGGTTCGAGAGCTGTGTGGGTTCCCTCCTGCTTGACCGCTCTGACGCCCTTCTGTAGCCATCGATTAGGTAAGGTTGCGGTTAGGTGCGGTTGTTCGGTTGAGGTTAGGTCCGGTGGGGGTAAGACGGTTGCGGTGAAAAGAGGTGTGGTCATGGTGAGGCTAGTGAGGTTACGGTGGTATGGTTGCGGTTATACAGGTGCGGTTGTGGTGGTATGGTTGCGGTTATACAGGTGCGGTTGTGGTAGAATGGTTGCGGTGGGAAGAGGTGTGATCATGGTGAGGCAAGTGAGGTTACATTGGTATGGTTGCGGTCGAAGGGTCTTAATATCGCCAAACTAATGGGGCGAACGTCTTAAAATCTCAAAACTGATGAGGCTAAACTAATGAGGAGAAGAAGTAATTCAAAACAACAACATCAAACCCCCCCGTTAAGATCCACCAGGTGTGTATCTCAGGTGTCACTCGTTGTTTATCAGTGTCTCCGTTATCAGGCCGGACAGTCGGACTTGCTCCAGATTTATACCTTCCGTTGACTACTGATTTAATTAAGCTGGGGTCACGTGAACCTTGTTATCGGCCGGTTTTGTAGCCGAGTTGATTTCATTGATTTCATTAGTTAGGTATGTTTGTAAATTAATTGGTGGGTTGTTGTAAACAAATATGAATCGACTAAAAAAAACAAAATAAAAACGGGTTTTGTCTGTATGTATGTATGTATGTATGTATGTATGTACCCCATTACTGGGGGCAGCCGACTCTAGACAGCCCGAACAGAAACAACATTTTAATGTTCCAATTCTAGAGTTTGGGACCACTTTCGCGTTCCCTCGCCCCTTTCTCTGTTTCGTTAAGTAGGAAAATTTTACAAGGGGAGGAAGATTCCTATTAATTTAATTTGAATTTTAATTTTAAATACAAAATAAATAATGCGTTTGTGTAAAATATGCCATTTTCGTTTGTTAATGAATTTAGTTATTTGTTAATTTATATATTTGATAGTTATTTTCTTTTTTTGCTGACACCTCTTAATTACGAAGCTCCCTGCCGGCGGGAAGAAACAGCCGTCGTCGCCTCCCAGGGTCTCTTAAGGGGGTAGAACTCGCTTTTTATGGACCCCTTTTTCCCTCATGTTTAGCATATTAGTTTTGAGGTTTTAAGACGTTCGTTCCGTTAGTTTGGCGATTTTGAGACCTTTCGCCTTATTTTGTTATCAATATTAAGACCTTTCGTGCCCTTTAGGTGTCGATTTTTTCCTGGCGAGCGAAAGCGAGCCTCTAATATTAGAAGGAACCGGCCTTCGGCCTGACCATTTTTCTACCGAATATTTTACAAATTTATCTTGAAAGGGGGTCTAGGTTTTTTTGTCTAAGCTTGATAGAGATCTAGCAAGGAAACTCAAAAATAAATTAATAAATATATATATAGACCAAAAAACAAGTACTACCCCCTTAATGAACCATATCTCAGCCCCCGACTCGTGCATTACGCTGTCTGGGTGAGACACGGGCGTCTTGGGTTGATCATCTCGTCTGGCGTTGATCGCGTGTGATTAGAGCCCGCTAATTGTCGTATTTTGTTGCGGTTGTCGCGCCTGGATCGAGCTAACGAGGGTGGGTGGGGGAATTTGTTTTATCCCACCCAGATCAGGACAGGTCTTACGCGAAATTCGGTGATCTGGTTGAAATACTACTACTACTACTACTACTACTATTACTACTTTTTATAAACCACTCAGCCTGTGCATCCCCCTTATGGACCCTAAACAAGGTCAGAACAGTCATCAAAGCGCCCAACTTGGTAGGCATTCAGCTACTTCCTATTCCGGGGTAAGCACTCATCATCGTGGATTACTACTACTACTTTGATTTGTATTTAATATTGTACATACTACTACTACTACTACTACAGATACTACTATTACCAATAATAATAATACTAATAATAATAATAATAATAATAATAATAATGTTCTTGCATTTGACAGCAAGATCCCTTCTTGACTCCTAAACTTCCTATACAAACCAGTTTTTATGGATTTGTTATTATACATAATAGGTTAAAGTGGCTTACAATCGATGACTTAAGCTAACTACGATGTATGTTTCCATATAATTATACAGTTGCCAACAGTATACCCTGGGCACTAGTTTCGAACTCTATGAAATGAAAACAGATCCACGTCAACGTTCCTATATACAGCAGATTCACCACCTTCATTCATGGGTTTGTTGACACGTTTTCAATTCTTAGAGAATATGAAAGTAACTGTACGAGCTGTCCCAACTCGAAAGGAAACCAAAATGAGATTGGGACCGCTGGGAAACCGCCGTCGGGAGGAGATGAGGGGGTGTAAGATTTCTTGAGTGACGCGCCGCCGTAAGAGATTTACCGTTGGGTATTAATTGGCGTCTTCCAGAATCTGTACCCCTCTCCCTCTCTCTCCCCTATTTCCCTGTTCGCTCTCTCTCCCCCCTTTCCCCTCCCTTCCTCTATCCCCCTGTTCGCCCCCCTCCCCTTCCCCTGTCTTCCCCTATCCCTTGTTCGCTCCTCCCCCTTCCTCTCTCTTCCTGTTCCCCTGTCCCCCCCCCCCTCCTCCCTCCTGCTTATTTGGAGAATCTTCCCCTCGGCGATTTCCTTCATCATACTCATCAAACTCGCGACGTCCTCCTTACACGCGCACGCGTGCGCGCGCACACACACACACACACACACACACACACACACACACACACACACACACACACACACACACACACACACACACACACACACACACACACACACATCTGATCTCCTGTGTCTTCCTTCTCTTGGAGCTGTCTTGTCTTCCAGTGACGCTCTCTCTCGCGCTCTCTCTCTCTCTCTCTCTCGTACGTATCCCTCCTTCCCACTCTCCTTTATTCACCTTATTTATCTCTTTCTTCCCGTGCTTTTCTCCAAGCACCATATTTTTTTCTCTCCTTCCATACTTGTTTCTTTATCGTTTATCTTTCCTTGGTTCTTGCATTATTTGTTTTAATAATATTCGTCCTTCGTTTTCCTCTTCTCTGTTTTTCTTTGTCTCTACCACCCGCCTCCTCTTCATCCTGAACCTGATACTTATAATTATACATATACCTCATACTTATCATTATCACCATCATCATTTGTGTATGTTATTTGTTGTGTCTGTCTCCTATTTTGCCTATGCTCTTCCTACATTACTTCCTTCTTCTCTTCCTCCCTATCCTCCTCCCTTACCTGGAACAAACTGCCCTGGGAAGTTGTAAACAGTTCTTCAGTAGAGCAGTTGAAGAAGAGAGTAGATATTATTTTGCAGTCTGTAATGAGTGTAGTGCACTGAACAATCTCTCTTTCAACTTCGAGTATCTCCCCGGAATGGACTGCAAGGTCTTTGAGATATGAACTATTCTTTATAAATCCTTGTAACATTCTCCCATACTTCCCTTTCTCCTTCCTTCCTGCCTTCTCTTTAATCATATAATAAAGTTGTTTTCTTTCTTATCCACTCTCTTCCATACATCCCTAACTTTGCTTTCCCTCCAGCCTCCTTCTTTCCCTTCCTCTTACCCCTCTTCCTCTTCCTCTTCATTAGTCTCCTCTTCCTCCTCCTCTTCCTAGCCTTCCTCTTTCTCCTCCTCTTCGTAGCCTTCCTCTTCCTCCTCCTCTTCCTAGTCTTCCTCTTCCTCCTCTTCCTAGCCTTCCTCTTCCTCCTTCTCTTCCTTGTCTTCCTCTTCTTCCTCCTCCTTCTCTTCCTCGGATCTTACCATCTTTACCCCGTATTGATGTTGGGTCATAAGTCCGCTTTCTTGTTTATCGCTCGCGCAGTCTTATATCAGGGTTTCTCAGGGAAGTCTGGCGAGCGAGAGTGGGCTAGAGAGAGCGAGCGAGCGAGAGAGAGAGAGAGAGAGAGAGAGAGAGAGAGAGAGAGAGAGAGAGAGAGAGAGAGAGAGAGAGAGAGAGAGGGGGGGGGAGAGAGAGAGAGAGAGGTTTATGTATAGGCTTAGAGATAATATGTACTATGGCAATATATGTTCATATAGCCTGTAAAATACTTTCCGACGCAAGTAAAACCGTCATTAGAATACAAATATGAGAGCGAGAGAGAGATCGGGGACGAAATATGGGAGAGCGCAGAGAGAGAAAGGGGAAGAGAGAGAGAGAGAGTTTGTGGTAGGAGACTGAATGATGATATGGGATACGTGAGAGAGAAAGAGAGAGAGAGTGAGTGAGAGAGAGATTGAGTCGTGGCATTATCAGTGTTATTTAAGTTATAACAATATGAACCAATATTAGTTTGGTAAGGAAAACAGTTGAGAAACTATAAACGTTGGGAAAGTAAATATATAATCTACCAGTATATCAATGTAATGGGATACCGGTACTTATTACAGATGAAAGGAAGTGGACATCCATTATTTGATATCAATACACATTTTCCTGCATAGCCTGTCATGATCGTATATCTACTGTTCTCTTATATATATATATATATATATATATATATATATATATATATATATATATTATATATATATATATATATATATTATATATATATAATATATATATATATATAAATATATATATATATATATATATTATATATATAACGCGCGCTCTCTCTCTCTCTCTCTCTCTCTCTCTCTCTCTCTCTCTCTCTCTCTCTCTCTCTCTCTCATATTGGTAGTTTCAATCTGGTAAAATAAAGTGTTTATACACAGACAAATATATAAAGCCAAATTTCTTCATATTGATAATGTATCAGTGGTGAGAGTTACAAATAGACCATGTATTCACTCCCATTATTTTCGACCTTTTAAGTATGTGCATAATTAGACCAATATTAATTATGTGCACTTTTTATTCGCCATTAACTGATATAACAAGATGATCACATTCCCTTGTCATTATCTTATCACATCATGCATATCTCTGCGTGCCTGTCATCGAGGAGGGGGCGATGTGGGGTGGGGTGATGTGAGGGTATGTTTAAGACAGATAAGAAAGGCTTCAAGATATTAACATGCTTTTATTCTCCTTATCAACCCCCTCATTATCGGCTGTGCCTCAGTCCTGATAGCCTTAGTATTGTCAGTCATCTTTAATTAGTATACTTCAGTCTCGGGATGGCTGGTGTCCTAATGATGTGTGTTTGAAGATCCACAAATAAAATACATTATTTTGGTGATACGGTAGCGGTTAATTAGACATGACTGCAGACATGATATATATATATTACTATTTCAAATATATTTAAGCATTATGTTGGCGATACGGTAAATATTATTTAGACATGACTGAAGACATGCTTTAAATATTACTATTACAAATATATTTAAGTGGTGGATATTTTGAGAAGGCTCAGCTGAGACACAAGAACAGTTGATAAAACATTGGGGAGAAGTATGATTGTGCAGGGGAATAGATGGGGATACGTAACATTTAGACTGAATGTGAAACGATAAGCTGATCAAAAGATGGGAAGAGGATATATTATACTTCGGATAAGGTTAGGGAAAAGATAGAGATAGAAAATGTTAGGCTAGTCATAGGGCGGGGAAGGGGTAAGGGTGTAGAGGGGAATGGGTGGAGAGGGGAAGTGCCAGACTGTCCTGACCTTTATCTCAATCATTTATACCCGTCCTAATAAATTGACCGGGACGTGAAGTTGCCGTCCCACATTATGTCTTTAGGTCGGAAATCTTAGCCCTTGTGCATGAGAGTCTCGACCTTAGCTCTCGTGGCAGGGAGTACGGCCTAGCCACTTGCCTGTAGATGAGAGAGTAGTAATTTTCGTGATCGTACTCTTAAAGTTACTTACTCCAAACAGTCGACGCATAATTTTGTGTGTTTATTTCTATAAATATGTCCTGGTGTTTTTCCTTCGTCTTTACACTTACCGTATGTCTTTCAATAATGTTATCGCTAATGTCTGACTAGTTAACCGTTAGACACATTATGCTCCACAAATGGCAACGTAATCCATAAACATAATAGACATGTTTGAAACAAAAAATAATAATAATAAATTAGTTTATACATAAACTTGTGTTGCAACATATTGTCATGGTAAGGTTGGCCGTCGTACGTTTCCAAAGTATAAAAGTTGTAAAAAAAAAGTGGCTCTAAGCTTCGCCCAACCCCCTCACTCACGCGTTTTTTGTTTTCACTTTTGTTTTTAGACCCAACTTCTTTAATGTAGCCACCCACATTCCCGTAGTCTGTTGTTATTGGTTTCATGAGTTTTATCTGTCCTTTTAATACCAGTGTTTGTTAATTGCCTTTGAAACTTAACGTTTCTAATGCAGTGATGATTTGGTGTGAACAAAAACAAATGTTAAGTAAGTTTTCATAGATTATTTCATATTTACTGTATCTGTCGAATTGTCGATCTGTTCATAGATCTGACTTTATCTATTCAGCAAGATTTCTCTAATATACAGGACTGCTTCTTTTACTCCATATGCGTGACTCTCTAATATACAGGACTGCTTCTTTTACTCCATATGCGTGACTCTCTAATATACAGGACTGCTTCTTTTACTCCATATGCGTGACTCTCTAATATACAGGACTGCTTCTTTTACTCCATATGCGTGACTCTATTTTTCTAGCCATAATATATTATCCATATTTTTGTTTTCGTCTCCCTTCTGCTGAAATATTTACACTAACTATCTTCCCACTTAGCTGGCCTTCAAAGTTTGAAACTTAACAACCTCTAACTCAAGAATGTTGGCGGAAGGAGTGATTTTCACCAGCACACACACACACACCAACACCGCAAACACCACCACCACCGTTATCACCTTTACAACCTACACCATCAAAACTCCCACTACCAAAGTATTCCTCTTTATCATATCAACCATCCTCCACCGCCGCTTTCATATCCACTAGTAATAATACGTAAATCACCACCATCACCGTTACACAGCGCGTCACCGTTACACTATACCACCATCACACTACACCATACCATAACATACCACACTTCCACCTCACCACATTAAACAACACCACACCACCACTACAACACAGTATACTACCACCTCACTAGAGTAAACAGAACTACACAACTACTACACCACACCAATACTACAACACACTAAACTACCACCTCCCCACAATAAACAATACCACACCAATACATCACACTACATCATACCACCACCACAACACCACACCACTACCACAATAACACACCACCACCACCACTTCAACACGCTACACCACATCACCACTACAACACACTACACCACCACCACAACAACACCACACCCACACAAACTTGGCCTCTGTTAACTCCACGATTCTCACTTTTCCCTGTCCTGTGTGATCCCCGGCCTCTTCACAGGCTCCTCGTTCTTCAAGTACCTGGGTCATCTTTTGATATTCTTTGTCGTTTGGGGCTTTTCGTAGTTTTCAAAGGTGTTTTTTTCTTTTGGTTTATCCTTTTCTTACTCTTTCGTCATTGTGTATATCAGTTCATATCCAGATGGTTAGCGCATGATTTTCTTTCTCTCTGACTATTTTGTTTCCTGTATCATTACTTTCGGTCATAGGGATAATTTTTTGACTTATCTTTACTCAATGGCTTCTATGTTTCTTCTCTTCTTCCATTATTGTTTTCGCATGGTCTCCTACATCCTTCTCCTGTATGTCTTTACTCTTTTCTTTCCTTCAAATATATCTTTGTATTTTTCACATTTTCGAATTTTTCTTCTAGTCTTCACCATCTTCCTTCCCCAAATCTTCTGGCTCACTCACTGACTTCAAAACTTGGTTCTTGACTAAACTCGCTCATGTCTCTCAGTGACCTGTGGAGAGGCTTGTTTTATGCCTGTCTGTCTGTCTTGTGTTTCTGTAATTTGCTTGCTTGTTTGTCTTTTGTGTTTATCGTTATGTATGTGTTTTCTGCATTTGTGTCTAATCCGTTTATTTATCAACCTATATATACGATGCCGCAAATAAATAACCAAATGGATGAGAAAACGTACAAATCAATGAACCAGTGATAACAAAAATTAACATAAACAAATAAAGCCAATACACACAAATAGAACAATAGCGAGTTCAAAGGGGTGAGCAATGGGGAAAGTTACCAAAAAACACAGAAGGTCGTTTGCGAGGTTATCCCCCGGGGGAAAAAAGGGCCAACCACGCCAAGAGGAGGGCCCCCTAGAAACCCACTCCGTCTCTGACACTCGGGGCTTTGACGACGAATCTGGGCAAATAGGCGGGTTGTGGGGCTTTGTATTTGTTCGGGTATCGCTGTGTCAGGACCGAAAAATGAGGGGATGGAGGGAGGAAGGGGATAGGGAGGGATGATCTGGGGAGGTTATCGAGAAAAATGGCATGTGATGAGGTGATGATTTGTTATTTCGTTTGGTAGGGGTGGGTGGAGGGATGGTGGTACTGATTCTATTGGCTATACCCCATTCTCCATCTTCTTTCTTTCGGATGGTCTGTCGTCCTTTTGTTCTCACTGTATTGTTTAATGTCATCGTATTATTTCTCTATCTCCCGCTCTAATTCATACATGCACAAATACATTACTACATCTTACTGTACCTCAAATTGTGTCTGCGCGTACTCTCTCTCTTACACACACACACACACACACACACACACACACACACACACATCACATAACACACATCACATAACACATCACATTACATCACATCACATCACATCACATCACATCACACCACACCACAACACAGCACACCACACCAACCCCCCATCCCCCACTCGCACAACAGCCTTACTAGGAGTGGGGGATTTTGGTAAGAGAGAAAAAGCGCAATTTCAGCGGGGACGACGTACGGGAGAGCCGCGTCCATCTCCTGCCGGGGTAAGCCAGACCAGGGACGAAGTTGGGGAGAGACACTTTCACTACTGTCGACCACCACCATCACCATCCCTACTAGAGTTCACTACCACCCTACGTCACGAGAAGCTACTACCTTCACTGCTACTCCTACCTTTACTTTGCATCCATAGCCATTCCACTCATGTCTAGTTACACCTCATTCATGTCCCACTACCACATCATTCGAACCTACTACCTCTACTACTACCACTCCTACTTCTGCTTTAACCGAGTCTATCATCACTCCACTCCTGTTTCACTTCCACCCCAATCACCTCCACTATCAACACCACTTCCCCCACCTTACCTTCACTCGCTTACCCCTACCATGGCACCATCACCACACACTACATAATATACTGCTAAGATGGGAAGAGGTAGATGGAGGCAGAGAGTTACAAGGAGTTACAAGGAATGGTTAATATCTCAAAGGCCTTGCAGTCCATTCCGGGTAGATACTCAAAGTGGAAAGATTGTTTAGTGCACTATGCTCTTTACAGAGTGTGCAAACGCCTATCTACTCTCTTCTTGAACTGCTCTACTAAAGAACTGTTTTCAACTTCTGAGAGAGAGAGAGAGAGAGAGAGAGAGAGAGAGAGAGAGAGAGAGAGAGAGAGAGAGAGAGAGAAGAGGATCTGAAACAGAACAGGGATATGGGAGAACAAGGGAAACGAACGACTAGTCGGGGGAGATGATGGGAGATGGATGGCTGTGATTTTTTCCCTGTTGATATTCTTTTGTCTTCAGATTTGTCCCTTTCCTCTTGAATTACAGACATTTGCAGTTATATAAATATAATGTATTTTATTATTGCTGTTTTATATGCAAAACTGATAGTTACCTATCATGAAAGACAAGTTATTTACCTTGCATATCCAATACAGAATGAGTGAAAATATAGGAGAAGGAAAGGTAATGCCCAGGGAAACAAATATTGGTGGTATAACAGGTGATTTGGGAAGACAGGAACGGAAGGACCGAAGCTTAGCGACGACAAAAAGACGAATACAGAAAAACAAAAACGAATAACGAGAGACTGAGGATGTGAAAGTATAAAGGAAAACGAATACCCACGAAAACAAAAAATGGATGTACGGTTTAAAAAAAAAAAAGTATGTGTTTAAACTACTGTTGTATCTTGAGAGTGAGAGTGAGTAAGTGTGAGAAAGGTAAGACGAGAAGGGCAAACCGAGTACCCACGAACAAAATGTATATACGGTTTAAAGAAAAGAATGGGTCTATACCTACTGCCTCTTCCTTCTAGCTCGTAAATCCCAGCGTTCACTGCCTCTACGCACGTTTCACTCCGTCACTGTCGGGGAGGGTGGCATCGGGACGTCAGGAGAGGGACCCCAGCCTATTTCCTCCCCCCGCTACCCTGCAGTTTGTTAATATCGGGGAGGTAATGGCCGTCGTTTTTCTCTCATTGGTGGGGGTGCTGGAGAGGAGGAAATGTGGAGGGGAGAGAGGTGGAGGAGTGGTGTGGTTTGGTGGAGAGAGGGGAAGGTTGTTATTTTATCTAATATGTAATTGCACTGCAAACTTTTAAGTAAATTGTTCGAAAGAAGTGGAATGGAGTAAATGTACCTTTATTTGCTTACATTATCTACTTCACTAATTTCTGGCAAATATTCAGCTTCTGGAGCACTTGCCTCACTTTCACTCAACTTGTTATATAATATGCCCTTAGTGGTATATTGGTATTTGGTATATAATATGCCCTTAGTGGTATATTGGTATTTGGTATATAATATGCCCTTAGTGGTATATTGGTATTTGGTATATAATATGCCCTTAGTGGTATATTGGTATTTGGTATATAATATGCCCTTAGTGGTATATTGGTATTTGGTATATAATATGCCCTTAGTGGTATATTGGTATTTGGTATTATTACACGTGTGCGTTAATGCTCATTACTGGTAAAGCCAAGTTCCTTTCCTGTCTCCCCAAGCGACTGTCTATGGTGGCCCTGCGGTGGGAAAGGTGACCAAGGCGAGGGTTAGCTAAGCAATCAGGAATTAACAGAGAGGGGAGGAAGCCTATAGGTCTGGCCCCTCCCTGTTGCCCCGTGTGGAGGAGAGGTGCTTAGCCAGTCTTTGGGGAATTTGGGATTAATGATCTGACGAAGGAGCGTCTTGGCCTCTCGATCTTGGGGCCTGACGACCTTGTGGTGGGAGAGTGTGTCCTTTGGTGTTTTTGTTCCGGTTGTGGTTACCCCTCTGTGGTTGTGGTGGAAGGGTTTGTGATTTGTGTTTGTTTTGTATTTGGTTGTTCCTTGTGTATTCACTGTCTTCCTTTCTTCTACTTGCTGTGTACTGATAATAATGAAGACCGTACGACTAATGTGCTTATGTTCTAATATGTTTGTTTAAGTAATTGGCGATGCACCTTTTCGAAACTTTCAAATTAATAATGTGATGACTATAATTGTTGCCTCAAATATCATTTGAATACGGAATATGGTTGTGGAATGTGTATTGAATGTGACTGTACATGTGCCTGAAAGGAATGGTGGCAGGTGAGGGAGTGAGCCAGGTGTGACACTCTCCCTTACTCCAGGCTCGTTTTACCTCCCAGGCTCACTACACTCCTAGTCAATGCTAAAACAAAACTGTAGATTAAAATGTTTGAATTAAGATAGGTGTTGAGCCTTGAGTTACAACAAATTTATAACTTATAGTTACTATCTTGCTCGACCTAATAGCTAGTTAAATTAAGAAAAGTACTTTAATAGATCAAATTTGTCTATTTAAATATCTTGCATCTTACTAAGGAAACTGAAATTTCCATTTGGCCAATTTAATGATATCTCAATGACAGCAACATCGACGAAGAAAGTCACTGGTATGACTTTCGTTATGCATGTGTAGCATGGTATAGGATTGCTGTGAGCCCTGGGGTGTCTGGAGCCTGGTGTGACGAGTGCCTCTCACCTGGCTGCTGCTTGTTTGAGTTGGACGAATCAGGGATAGAGGAAAAATTGGCCACTCCGTCACTGTTTGGGGTGGAGGGACGCCCCATTAATCTGCCCCCACTGCACTTGGCCGCCTGTCTGTGCTGCCCCTGTCGCATCCTACTATTATTTTTTGTTCAGCCTTTCTCCAAACACTTAGAACAGCCGGAGCACTTGGTGTATTTATGTGTGGCAATGGGTAAACTATTCTGTTTTGTTTACCTGTGTCGGCTCTTCCTTTAGCCTTGTATATTTTAGTCTAAGGTATTGCCAGATGATTTTACTGTAACTGAAATGGGTTTAACTATTTATTTTTATTTTAACTACCTTCATAGATTTTTATTCAGCTTGGGATAGATATGATGTAGGTAGGCATATTGGGAAATGAACACTTTTATATGACCCTTTTACTGCCAGAGGTCCGTCCGATTCTAAATGAAGTTAGTATACTAAAGCTACATTATATTAAGTAATTCGACTTTCGGTTGCATGAGTTTGGGATTATTATAATTTACCTTGGCAGTGACCTTCCTTTTCCTATCTATAGTCTTTTCACGCCAATGGTATTAATATCTTCTTGATTTCACAGTTTCCCTCTCATCATTTCCCCCATTCTCAATTTTCCTCTCATTGTTTTTACCTTTCCTGTTGTGCTTCAATTGTCCTTATTTTTCTAGCCAGATTTCCCCTTCCGTCTTACCACTGTTCCTTCCATCCCTCCTACCTTTCACTATCCTTCCCATCTTTCCTCCCAGCTCCCCTTTTCACCTCCCATATACTCATCCCATCCCTACACATCTCCCAAACTTCCATTCCTTTTCATTAACCCCATCTCGAACATCGACCTGTCTCTCCCTTCCCATCCCTCCATCTCCCACACTCTTTATCTCCTCCACTCCTCCATCTCTTCCACCCTTTACTGTATATCTTCCATCTCTCCCCATCTTCCATCCCTTGCCCTTGTCCCTCCCATCCCTCCATCTCTCACACTCTTTCTCTTCCACTCTTCCATCTCTCCTCATCCTCCATCCCTTTCCCTTGTCCCTCCCATTCCTCCCTCCCTCCCATTCCTCCCTCCTTCCCATTCCTCCCTCCTTCCCCTCCCTCCCTCCCTCCTGCAGTGCCCCCGCGTCTAAAGGGCCTTTCACAAGCTCTCTCGACAGTCCCAGGGAGAATCTCATTTTGCTTTCGGTTCTCTTTGTCTCTGGAGGACCCGATAGTAATGGCCTCAACCTTTCAGACTCCCTCGTCCACCTCAAAGACCCGCGGATGTAAATTACGGAGTGGGCGCGCGCACTCTTCTTTCTCTTGTTTCGCTCTCACTTTCACTCTCTCTCTCTCTCTCTCTCTTTTCTTTAGCTCATTCTACCTCTGTCTGCCTCCTTTCTCTCTATTTCCATTCACCGACCCCCTTGCGTTTCTCTTTCTCTCTCGTCTCACTAATTCACCCACTCTTTATTCCCCCACCACCACCGTGGTACCACTACTGCTCTGAGGAACCACTATGGACGCTGCGGTGGTGCTTCACATATTTAATTAACGACAGGGAAAACAGAGGGAGCAATTAAGAATAGCCGAGTGTGTGTGTGTGTGGGGAGGAGGACTCGACCAGGGTGATGCAGTTCCTCTTCCTCTTTCTCCTCCAGGGGGTGAAATGGTGTAGTGTCGCTAAAACTATAGGCCTATTTTTTTTTATGATCTGGCGTATAATTGTCACATCCTAATTTTAATTACTGAGTTGTGATGACAATTGTGTAATGAAATATAGTGCTAATTATGAACATGTGTTGTTCGCATGAAACGGAGATGTATTAGTTTATTTTTTTCATTTTTGTATTTAGTTTTTATGTCATGAAGTGTCTTGAAATTCTATGGTAGGTGATCGAACGTTCTACGCCAGACAACCTTAGTAAAAATAACTCGAGTGACAACGATTATATATTTGTAAAATTACAACATAGTGGTAACAAGTTATGAGACAAGAATAATTGTAATTCTTGTATATCAGCATTTACATGAAAGATTCACACACTAACGCACACATACATGCAAACGAGACCCCCTCCCCCCTTCCCCACACACACTCTGTTCTCGATACCGATACTTAAAATTAGGTCCAGAACTGAGTATTTAGGGTTTGCCTTAAGTTGTCCCTTATATATTTGTACGCGAAATCAATCCGGACCATTATATATTATTGACCTTAAACATAAAATGAGACCGGAACTCTTATTGTTGGAACCTTACCAACAATTGATCCTTTGAGTCTCACTGTTCAATATCCTCCCAAGCATTCTCGGTATCCCTGTTATTTCACTCTAAATGCCGAGACCGAGGAGTTATTCTTTGTCGCTCCAGGCAAGACGTTGATGAAACAGCCGGGGTCGAATACCCCTACTTCCCCTCCTCCCCAAACCCACCCGGCGTCAAAGAGTTCAAAAGGGACTCATCTGGTCAAATCACCCGGCTGAGTCCAAGTTTTTCTCGAGCTTTCCTTTTCCTTTTCTCTCTCGTGAGGATGTATGTTGTTTTGTGGTTTGGGTACAGTCCTTTTATATATTAATGTTTCGAATTGTATATAAAGTGCCCATAATGATACGTAATCATTTATGTATAGGGTTACTTTATAGAAATTCATGACATGTTAATCAGATAAATGTTTCAATCATACCATTAATATTTACTGATATCTTTAAAGTTGTGAATTCAATAAATAGCTTCTCTGTAACTTAAGTTTATATGTTCAGCCATTTCTAATGAAAAACAATTTATATAATGTATCATACAAAGACGAAACTATGCCATTTAAAGCTGTCTTGAGGAGGTATATTTCTTAACATCCCCCGTCCCCTCCCCCTGTCCCCCACAGTGCTTGATGCGCGTCTTCTGCAGTGTCCGGCGTCCTATCTCGGGGTTCTTATCCTCCCGTGTCCAATCTCCCGCCTGTCATGTCCCGCACAGACCGTCAACAGCAGCAGCCAACACCAGCTTCTTGCGGGAGGAGGAGGGGGCGATGCTGGAGTCCTAGTAATTAGCAGGGAGAAGCAGATGGAGACGTGGAAATTCGTCCCTTAACATTTTTTCCCCTCGGCCGATTATTATTTTTTCCGGAGTGGTGTAATCGTTCTTTAATTAATTCACCGATCGGGTCCCCCTCGTCCTTGTTATCCTTCGCGAGGGTGGTAGGATCGGGCTCACAGATCCTACGTCTGAGTGGTTGTGATTAGCGAAAAGCGACAGCCATAAAGCCATGGTGATAGCGCTGGCCCATCCGCCCGGAAAGATAGCTCACAGCCACCGACCTTTTGGATGGCCCAGCCCGACCGACCGACGACGCCACACGGATGGAAGGACGGACGGACGGGGTGGTTGGTTGGGAGAGGAGGGTTGGGATAGTTGGGATTTTCGTGGATGGCACACGGAAGGACTGGGAGATTAATGGAATTTAGTTTTTCAAGCTTGATGCAATAATTCGTGATCGAGTCGTTGAAAGAAGCTTAGGAATGAAAAGTTTATATTTCCTTGCATAATGGAACACAAAATATGTCCTCGATTGTGAAGATTGACAAGTTAGTTTATATAAATATTTGAGTACGGTACTGGCTGTTTGTGTTTTGTTGGAAAAATGGATATAGAATGTCACATTTAAGTATAATTTCAGGAACCAAATCACGGGTAAAATTAATATGCGAATGGACGAACTAAAGATCAGTTAGTCAGTTAAAAAACAAAATGTATGGCTGACCTTAAGATCAAACTCGACCGAGCCTGCCAAATGTATGAACAGAAGATAGATTCAGAAACTACATTGACGAATGAACGTCCAGTAGATCGCGAACCTTACGAGTGCCCCCCTCCAACAGTTGACAGACATGGATACTCGAACCACCACTACCCCCTCTACCCCCACCACCCCTCTCTTCCACCCAGTTGATGGCGGACAGACGTGGATGGATACCGGGGCATTTATGAATTGTCAGGAGCGCCCTCAGAAAGTAATGGACGAAGCAGGACGCATTTATTCCGCCATTATGGACTGACAGAGGTCGATGGCCGGTTTGGGGTGGGGGGTGGGAGAGGGTCTGGATATGGGTGGGGGGAGGAGGAGGTGCTGGACGTGGTAGGCTACACCGGTAATTTGTGTCGACCGCGAAATAGGTGTGTTTATGGATAACGTGAGAGGTTCTGGACGATTGAGCTCTTTGGAAATAATACCGTGGAGGAGAAACTTTAAAGATTGAACGGAACATTTTTCACACACACACACACGCACGCACGCACGCACGCACGCACGCACGCACACACACACACACACACACACACACACACACACACACACACACACACACACACACACACACACACACACCCCTCCCTCCCTCCCTCCCTCCCTCCCTCCCTCCCTGTGGCGTAACGGATAGCGCGTCTGGCTCACAACCAGAAGGTCCCGAGTTCGAGATCCGGGCGGGGAAGAGACATTTGGGCAAGTCTCCTAACGGTGTAGCGTCTGTTCACCTAGCAGTATAAATAGGAACCTGGAATAAGTGGACGAAGTTGTGACGTCCCATCTGGGGTTGGTGATCGGTTACAAGATGAGATGGGTATCGTACTGGTCAACCTAAGCTACTGGTCAACCTAAGCCTTCGGGTGAGACTGGTACCGTAGTGAGAATGGTACCGTACAGATTAACCCTAAGCGTGCGTTTCCAGATGTCGCCAATTGGCTAAAATACAGACTACACGCACATCCACAGCCATTCCAACGATACATACACACTTAACATGCATTTCACGCAATACATTCCCAGTTAAGGAGGCGCGATAATAATGAGCTTAGCTCGCATTGCGTGGATTCCCCTTGACGAACAAGTGAGTGAATTACACACACACACACACACACACACACACACACATATATATATATATATATTGTTTTAGTTTTTTATTGTTTTGACTCATTTTGGAAAAAGGTAATCATTGGAGATGTTTTCATTAATAATTTTTACTCTGTTAACTTGTGAAGATCTAGTTAGTAGTTTTGTATAATATAATTTTATGTTATTCCACCAAAGTATCGACGAAAACAAATATGGATGAGATTTATAGTATTTCTGCGCGATGCTGATTTATTTCGAGTTGTTTTTCCATTGAATACAATATTACTCCAGATTCCTCTTGGTAAAATATTAGATCTGTTCTATCTCATTTGTATTTCGTCAGTTTTATTAGCCATATTAATTCTCCGTAATCTTGTTATTCTTCTCGTTTGAATCGAACTACAGACATTTTTGAAAACAATTATAACTAATATAGATTTTACCAATCGGTGCCATTTTTGTTTTTTTAAATGTGTAAAATTGTCTTTAAGTAAGTCAGTCATTATTTGAGCAGTATGTTTTAATACGAATATCTCAAACTGCCATGAAATTCATCTACTGTATTATCATATTTGTTTTCATTTTCCGTTAATTCTTCATGTCTTACGTGTATGCTTCTTCCCTCACATTTAGCCCCACTAGTTTTGACATTTTAAGACGTTAACCTCATTAGTTTGGTGGTTTTAACACTTTTCGCCCCATTTCTTTGTCAATATTAAGACCGTTCGTGTCATTCAAGTGTCGACTTTTTCCTGGGGAGCGATGGTGAGTTTGTAATTTAGAAGGAACCGCCCTCATTTTTCTCAGTACGTGTGTGTTTTATGGAAGAGCGATGATGTAGGGTATTATTCCCCATCCTGTAAAGTTTAGTAGTATTGATGTGCTGGACATGATACCTATCTCTTTTAGATAAACATGATCAATAAATGTGTATATACCTGCATGGAGTTGTTTCGGCCATCCTTCATTGGCCTCTGCCAGAGAAAGTGTGAAGTTATTGTAAAATCTAATATATTAACAATCACCAAGTATAAACATGGGTATTATGGCGCTGAGTTACATCTAATCACCAAGTATAAACATGGGTATTATGGCGCTGAGTTACATCTAATCACCAAGTATAAACATGGGTATTATGGCGCTGAGTTACATCTAATCACCAAGTATAAACATGGGTATTATGGCGCTGAGTTACATCTAATCACCAAGTGTAAACATGGGTATTATGGCGCTGAGTTACATCTAATCACCAAGTATAAACATGGGTATTATGGCGCTGAGTTACATCTAATCACCAAGTATAAACATGGGTATTATGGCGCTGAGTTACATCTAATCACCAAGTATAAACATGGGTATTATGGCGCTGAGTTACATCTAATCACCAAGTATAAACATGGGTATTATGGCACTGAGTTACATCTAATAAGTAGTAAGATTCCCAATTTGGGTAAAACATAACTCTAGTCTTATAAACCAATAAATAATGATTAATGCAATTGCCAATTGCCAAATTGTAGAATGGTAGCGCACGAAACTAGCAGGTAGATAACATGAAAAACCTGTACTTAGAGGAGCCCTTTTTAATGGCGAGGCGACGTAACGAGGTATTGGAGGTATTAAAGAGGTATTACTGGGGGTGGAAATTTAGTATATTATATGATGGGGGTCCGTAATGAGGGCCCGGGCGCTTGGAGGCAGTGGTTAGTGGGATGGATTTATTACGGGGGAGGTGGAAACAGGGTGATGGATGTGCTTGTAATACAGGAAGAGTGGGAAAGACGCTACCAACAATATAAGTAGCACGAAGGGAAGAATTAATAGATGATGATGATGATCTAGATTAAATAAACACAGCAGATGATGATATAGTAACGAGCAGTATAACAAATATAATATAAAGTATGCGATAACAAGAGAGGCCGTGGAAGGTAGAGTAAGACACGAATGAGAGGAGCAGGAGAACGAAGAGATAATATAAAGTAGGTAGAAGATTGAATATGATAATAGTAAGTGGTGATTATGCTAAAATGGGAACGAGGACATTTACACGTGGCCTAATTAGGGTTGATTAGAGAGTAGAGTACAATAATTTAGGAGGAAGGGTCAACGAGTGGGAATTGATGTATAAGTTAATTATAGAAGACAAATGGATTCACAAAGATGGAAAAGGAGAGAGGGAGAGTGAGAGAAAGAGTATGAGAGTGAGTTAAAGGTAGTGTATGTGGTATTGGGGTGGGGTGAAGGGGCATAAGATGTTTTAGGGACCACCTGAATCACCCGATAACTTAGTCTAACAGGGACATAAATCCTTCCAAAGGGGTGTTTTAAGGCGGCCTGGGTAATTGTAACTCCGGCCATAAAAACCATCGGGTTCGTCATAACGCCTTGGACGCGGTCGAAACCCCTCGTCCCCCTCCTCACCCGTAGGCCCCCGCTAGCGAGCTTCGGAAGTTGGTAATGTTTATTGCTGTGGATCATGACACATACTGTATATACAACCCCCACTCCCCCTCCTTTCCCATCCTCCCCCTCTCCTCGTCTCCTCAACCCCTCTATATACACCCCCCACTCCCCCTCCTTTCCCTTCCTCCCCCTCTCCTCGTCTCCTCAACCCCTCTATATACACCCCCCACTCCCCCTCCTTTCCCTTCCTCCCCCTCTCCTTCTCGTCTCCTCAACCCTCTATATACACCCCCCACTCCCCCTCCTTTCCCTTCCTCCCCCTCTCCTTCTCGTCTCCTCAACCCCTCTATATACAACCCCCACTCCCCCTCCTTTCCCATCCTCCCCCTCTCCTTCTCGTCTCCTCAACCCCTCTATATACACCCCCCACTCCCCCTCCTTTCCCTTCCTCCCCCTTCTCCTTCTCGTCTCCTCAACCCCTCTATACACACCCCCACTCCCCCTCCTTTCCCTTCCTCCCCCTTTCCTTCTCGTCTCCTCAACCCCTCTATATACAACCCCCCCTCCCCCTCCCTTCCCTCCCTCCCCCTCTCCTTCTTGTCTCCTCAACCCCTCTATATACACCCCCCACTCCCCCTCCTTTCCCTTCCTCCCCCTTTCCTTCTCGTCTCCTGCCCAAAAAATGCAATGATTGATGCAATGAAGCTTGAAACAATGCTACCGAGCATTAAACATAGAGTAGAACAAACTAATATTGTAGCAGCAATTAGACATGTAAGATTAAAAGGTGGCAACGAACTACTGAAAGACATAAAGGACTGCATGAATAATACTCGCACCTTCTGGAGACAAGGCAAAAAAGGATATATGAAACATTTGGTGAACAAAATACAACATTATGATTTAATAAACAACTGTATTAATTACGAAAATGAACAACCTGTCCCACCATGGGAGGAGAAAGACGTAATTTTAGATATTATGCCATTACAAAAGAAAAAGAACATGTATAATACAATAGAATTAAGAAACATTTATGAAGAGAGAATAAACAAAATGTACACTGGTAAAGTAGCACATGTTTATTGTGATGGGTCGGTAATGGAAAATGGTAGGGCAGGTTGTGGGATTTTAATTAGAGATTACATGCAAGACTCCAACATGTGGCTAGAAACAGAATATAATTATAGGCTAAGCGATAATATATCATCAACTCAGGCTGAATTGTATGCGATATTATATGGACTTAAAGAAATCGAAGGAGGAGAAGGGGATGTAAGCTTCTTTGTTGACAGCAGAGGGGCTCTGGAATCCCTAAACTGTAAAAACACCAGTATACGAAAATATTGTTATCCAATGCCGGAATATTGTACATCAACTCCAATTAAAAGGGAGAAAAATTGTGTTTTCATGGATACCATCACATACAGGGATTACCTATAATGAAAAAGTTGATATAATAGCTAAAAATGCTACTGAAAAAATGGAAATTGATGTACAATGTACCCTATCTTTGAAACAGGTAAAAAACAAAATAAAGAAATGTCAAGAAGTAAAAGAAGCTAGAGATATCGAGTGTAAGTATATAGCCAGGCCTAGTGCCACCATGCATCATTACAGAGAGGTGGTAGATAAAACTAAATTCAATTATGGGAATGTTACAAGTAAGTGGAAAGATTCTGTATGTACTAGGTTAAGACTAGGCTACAAATATTACTGGGAATTAGGCATTAATACTGCAGAGAAGGATAGGAGTTGTAGGCTGTGCAATAGGCCAAGATCTCACACCCTTCAACATTATATACTGCAATGTATAACTTTAATAAAATATAGAAATAATACAATTGAAAATGTAACTAAACAGATAATATGGATGTTCAACAGTGGAACTATGTACAACCTTTTAAAAGAATGTAAAATTATAAAACATATAATTTGATGTGTAGCTATGCTCTTCAACTAAACACATGTACATTCTAGTGGTGCCTTACAGGCCACCCTGGGTCAGCGAACCTACGCTCCCTAACCATACAGCTGTATTGTCCTCAATATTCTCGGCTAATGGCTTGATGTACAAGTACCTCCGGATATGCGGCACATCCCTCCCGGAGGACTACTTGCACCTTCCCTCCGAATATTATTTTATGGAAATAAAATAATCTGAATCTGAATCTGAATCTGTATGGCTGTATGTTTTGGGTGCTGGGGTCTGGTGACTGGGTCACGACGGTTAGGGTCCCTCTAGGATGTTTAAGGAGGGATTAACACGGTCGGGGCTCAGTTGGGGGTCTTGTGGGACAGCATGCGTGTTTAAAAAAACAAAACACAATCTGATCAAGGTCTATAACGGGGACTCATGTATTTTAGATATGTCTTTATTATAATACTGTATATACTAAACTTAGGTAGTGTTAAAATTAATCTTCAATATCAATGTATTACTCATCTAACTATATATGTAATGACATAGCTTAAGCCAGAAATAGGGTGAAGATTGCGTATGCACCTTCGCCCTTTTGAGATAATGTAACTATGATACTTGTGTAACATTTGTACTTTTCTCAATAAAACAATCAAATCAAATCAAATCCTCGCCCCCCTCTATTAACACCCCCCACTCCCCCTCCTTTCCCTTCCTCCCCCCTCCTCTTCGTCTCCTCAACTCCTCTCGCTCTTTCTCTTCTCTTTATCTCTTTGTTGTAGTTTTTTCACCTCCCATCGTCTCTGAATAACTCGTCTCTGTTTATCTCCTATTTTCTCGTCACTTATACCATCCTTCTTTTCCATTTACGCTTTCTCTTCCCCCTCCTGGTATTCCCTTCCTCCCCCTATCGTGTCTGTTACCCTCCCCCTCCCTTGCTTATTGTTGGTTAAACTCACGTATTAGGTAGGTGTTCCCTTCCCTTTAGCATTACATACATCAGAACGGAACAAATTACGGTTGTTATGCCCATTTGATTAAGGGCTGTTAGTTTTCCCTGATCTTCAAGTATTCCTTTACGACAGTTATTGCCCCTCATTGCCTTATCTTAATATTTATTTGGTTTGATTTTTTACTTATATATTTGTTTTAGTATCTGTTTGCAAGTGTGTCTCTCGTGCAGTGTATAGTAATTGTTAGAGCCAATGTTTATGCCTTTCGTTTATTGTCACTAACTTTGTCCCGCTGTCATCACGGTACCTGTTACATTATTCCGTTTGTATATTAGCTTGGAGATCCTGTCGCCTCTGTCATTACTACCAGTTTGTGGTTACTGAATGCTTTGTTGTTATAATATGTTCAGGTATTTCATGTCATATGTCATATTAATGTTTTTGTCTGTTGCTCTTCCATATAACTTTTAATACTATTTCTACCAATACTAAGCCTTCTGCAGTTGAAATTTCTAGTTTATCTTACTTAACGTTTGAATAACTGTGATTATTGGCTGTATATCATATGTTTGGTTGTTTATGCCTTGTATACACTCTGATCACTGGTAGTTATCAGTACCGGTACTCCCCACTTTTACCCTATCACCTCATATCCTGTATTGCCATAACCGTCTGCTACTAGAAATATTGAGTATCTTAAAATACTATAACATCACGTAATGCACCCAACATTTAATAACAGCCATTAAATCAAACCAAAGGACGTAATAATATACACTTAATAACAGCCATTAAATCAAGCCAAAGGACGTATAAATATTTACATAACCATGACGGTCTTCAAAGTTTAAATGAATGCAAGGATCTGTAATGCGTTGATGTGCCATGAATTAAGATACAGAAGTGGGAGTCAGAGCGGTGTCTCGTCATCTGTCAATCACCGGGGCACCTCCTGTCAATCTTTTCCCGCACGTCACTCTCATGTTGGGGTTTAGGTCAATCACGTTCAGGAGTCGGGGTGAAATGAATCAGAGCAGTAAATGTGGTAAATATATTCTTGTCATGAATACGAATTGATAAATTATGATATTGGGCCAGGTAGTTGTGGATAAATATGCGGAAGGTCGTATAGCATACAACAGTCTATATAGGAGCAGTATATATGCAAATTGACCGTATATATACATATACATATTTATAGAGTGTGTCACTTATAAAGACTGGTAGATGAACATATGCGACAAGATAGTTCTGGGTACGTACGGTCGCGCTAATAAGTCATGTCCGAGCTGTCATTACGTTTGGCTTGCTCTGTGCTGAATTAATGTCTGTCAGATGTTGAATAGGGTGGGTAAGTGTAGGAACATGTTTGTATATTTCACTCGATATGAAGAAATGAAGCTTAGCTATTGCTGATACCAATTATTGATCAAAACATATTTGGTGCCGAGACATCACTTATTAGCGTGATTGTACAAGATTAGCTTTGTATATATAGACAGCAAGATATAGTGTTGACCTTATACTGGCACTGATAAATGAAGACTAAGAAGGCTCCTAAATGTGTGCGTGGGCTACGGTGAGCAGATCGACAGAATAAGCCCATGACTCACCCATCAGACAGACACTACACTTAAGCTTGGGCCACAATAATCGTGAGTCATGGGTCGCGGCTCCTTAGTATATGTCACGAACTGAATGTGTAAATAGTGACTTGGGGTTGTCAAGTCCAGGTTCTCTCATGGCAGGACTCAGGCTGGGTCGAAACGGTTGTGTCTCTACAAAATACACTACTTTGCTGTGAGAGTAGTTTCTCAGTGTCTGGTATTGTCTTGATAGCCTAGTGCTTAGTGTGCGGAATTTCGGTGTGAGTATCCTAGGTTCGAGTCATTGGAGCACCAAATGTATTCATTACTTTCATTGATTTCATTAGTTAGGTTTATTTGTAAATTAATTGGCGGGTTGGTGAAAACAAATATGAATTATATTCGGAGGATGAAATTGTTAAGAAAAGTAATTTTGCTATAAACGGCCTGTTAAACACAAACATTTTATTAACCCTTCATGGTAGTCGGCGTTTATCTAGTTAACATAGTGACCATTCCGTATAAAGGAAATATCTAATCATCTATATATCTATCTATCTATCTATATCTATCTATGAGCGACACTATTGGCGATCCACAATGAGAGACAAGTACATTTTTGTTCAATAAATATAAAAATGACAGGAAACATTATGAACGATCACATGACGACGATGCTGAGAATAATAATGGAAGGAAGGACGGATGGTGACATGACGAAGTGGGAATGCGAAGGTAGGGGGAAGGGGGGGGGGGGGGGGGGAGGAGTGATTTGATGGAAGGAGGCATCAGGAAGGGAATAATGGAGAGCGACGCCGAGGGAAGATCTGGGGCGGCATGATTGAGGGACGGAGTGAATATGAGGCCAGTAAATTACACGAGGAGGAGGAATGGATGCAGAGGGAGGTGGGGAGGGGGAGGAAGGACAAAGAGGAGGAAGATGATTAAGAAAATGAGGTCGAGACATACACATAATAGAGGAGGAAGAAAGGGTGTATAGTTAAAGGGGAGGGCGATTATGATAACATTATAGGAATGTGAAAGTATGTGATTGTGAGATTTAGGAGTAGAAAGAGGATATCGAGAGTTTGGATGACAGATTGTGAATGGAATTAGTGAACACAAATAAATGAAAAATGACTGAAATGGGCAATAGTACGATGATATTATAATCAAAGGAAGAGAGAGAGAGAGAGAGAGAGAGAGAGAGAGAGAGAGAGAGCACTCCACATGAAACAAACAGAATGATAGCTTTCTTCCTCCCCACATACAGTATCTCTCTCTCTCTCTCTCTCTCTCTCTCTCTCTCTCTCTCTCTCTCTCTCTCTCTCTCTCTCTCTCTCTCTCTCTCTCTCTCTCGATCCCAGAGTCACGGTATGGAAGCCAAATACAACATTAGGATAATTGATGGCACAATTTTCACTTTTATGCTGATACATGACCAACTGAAAAGGCATCGAAGGAACGAATCACTCACCCTCCAGACCAAGAGAGCCGTAACCCACAGGCCAAGAGAGCCTTAAGGGAGCCCACCTAACTTTTTTTGGCACTTTCTCTCCCTCTCTCTTTGGCTTGTATCCATTCGGCCCCATTCAACCTACTGTTTTAAGACGTTTATCCCCATCCAGGTGTCAATATTTTCCTGGCGAGCGGAAGCGAGCCAGCATATATATATATATATATATATATATACCGGTATATATACAGTATATATATAATATATATATATATATTTGTTTTGACAGCAAGCTAAATTTGTACATTTTTCGATAGAAAAATGTCTCCGGCGAAACCGGATTTCTCCATACAATGCTGGCTCGCTATCGCTCACCAGGAAGAAATCAACACCTGGATGGGGATAAATATCTTAAAACATTTGGCTGAATGGGGCCGAATGGATACAGGCCAGGGAAAGAGAGAAAAGGAGAGAAATGTAAAAAAACAAAAAGCCGGTGACCCCCCCCCCCCTTAACCCACACGAACCCCAGACCTCTACCTCGTTTTATTGACGTTTTGGGGGTCATTTCTTGAGTGTATTTTTAAAGTTTTTGAGCCAATCCACCTGTGAAGTTTACCAAATAAGTTATGTTGCAAAAGTGTATATGTTTTACTCACTCTGGTAGTGGTGTCTGTCAGATGTTGAATGATGTGTGTTTCTTGATCACTTCTCGCTACTTATATCGATTACGATTAGCATATGAAGCTAATATAATACTAATTCAAGTTTGATAGATGATTTAATACTTTACTTATGAGCTGGGATATGGAATTTATTTATTTATTTATTTATTAGTTATTTGTGTTTTTGGGGGAGTGCAGTAGTAGGAAGGTTTATTGTGGATATTGGTGTATAATTCAGTTTGGTGGAGGGTTTTATAGGTTGTCCATTGGGGGCGGGTTTCAGGTGTGGCCTACGTCTTTTACGGCCCCGGTGACCAGTGATCCATTCCTTGGGTAGCCCAGCAGGTCCGTCTGTCCTTCCTTCCTTTCCTTAGTGTCTTCTTCATTTTCCTTCTTGTATCTCCTTTCCTTTCACTCTTAATTGTTTTGTTTCTTCTTTTTCATTTTATATAACTTACTTTTACCTTTCCTTCCTTCACTGTGACTTTCTTTGTTTCCTTCATTCCTTCATTCTTTCATATTTATCATCCTTTCACCCATCTCCGTTTCCTTGATTCCTTCCTTCCATTCCCTCTTTTATGTGTTATCTTTCTTCCCCTTCCTTTTCTCCTTCCCATTTCAGTTATGTTATATACGTTGAAGCTATCACGCTGATCAACGAATTAAGGAAAATACAATAATTATTACAATGGTAAAATTAGTGCATATTGCAAAGACAGGTGGAACATATAATTTATGAAATTTAGAAACAAAATTACAATCAGAGTAAAAGCGAGCTGGAGTCAGCTAATCTGGGAGGACGTACGTTTATGCTGACGAGTCTTTGAATGTTCTCACTGCGAGACTCATAAGTTTACAAAGAAGTAATTCTCTCCCAACTTGCAGTTCCGCTGAGAGATTAATGAGATGGCGTTAGCGAGAGACGAGCCTCGGAGGAAGCACTGACACGGAAGAAGAAGACCAAGAAGAGATTTAGATTCGGATAAGAACTTTTCGTAAAGAGTAGACAAGTTAAAGAAACTAGATCTAAAAGGAGAATATAAAAACGAATATGGATAGGAAGAGTAAAATTGAAGAGAATAGAGAGGGACACATTTTGTTTTACTAGGGGTATGTGCAAGCAAGATATAATTAAGATGACGCAAAATTAACGCATACAATGGTAAAAAAAAAAAAAAATCCTGAGTAATTAGCGAACATGTAAATATTTGATTAATGTTTGACCACTAGGCCTAAGTTGTTATTTTATGGAACGAAGAGAGATAGGTAAATGAGATTTATATATTTTAATTTTTCCGTGCATCTACAATGTATTTGTCCTCAGATCATGAACATTTTATGGGCTGTCATTAATGTTTACAATTCGGACTATCAACATCGGAATAGAATTTAGTTCGTATCAACAAACAAACAATACTCTTCCGTTATCCAGTCGTTGTTTACTGAAGGGTCAGGATCTCGGTGCCGTCCAGAGAGGTCGAGTAAGGAGGGTGTTGGGGGGCGTGGGCTAGCTCGTATAATCCAGCAGTTTCTCACCTGAGGCCCCACCTGGCACCGCGCCCCCCTGCCCCCTACCACTTATGGCAATCTGGAAACACCTGGAACACCGCAATATCGGGCCCGACCATGATCCCTAGACGCGGCGAGGGGGGCAGTAAAACACGGGAAATGGTGGACCAGGACTACAGTCACCCCCTTCACCAAACAGGGCCTCCGAACTACCCACATTTTGTAATAGATGTTTTTTTTTTTTTTTTTTTTTACGTTTGAGACTTAAAATTGTAACATAAATAATACATAATAATTGATCCATAAAATTTTACATGTGTTTGGTACTTGTGTGGACACATACTGTGCATATCCAGTATTATTACACGTATAGTGTGAGCACTCGTTATATTTGCATACACATTTGTATTTGACTGCATAATTAAGCAGCTATAGAGGTTACTAGTAGTTATTATGAATTACAGGGTTCATTTCAAGGTAACAGATGGCATTATAATATGTTTACCGGAGTGTATCAAACCCCTAAGATGGCGATGTGTTGAGCAGTTGTCCGTCCCCTCATACTCCAAGGCCTCCAGTGGGAAAGCGAGGCAAGGGTCAAAGAGAGAGGGAGAGAGGGAGAGGGGGGGGGGGGGTCAAGGAAGCACCATCGTATATAGGCAGTTTGAGGTGGGAGCACACTCGCAGAAAACGCGAAAATAAATATTATGACGGGCAGGGAAAAATAACCGGCGGAGAAGGGCGCCACCTAGACCAATAGAGGATACACTGTTATTGGGCGAATGTTTGGGATATTTTTGTTGACATAAAAGGAGCAGAAGTTTATAGGTGGTACACGGAAAGGTTTAGGGGAAAATATACACCTTTTCTTTTGTGTTGGCTGTTAAGTTTTGTTTCTCGTGTCCTATTTGTTTGCTCTAAGTTAAACGAAGCAAATCTATAATTACAGATTATGCGAGGAAATTTTTTCGAACATGTATATAGCTTCATGTATTATTTTTCACATTTATGTATGTAGCCAGTCCATTACAAGTTTACTTTTTCCTCGGAGTGCATTGTAATTCACTATAATTGTAAATAAGCAAACAATTTTTGTTTGTGTTAGAATAAATAAATACACAAATAAAAAACATCGTCAGGAAAATCAGAGAATAGAGGACGGAGTGACAGAGTGACGGTAGAAAGCTCCCCAAGATGCGGAGTCCCCTATATACCTAGCTCACGGACAGGAGGCGCGTGACGTGAGACGGCAGCGGGGGATTATACCGTAGGAGGAGTGGGCGACGGGGGACACTGACGCGCTGACGGGTGCTGGGGAGGCGTTGGCGGCTTAGCGGGGACTTGAATAGACGGGGGCTGGGAGTAGACGAGTAAAAATAGATGGGGATTGGGTGTAAACGGGTGAATATAGACGGATGATGGGTGTAGAAGGTTAAATAGACGGATGCATGGAAAGTACTGAGAGTTAACAGATGCTGGTGATAGACGAGTACTGGGAATAGATTGGCGCTTGGAATAGACAGGCATTTTTAACAGACGGCTACGTCGACTGGTGTTAGAATAGTGGTGAAGAAACTTGACAGATGGGTAAAACAGGGATAACAAAATAGTAATTGAAAGCTGAATATATGTCGAATAGATACGAAGTGAAATTGCATACAGACACTAATTATATTATCTATAACAAGGAGTGGTGGAGATGCTAAGAAAACACATAGGCTAGAAGGGCAGATAATCACTGAAGTCATATATATTGTAAAAACACCAAATTGCGACCACCACTGTCATCGGTTTACAGGAGAAAGACGCGCATAGAAACCCAAATAATCGGGATGACTGGCCAGAACCCAGTAAATCCCACGAATGACACGAGCCGGACAGTCGTTTTTTACTTTGATGTGTATGATTGTGCACGATGACGAAAATATTGCATAATCGACTCAGGGGGACAGGAAATCACGCAGACATAAGATAGATGAGTCAGGGTCGAAAAGGAAAGTCATATGGTCAGTTTTTCGGCAATTTTATACAGCAATTCTGTTCTTTCAGCTTGTGAACTATTTTTTATTATACAATTTTAGAAACCTTAGTTAATTTTCCTTCAGTTCAGGCAAACGAGCCCCGAAAAGTTGCCAGCAATAATTTGCAGAAAAAGCAGTCTTGTGTTTTCGCCTTGAAGAATACATTATTAAGGATGACTTGTGTGTGCCTGAGGATAACTTACGATGGTGAAAGATTGCATAACTGATAGTGAAGCAGATAGGTGGAAGAATTGCATAACTGATAGTGAAGCAGATAGGTGGAAGAATTGTGCGTTTCTTGATAGAAGTGTCAAAATTGGCACGCACAATACTAAACGCAGTATAATCAAAATTAGCTATAGGGCCATCACAGGTTTAGAAGTGTCAAAATTGGCATGCACAATACTAAACGCAGTATAATCAAAATTAGCTATAGGGCCATCACAGGTTTAGAAGTGTCAAAATTGGCACGCACAATACTAAACGCAGTATAATCAAAATTAGCTATAGGGCCATCACAGGTTTCCATTAGAGTACTGAAACACAGATATTTACTCCAAACTGTATACTGTGGTGGAGATGTCAAACTAGTCTCACATGATTAGGAAGGGTATTATGGAAGTCAGAGAGTTAATGGAGATAGTCTTTACCCGTATAATTCCCGCATATCCTTCATAAACTGTATTATATCGCCTACTGATAGCCAGAATACACTGTGAAGATGCGTCATAATTTTGAAAGGGTTAACATACGCTTGCCAGTAAAAGAGAGAGAGAGAGGGGGGTGGGGGGGGGGGGGGCAGACGGAGGGATGACTTGTGTGTGTATGACGTCCTGCGCGTTGAAGAAAGATTGCTTGTGCTTGACAGAGGATGACAGAATCGCAGGACAGGCAATCGCAGGCAGGGAAATGGGAGTATGTCCTGTGTAGGAGTATGAAGTTGTAGGCTAGTTATTGGTGGACTACATACTGATATATTGCAAGAAACCAAAGATCGAATAATAGTGAAAAATCAGCTGAAAGATTATAGACTACCCCCGTATTGTTAATTAAAGACAAACTACAAACCTTAGCTAGTTCCGAAATATATGATGGTTATTGATACGCTAACAAATGGCCCATCTATTATGATGAACAGAAACCAGGAGCGATATACTATTTACTGGATGGTACTATGTGGGGATTATGCAAAACATTGACTTATCGAATCCTGGACAGGAAATCGCACACACGAACGGATGATGACTTGTGGATTAGGCTGACAATTTTAGAGAGAGAGAGAGAGAGAGAGAGAGAGAGAGAGAGAGAGAGAGAGAGAGAGAGAGAGAGAGAGAGAGAGAGAGAGAGAGAGAGAGAGAGAGAGAGAGAGAGAGAGAGAGAGAGAGAGAGATGGGGGTGGTGCTCCTGTTTCCGAACCATCGTATAATGTCGTAGTTTCTCACCCGTCTTCTCTAGGGTTGGGATGTTTGTCTGTACAGTGTCCGTCAAAAGTTCTGTCATGCTTCCATACCTTCCATCTTAGTAATCTCTATAGTAAAAGGTACAAAATCAGTCCTTAGCATACGATCACAGTCTTTAAAGTCAAGCTATATATATTGATTTTGTTATATTTAGTTATGTATATATTTTTATATGAAGACAGGACAATGCAGTAAAGTTCTGAAGGTGGGAAATTACCCTTGAAACACATATCATACATGAGTGTAGGAGCAACTGATAGCTTAGGGAGATGGAGGAAGCGAAGGAAGAACTGAAACCAATGACAGGTGTTTGAGGAAATGGAGATTTTGGAGGGAGAATTTATAGGAATGGTATATTTGAAAATAGCACAAGGAAATAATTTAGGTTTTGAAGATAGAATTTATATATGTAAAGCAGGGACTTAGAGAGCATTTATATATGTAAAGCAGGGACTTAGAGAGAATTTATATATGTAAAGCAGGGACTTAGAGAGAATTTATATATGTAAAGCAGGGACTTAGAGATAATTTATATATGTAAAGCAGGGACTTAGAGAGAATTTATATATGTACAGCAGGGACTTAGAGAGAATTTATATATGTAAAGCAGGGACTTAGAGAGAATTTATATATGTAAAGCAGGGACTTAGAGAGAATTTATATATGTAAAGCAGGGACTTAGAGAGCATTTATATATGTAAAGCAGGGACTTAGAGAGAATTTATATATGTAAAGCAGGGACTTAGAGAGAATTTATATATGTAAAGCAGGGACTTAGAGAGAATTTATATATGTAAAGCAGGGACTTAGAGAGCATTTATATATGTAAAGCAGGGACTTAGAGAGAATTTATATATGTAAAGCAGGGACTTAGAGAGAATTTATATATGTAAAGCAGGGACTTGAGAGAATTTATATATGTAAAGCAGGGACTTAGAGAGAATTTATATATGTACAGCAGGGACTTAGAGAATTTATATATGTAAAGCAGGGACTTAGAGAGAATTTATATATGTAAAGCAGGGACTTAGAGAGAATTTATATATGTAAAGCAGGGACTTAGAGAGAATTTATATATGTAAAGCAGGGACTTAGAGAGAATTTATATATGTACAGCAGGGACTTAGAGAGAATTTATATATGTAAAGCAGGGACTTCGAGAGAATTTATATATGTAAAGCAGGGACTTAGAGAGAATTTATATATGTAAAGCAGGGACTTAGAGAGAATTTATATATGTAAAGCAGGGACTTAGAGAGAATTTATATATGTAAAGCAGGGACTTAGAGAGAATTTATATATGTAAAGCAGGGACTTAGAGAGAATTTATATATGTAAAGCAGGGACTTAGAGAGAATTGAGTGAATGTATTAAGTAGCTACTTGCAATAGATAAATAGTCCTAAATGAGTTAGTTATTTATGAAAAAAGGAAGGATTGCAAGTTAAGTAAATGTTGATCAATGGATATGAACATAGATAATTAGTAAAGACGGAGGATACCCACGATTAACTAAATTACAAGATAAGGTATGGGCATTTTGAAGTTAGAACACAAATGTAATTAGTGGGTTGTATCGAGACGCTGCGCATGCTCTCCCTTAACTGATAAATCAATATTCACAAGAAAACATCAGAACGAATGGGAACCCTTTGTTGTAGAGCTCGAACTTTTTATTTTCGAAAAACATAAAAGGGGTAAAGGTGGCGTACTCAAATATTCACCTGCGTACATCTTCCTTAAGTCTTGGATAGAGGCTGTGGGAAAACGCACTACATATAAACATCCAGAGTATATGTACAAAAATACATGTACATACATATAACAACATATGTATATGTACACAAATAAAATACATGTACATTCATATCACAATGTATTGAACACAAATATTTTAACTCATTGACTGGCTTCGAGTCTGAGAAACAGATAACGATTATCACAACGTGCAACAGCACAAGCACGTCCGGCGGGCTGAGGGTCTTAGCTATAACCCCCCCCCCCCCCCTCCTTTCTTTCTTAAAATTAACAAAGCACCGAACAACTTAGCCCATTGAACACAAATGTAAATGACCACGACGAACTCCCAAGTGGTATAAATCGTGATAGAGCCAGCGGAAAAGATAACACATTCCCCAAGATGGTAGCACTTCAGATAAATCATCCTTTCAATTCGCTCACGACATTTTTATTATTCTAATTTCCGCCCGACGATTTATGCTCATCTAAGGAAATAGCTCTCGGTGTCAAAGGGTTAACAATCTTTCAGAGGAAGCTTTTTTCACTTTATTCTGGCTATCACTAGACGATATTATTCAGCTTAGAAAGTTCCTATAAGGATTTAGTGGGTAAACATTAAATTAATTCCTCTAACAAGCAAACCCTCTTCTTAACCTGAATAAAATCGTCTCATGATAGCATAGCCAGTATAATATGAAACAATGCATCATAGAATACTGAGAGGGTTAGCGATTTCTCAGAGGACGCTTAAATTTCGAGGACGATTTTATCCAGCTTACGAATTACCCCCGAGAGTCAAAGGGTCCGGAACAAATTACAATAATTGAACAGCAGATGAACAACTAGACGTGAGGAAATGAGGTGAACGTAGGCGAGGAATTGAGAGACAGCGGACAAAAATAAGGACAGCGATGAAGATAGAGAGAGAGAGAGAGGCGAGTTCGTGGAGAGTAATGTGGAAAAACGCTAGAATGAAGTATGAGCCCAGGGAAAGATGAGAGAGAGAGAGAGAGTGAGAGTGAGGAGAATGGGAGGGAGAAGGCGAGAGTAATGATATGGCAGTGGAAAGGTTATGGGTTAATTAAGTCGAGAAGAAGGAAGGCGAAGAGCTCTGGATGTGTGTGTGTGATGAGAGAGAGAGAGTCTGTGTGTGAGTGAGAGAGAGAGAGATATTAACGACAAGTGAATATGAGAGCGACTTAACTGAATGTGAGGAGACGCTTGGAAGAGAGGAGAGACTGGTTTATGAGTGTGAGAGTGACAATGTGTGAGAGGTTCTGAGAAAAGGAAGTACTGTGATTTGTGAGAACTGAATGTAAGGGTGAGAGTGACTGACTGAATGTAAAGACACATTTTGAAGTAATGAGAAACTCGGATCTTTAAGAGTATGTTTTAGATGAGTACGTTTTATTTACATGGGAAAGTGACTGACAGGGAAGGGAAATGTTTAACAGATTGGGAAGGATGTTATTTATTTATGAGATCTATATTAACAGTTAACTCGCATGTCCTCAACAGACGTATCACAAACACCTGTATTATGTAAATTACCTTCATATATAGTTAATAAGAGGCTGTGTTTCAACGACTTTGAATATTAACTGGTGATTAGAAAATATCAATGGGATAACGAAAGTGTAATAAGAATAAACATAGAGGAGAGAGGAAAGATATGCACATAATTAAGATAACTTATTATGGCAGCCATATAAGGGGATTCCTCTTGAGACTAAACATAACTCGAGCTGGAAAGACGGAAACATAGAATATAATACGAACCATGTATGAGAAGGGGTGAAAACAAAATGAGTTTGAAAATTAGATATTCATTAAAATATAATAACTATACTTTGAAGGACGAAAGGTAAATGAAAATTATGATTGCTGAAAAAAGTTTACCACTAGTGAGTACAAAAATTAATTGCATGTGATGAAGGTTTTGATAGTGAAGACAGTAATTGCAGACAAATAAGTTAAAAAGTGATAAAGCGAAATGTTATGCAGCGTATGTGTATTTGAGAGAGAGAGAGAGAGAAAGAGAGAGAGAGAGAGAGAGAGAGAGAGAGAGTGTGTGTGTGTGTGTGTGATGGAGAAGAATGGAGAGGCATTAACCAGCTTGTTTAATACAGCACTATACCTCACCCAGGAAATATGTAGAGTAAATCACACTCACCGCGGAGACAAGTCCTGCTAATTCTCCGTCCCTGATGGCTGGGGGAAGAATGGGAATGGGGGGGGGGGGGCCGAGGTGTGTGAGTTGGCAAAAGTAGGAGATTGGGGAAAGGTAATTAGTTGAGGTTAAACTAATTGGGGAAGGTAGCTGAATTTGGACTATGTATGTCATGGGGAAAGTGAGTGAGTTGGTGAAAGTGTGAATTGGAAGAAGGTTATGATTAAAGGCTAAGCAGTAATGTGGGGAAGTTGGTTAATAGAAAATATATACAAACGTATATCTAATTCGATGGCACCGATATTTTGTACGTTGTGAGAGAGAGAGAGAGAGAGAGAGAGAGAGAGAGAGAGAGAGCGAGAGCGAGATCAAAAGTGAGAGTGTAGTAGTGGGGATAAAAGGGGAGAGGGCCAGGGTGGAGCTAGGTCGTATAGAGAAGAAGGGAAGCAGAAGAAACCGGAGTGGCAGCGTCCTGAGTGGCACTTACTGTCAAGCCGGTGCCATCCCTCCCCATCACTCACCCATCACCCGTCACCCATACATCACCCAGGGGGACACTCAACTACCGACCTTATTTCCCAAGGGCGTACGGGTGGAGGTGGTGCTAGCGGGGGAGACCACGGGCGGTGCTATTGGGATTCAGAGCCGTCTTGTAGGGAGAGTCACTTCCAATGGCTTAATGATAGCTGCCATGTTGCATAAACTTTACCGCCTCCTGTACCAGCGATGTCTATATTATTTGATTTCACTTACATTTAGACGATTTTATGCAGCTTTGGAAGGATATAAGGTAGCTACCAGGATTACTTGAGATAGTCTGTAACCTTTTAATGGGTAGACGTCCTTCTAAAACTGAAGAAATTAGTTTTATATTAGCCAGAATATACTGAAAATGACGTCACTGGTACTGGACGGGTATGCAAACAGGCAATATTTATTAACCTTAATATTATGTTCACGTCTTTTCCTCATGTTCGAGCTTCCTTTCGATGATTAGATTTAGATTAAGAAGAACCTCAAACCGTTAGGGATTTTACAGTACCCGTTATGCTGGGCCAGACAACATTATAACACTTATGGTGGTACTTTTGTTGTTAAATAGTGAAGCCTGTCCATTGTCTGCGATCTGATATATTTGCCGATTTATTCCATAAGATAATGAAAGTAAACAGTGGAAGGCAGATCAAGCATAGGAAGAGGAATAGAAGGTGGCGCCTGTTAAAAATATTCTCAGATTATAAAATTCACCCCATAGAAGACTTAAGGGAAGGCGTCACTGTCGGGACAAGGGATTCTGTCCTCTGACTCCCGGGTGAATTAAGGACCATAATTGCATGTTTAGAGACGAATAGAGAGCTTTGAAAATACAGAGAATGAACATATTTCCAGCCGACTCTCTGTTTAATTTAAATCATTATTTACATAACATAAATGATCATATAATGTTTTGGAAAAGCTGAATTATAACATTGTTGTTCATATTATCTGGAATAAATACAAGTTTTCTATTTATTCATAATATAGGACACTTTCATTCAGTTTTCATAGTGTTTATATATATTACTGTTCACATATTTGTTATTATTGACAAAAGTTATGCATTTATATGTATTATTAGATACTATTAATTGAGTTTTGATAAGTACCCGGTATTGTTTTGATAGAAGAAGGCATACAATCTTGTTAGTTGTCCTGTGTCTGTTTAATAAGTGTCTGCAGGGATGAGGCCAGACAGTTGCCGCTCCGAGCGCGTCTGTTCGTGTGTCTGTAACGTTGTCACATACGTCAAAAGGCGCCGTCTGATTTATGGAGTAATAAAAACATGTAATTAAAGCGAAGAGAAGGCAATGGGTGGCACTGGGATGGATGGAGAGAGAGAGAGTGTGTTTGTGTGTCTGTGTGTGTGTGTGTGTGAATTATCTAAATAAATATTGCTCACACTTGATATTCTCTATATACCGGTACAAATGTTTCTATTACCATGATGCAAATAGACTAATTCGAGAGGAAAGGGTAGCGTAACAAAAAGCCGAGAGAGAGAGAGAGAGAGAGAGAGAGAGAATGTGTTTGGAGTCATGGAAGTAGTAACGGAAGTAGAAAGAAGAGGGCTGCTTCAAAAACAGTAGACAATAGCAAGCCGGAGAGGAAGGGTGGCTTTGTTTGTATTACCACTGATGAAAGAGTTCAAAGGTGATGCAATGTGTGTGTGTGTGTGTGTGTGTGTGTATGTCTGTCTGTCTGTGTGTGTATTTCTGTGTGTGTAAAAAGAAAGAAAGGAACTACGAAATACGATGGAGGACAAAAGAGGACCTCGGTACAAGCGGTAAGGGTGAAGAAAGTGTGTGTGTGTGTGTGAGAGAGAGAGAGGGAGAGAGAGATAGAGAGAGAGAGGGGAGGGAGGGAGGGAGGGAGAGAGAGCGAGAGAGAATTACGTATTGGAAGTGAATGTAGAAATATGGGTGATGAGAAGAGTAGTAGGATGAGTACAATGGTGTGAGTAATGAACTGCGAACAGTGGGTGCTTATTCAGAGTAAGTGCTGAAATAATGTAGGAACAAGTGTTTGAGGTCAATGCTGCTTAAGAAATTAGAATGGCTTCATATGAGTATTGCTTAATGAAAATTATAAATGGTATATTTATGAAGACACCAATGTGTGAAGGGATTACGTGCTGGTATAGGCAAAATAAATACTGAAGTGTGAAGTGTTAATATTGGTTTGAAAGGAGTGAGTGCTGTTGTGTGAGAATCCGAGTTCACAACTGGCGTGCAAAGTGCGAGTGCCAGCCTATAACGAAAAGGAAAAGAGTGGTACTAACGTGTAAGAGTTGCCAGACAGTGTGGCAGGAGCAGCAGCACTATATAGCGTGGTCACAAGCGGGTCCAGTGGCCAATGTTTACAGCCAGATGTAATGCCCGCACCCAACTGCTTATGTACATCGTAGAATAAGGGAGGGAAAAGGCCGCGGACAGTTTAGAGCTACCAGAAGAAAAAATATTTGCTGTGTAACGATGGGGCCGCGTTTTCTGTTGCGGCCATAGCCTGGGCAGTTTGTTCACTGGCACTGATAAATTCCACCAAGTTAGGCCGGGCTAATATGGGTTTTCATTTGACTGATGTGGTGTCGCCTGGCCTTGTCGGCACCCCGGGGCAACAACAGTGGGTTTGGTGTTCCTTGTGGGTGTGTTTGGGTCAGTTTGACTATTTTTAAGTGTTCATAGTTTACTTACTTTTAAAATATTACCAAGGAATGAAAACACAATTAAAAGGATAACACAAAATCCATTTATTTACTGTCATTCTATGTAATCTGTAGAGATGAAAATAGTTATATAATAGAAAAACTGCTGTGGTACAGTATGTCCAGTTAATTTTAATATATTCACTTAAGTCAGAAGGGCTTTCCATGCACCCTCTGTATATGTTTAGAAGCATAGGATATTATTGGTGTATCTACGATTGTACTCAAAACTTAGAATAAAATTCAAACGTTAAACACAAACACAATCCTCAATCGTTTTCGGTATTGCTCGGGCGCACTCGGGTGTTCTCGTCTAAGCAGCAGAAGGAGGAGGTCGGGGTGGGGCTGGTCCAGGTCCCTGAAGGCGTGCTATAGCGGGGTTTGCCGACATCTGATGGATGGAGGGGACTCAAGGAGCTCTGCCTCTTTTCCTTCCATTGTCAGAGCCAGTTATGGGCGCATAAATCCCGGCCGGGCATCGAAAACGTCTTCCCCCCGCGAGATTTAGGCATGGCGGACTTGGTTTTCCGATACACGATACTGGAAATTGTTTTAAGGTGTAGATTCATCCCGCGTGTCCGGATGAAGACGCCTTACCATTCTTACACACTGGGAAAATTCAGGTGGTTCCTCCTTCGGGCTCCGGTCCTTCTAGCTCCTTATTGCCGGAGTTGGAGGAGGAAATAGAAAAGGGATAAAGAGAAATTGAAAGAGAGGTTTGAGCAAAGAATAGAGGGTGGGAGGAGAAAATAGAGTAAGGGGAACTTAGAGAGGAGTGACAGGGTTTGGAAAGAGGAGTGACAGGGTTTGGAAAGAGAACATAATATATAGGAAGAATTGGAAGACAGTTGGAAGAAAATAATAAAGGTTGGGAGGAGAACCATTTCATATCATTCTTCTTTCGAGATCTGGTTCTCCTTATTGACCCCAAAGAGGATAGAAAGAGGTAGAAAAATAACTTGAAAGAGATATGGACAAAAATATGTTTTAGGCCCACAAGCGTAAACAATTGGACAACTAAATGATATATAGTGTAAGAAAATTTAATAATATATACAGTATAGACTTTGGAACAATATAGAGGTAGGACGAACCAGTAGTGACAGAAAGGGTTCACCTATCGAAGTACTTTGATATGGAACAAATGCAGCAAATATTGTATGCGTTTCCTATCGTTCCTCATTATGTAACTCAATTTTTATGATACCATTGATAAATGTTAATAAAAGTACTAAGTGGTGATAATTGATCATGTTTATCACATGTTATGTAAATATAGTGCACTTTGTGATCTACAACTTTTTGTTTTCATTTTATTTTTATCTTTAAATGTATCTTGTCTGTATATAATACTCTTCATAATGGTGTTTATAATTGTTTTATCTCCCCCCACAGGTAAGTGTTGTTGAAGGTGGTAATCGGAGAATGGTCTTGGTTTATTCTATAAAGGTAAGTATCAACATTTTGTAATAGGATACAAAGTGAAAAAGACGAATAGTTGAATATTTAGCTTATGCGAGGGAAAAATGGAAATGATAGCTTAGTTGATGTTTCACAGTAGCAATGCAAATTTTGAAAATGGAGTACGAGTATACGAGTATATTATAAACAGTACTTTTGAAGAGTAGGACAAGAAGAACAAAGCAATGTAAGTTAAGTGAAAGTGGAGATTCGTGAGGGTGCCTGATAAGAGTGAGGACGAGCCCGATATGGCACTGGCACTGCTGGGTCAATCGGTCGGGTGGGATCGTGGAGTGTGTGTGCGTGCTTGCATGTGTCTGACATTAAAACTGATTTACCGAAGCCTTAGATTAATATGGGTGCTATTCATGATTATTTTTATTTAGTATTTATAATATATGATTTGGATATTAGGATGATAGAAATTAGATATTCTACTATCCTTTCCACCTTATACTTATTCGTTCTATTATTTGTTCTCTCTTACACAAACACACACACACACACACACACACACATCCCCCAGGTGACAAATGCGGTGGTCAGGACGGTCGGACGGGGGCCAGAGAACGGTAGTAGGAGTGGGAGGGAGGGGGGAGGAGGGCCAGGGCACCACTCGGCCACCTGAGCCCCCGCCGCCTCCTGCATACATAGGCGACCCACGCTAATTTTTCTCCGGAGTTAGGGGGCGCGGGACGGGGAGGAGGGGGGCGTCTGGTGTTTCGTCCCCACTTTGCTGCGACTCTGACCCCACATGACCCTTCCTCGTTTCTGCTGATTTACCCTCCTTTGTCCTCTCTTTAGTTTGTTTTCCTTTCGACTCTTTCCCACTTCTATTCCATCTCCTGCCCCCTCCCTTTCCCTTTGTTATTGCTTGCTCTCCTTCTCTGATTTTATTTCTTGTGTTTCTGTGCTCCTCTGTTAGTCTATTTCGACCTTGCTCTCTTCTCAATTTTGCCCCCCCCCCCCCCCCCCTGCCGTTTCTGCTGTTGTGTAAGGGACGTTTATGCTCTCTCTCTCTCTCTCTCTCTCTCTCTCTTTATCTATCTATCTATCTATCTATATCTCTCTCTCTCTCTCTCTCTCTCTCTCTCTCACACACACACACATACAGTACATACACATACTTAAATCCGCTATTCTCAGGCTTCCGGAGTTACATCGAGCCAGTGAGTGTTTGTTTACATTAGTCAGCTGGCAGGTGGGGCTAGTTGGAATCAGATTAACTCTATCTCCCGAATGAATTTGGAATCAGGAAAATCTTTCAGACTCCATTGGTGTTATTTTTTAATTGAATTTAGACATTTAGAAGGATGAAGATTGAGTAGAATTGTTTTCAATAGTTGAAGAAAAATCACAACAGATGTGAAGGGCAATATCACAACATTAAGGTAACTATGAAGGTTAAGACTATTTTACTTTTATTTTATATATATATTTATAGTTTGATTTTATTTATTTTGTTAATGATTGTTAACTTCTTTAGGAAAAAAACGTTATCCAATTGAAGGAATCGGTGAAATGAAGTGATGGAAGTGGGAATATACACATGAATTTTAACCGTTCGATCGTTTATAGAATGAGATCACTCGCATGATAATTAGGTAGTCAATAATCATAAACACTGTTCTAAAATATATTTTTTTTTGCCTGAGCAGGAGCCAGTGCTGGGAAAGTGAAGCTACAGTGATTAATGATGTTAGGGAATGACGCGGTGTGGGTGTTTTGGAACCTCCCTGTCGACGCCTGCAGCAGCTGTACTGCTGCAACGCGAGGGTGGGAGTAGAGTAGGGTAGTCTAAGAGGGGTATTCTTCAACCATTCTTTCCTTTCGCAGCGCCTGATACCGAATGAATACTGTGGGAATGCGCGTTATTTAAGGAGATTAGATGAATTAGCATTTCCATTTCTAAAGGTAATGTAATTTTTCCGGTTATTTCGTCCACTAACAGCACTACGAAGGGTAATAAAATGTTTAAGAATACCACCCTGAATATCTTGAGTTTACTTGGAGGGATAAATACGCGGAACATTCTTGAATTAATATGTTAGACGAGGTACTTGGTAAAAGTGTTTGTGCCTTGCCTTATATCAAGATGGATTGATAAATATTGTACACATGCAACGCACAATACACACAGCTACACATGCATAAGTATACAGTATACATTATCTTTCTGTCTTAAGTATTTACCATCCGGGGGCGACGAACGTGCTTCACCCTAGGAGGGGATCGAGTTTTAGTACGCTTTATTTTTTTCCCTTTCTCTCTTTTATGGCGAAAGGTCCCCCACCTGGAGAATGTCACAGGGAGAAAATTGTTGATATATGTATTTTATTTAAGTTATTGTAAATTTCAGTCACTGGAATTCTTTGACATTGTTTATCTTACCATTTTTTTCTATATGAGGCCATTTCGAACGTCATTGTGTTATTTTCTAAACAAATATATTAAGTTAAGCTGAATAAAAATTATATTTATATAAATCTATATGTAGCCCTACGTTCCCTTGTGTCCGCATTCGATTGACGGCAAATTTTCCTTACATTTGACTCCAGGAGACCGCTCTCAGTTAAAAAATGCGCCATCAGATCCAAAGGATTTAAGAGGGCCAAGAAGACCCTCCTTATGTTGTGTTGGTTTTTGTGGTGTGGTGTCTGCGAAGCTAGTGTTATTTTGGCATTGTTTTGTCTGTGAATCATGTGCTACGTTAGTGGTGGTTGTATGTCTGTGTTGGAGGTGTTAGTGTTACTGTATTTTAGTGTTGGGTGTGGTGTTTTGTCTGTGAAGCTTTTGTTATTTTGTTGGTGTTTTGAGGGTGATGTCGGTGTTATGTTGGTGGTGTTTTGTCTCTGAAGCTGATTTTTTGTTCTTTCATGAGGCTGGTATAGTATTTTAGTGATGTTATGTATGTGAGGTCGGTGTTTGTGTAAATCAGGAGTCGAGAATACCCCTTATGCCAACGCCCTCTTCTCTGCCGCCTCTATTACTAACGTACTGCACTCACTCGCTTGCTCTCTCTCTCTCTAGCTCTCTAGCTCTCTCTCTCTCTCTCGCTCTCGCTCTCGCTCTCTCTCTCTCTCTCTCCTTGCTTTGACGGCACGTTTGGCACTGACCTGGCACTCTCTATCACTCCCCCACCCGCTGCGTCTCTCTTACCTCTCACTCTTTCACTCACATACACTCACTTATATACACACACACCACACAGACACACACACACACACACGTTTTCTCTCTCTCTTACATACACTTACACTCTCTCTCTTATTAAAATTCAATCCATCTTTAGTGGCTTATACAGTATGTCTTTCATTTTGTTTGTTTCTGGTCTTTCATATCTTAGTTGTTTAACCTTTCTTTAATCCACTCCTGATCATGTCTCCTTTCATCCACCTTTTCTCCTCCTTCCTACTTATCCCCCCCCCCCCTCCCTCTCTGTGTCTCTCTATTGTCGTCTTTTCAACCCCCCCCCCTCTCCCTTCAGCCCTCTCTCTCTCTCTCTCTCTCTCTCTCTCTCTCTACTCTCTACTCTCTACTCTCTACTCTCCCCTTCTCCCCTTAGCTACTCCCACTATCGTCCTTCACCCCCACTACTACAGGTGGACACAAAAGTGGCATCCTAGCCTCAAGTACTATTTATTCAGATAGTAGTGCATAGTAAATATCAGATTCTATGTTTATGGAATATTTTGAAATATGTGTTTACGTGCCTACGGAGTATTTATCGTCTGTCACAATGTCAACCCAACCCAGCCTAACCTTCACTACGCTATATCCTATGTCGTAGTGTTGACTTACCCTAACGTTATCTATTTGAAAGTAAGCTTTTGTACTATCATCTACGCCAACCTAACTTAACCTAGAATTGACTGGCGATTGGTTTAACTGATCATCAAATATAATAATCTTTACACCAACTGTACCATCACCTCCCACCTCCTCTCTCCTGCCGGGGACGTCAACACAAGAGGATCAAAGCTTCGGATCTTCGCCACTGACACGCTGACGACAGCGGCTAAGGGAGTGGGGGGATAGGGGGATCACTTTCTACAGGGAGAATTGTAATGATGGTGCTAGTAGGTGGCCTTCATCTTAAGTCCTTAGCGTTCCTTGTTGTAGGTCATTAGGTTACATATACATACGTTTCTAGTCGTGTACTTGACGAAGGACGATGCATTTTATACATACCGGTACGAAGAGTTACATACCAGGTCGATTATTTACGATGGTTTGCAGATGAAGAGCAAATGAAGATACCTTAAGCACCATGGCGGTATGATACAGCTACTAGCGAATCTACCCATAGATGACACAGTGAGTGGAAACTGCTGACTCACCCCCCTGACTGACGGTGACTGAAACACGCAGACCGAGGGTGTACGTGACTCAGCCCGTAATGCGCCGCCCATACTCATCCACCTGATCCTCCCTATTCCTTGTTAACCTGACCTCGTTACACTCACTCGACACCAGCCTGGCATCATCTTGACCGCGGCGTCTAGACCAGGGATTTGTACAATTGAAGTTGTACTTTGATTTAAAAGGCTAAATTATATTTTGTTATTGTATATTAAGCCATGACGTCCTTCCTAAGCTAACATATATTATAGTTTTGCTGGTATAATATTTTAGAATTGTTATCGAACTTCATTATTTGCTGTTATTGCCATTAGTTTCGAACATTTTAGCTTGATAAAATCTTTCCCAAGCTACATCGCTGGGGAGTTAGGGAAAACAAACAAATGTCCATAATTGGGATATTTGAACTTTAAAAAAAAAAATGCTAAAATTAGAGGTATCGTCCAGTGGATTCTTGACACGGCGATGATCACCGGAAGCTTGAAGTGTTGTCCTGGCAGGTGAAAACATGGTAAATAAATCGTGATATGCTACAAAAGGCTTAAAGTTTTCCGGCCTTTCGTAGCTGACAGTGACTCTCCTGACGAAGCGGCCGCATACTTGTTGTCCACAGTGCCGGCCGCGGGAGTGACAGGCTGCCGGGGTGTGAGTGGGGCTAACGGAGGGAGGCCAGGTGGGGGGGTATACTGACGGGGGGCGGGACACTGGCGGCCGGAAAGACTGGGTGACCTGCAGTTGTTGGCTGACGGGAGTGACAGTACTAGGGTTGAGTGCTAGAAAGGCCAGGGTCAACTTAGATACTATAAGAGCCGATGTTGGTGCTGGCCCTTCGTACACACAAATTTCCGTTTTATGGAAGACGAAAATGTGTGTACTAGGAACAATAGTAAGATCACAATCATCACATACATACATTATTTTCTCTCTCTCTCTCTCTCTCTCTCTCTTTCTCTCTCTCTCTCTTTCTCTCTCTCTTTCTCTCTTTCTCTCTCTCTCTCTCTCTCTCTCTCTCTCTCTCTCTCTCTCTCTCTCTCTCTCTCTCTCTCTCTCTCTTCCTATGACGAGTTGACAGACCCCGGTGGAGGACTGGTGACGACACTCGTGATCCCACTGTCAACAGACGGAGAGGTGACGCGCCTGCCAGAAGAGACCCCGCGATTCATAACCTCACGTCAGGAGGATGAGGGCTGTCAATCGTTGCCCGGAATGAGAGTGGCCCTTTCTTCTCGTAAATGTAAACTTGTATTTATGGCGATATTAAGGGGAGATGGGCCGTTTTTCTGGTCCCCTTTCTTCCTCATGCTTATCCCTATTAGTTTTGAGATTATAAGACGTTAGGCCCATTAGTTTGTCTATTTTAAGACCTTTCGCCCCATTTCTTTGTCAATATTAAGACCTTTCGTGCCCTTTATGTGTCGATTTTTTCCTGGCGAACGATAGCGAACCTGTAATTGTGGAGGAACCAGCCTTCGGCCGTGACATTTTTCTAGCAAAAAAAAACACAAAATACAAATTAATATCTTAGTGGGATCTAATGGATGTGTTTTTTTAAGTTTGATGGAGGTCTAGGCAAGAAACTAGAAAAAAACATGAAAAAATCGACAAAAGAGTGAACCATCTCCCTTTAATGGGTGCGTTGATGATGTCTATAGAATTTTAATATGTTGTATTAAGATAGTAGGTCCCGTATTAGACCTGTTTTAATATGTTGTATTAAGATAGTAGGTCCCGTATTACACCTGTTTAATATGTTGTATTAAGATAGTAGGTCCCGTATTACACCTGTTTAATATGTTGTATTAAGATAGTAGGTCCCGTATTACACCTGTTTAATATGTTGTATTAAGATAGTAGGTCCCGTATTACACCTGTTTAATATGTTGTATTAAGATAGTAGGTCCCGTATTACACCTGTTTAATATGTTGTATTAAGATAGTAGGTCCCGTATTACACCTGTTTAATATGTTGTATTAAGATAGTAGGTCCCGTATTACACCTGTTTAATATGTTGTATTAAGATAGTAGGTCCCGTATTACACCTGTTTAATATGTTGTATTAAGATAGTAGGTCCCGTATTACACCTGTTTAATATGTTGTATTAAGATAGTAGGTCCCGTATTACACCTGTTTAATATGTTGTATTAAGATAGTAGGTCCCGTATTACACCTGTTTAATATGTTGTATTAAGATAGTAGGTCCCGTATTACACCTGTTTAATATGTTGTATTAAGATAGTAGGTCCCGTATTACACCTGTTTTAATATGTTGTATTAAGATAGTAGGTCCCGTATTACACCTGTTTTTGATATACAGAATAATTTTCGTCTTAACTGAAGCTATTTTATTGGGAATACTGTATGGCTCCGGATATAGTGTATTGCTTCCTTCGTGTTTTATAGTTATTTTATCTTTGGTGGATAATTAATTGATTATTGGCGCACATTTGAAGCAAAACCTCGTCAGATTGATTTTGGTGTAATGGTTAAGGTGCCTAAACATCTGTGTGTGATAACCCGGGTTCGAATCCTGGTGGATCACATATATGCTTTCATTAATTTCATTGGAGGTGTTTGGTGTTGTGGTGAAATTAATAAAAAATAGATAATGTAACTATCATTAATACGTGACGTTTGAAGAAGAAATACATAATTTGGATCAAAGAAAGTGTTCGGACCGTCCCCTAATCCATTCTGAAGTGAGCCAGTAATTCCATCCCACTAGTTTGGTACATGACACCTTAATTCACTCAGGCTTTTTCTTGCCGGTAATGAAGTTGAGAGAGAGAGATTTTGTCGAGTAGCAAGGAATTAGTGCGTCTTGAAATCATTATAAACCATTGAAGGTAGATCTAGTAGATATATATTGATAAAAGCAGATGTAACGTTAGCGAAGTTATAGTGGATAGGAACGGAATAAAGAAAGGCAGATAACACACAGGTGCATTTGATAAAGGTAGAGAAATGATAAACATGAATAGTAACAATATAATGAGATGGATAACGATTAGAAGCAATAATCGGGAACAGAAACAACTAATGGAATAGGGTGCAGAGACGGCAGTAACGGGAGAACGAATCGAGACGTTAGAGTAAAATATGGAACACGAAAAGGAATACAAGTAGAACAATGCAGGTGGGAAAACAACAACAACAACAACAACAGAAGTCGAAAGGAGAGTTAGATGAAAAAGAAAATTAAAGGAGGAGGAGATGATGGAGGAGGAGGAGGAGGAGGAGGAGGAAGAAGAAAGAAAAAGGAGGAGGAGGAGGAAAAGGAAAAGGAGCTGGAGCAGGAGCAACAGTAGCGATCTCACCAACAACAACAACAACAGCCTCGTCAATACCCCATAACTCCCTCCCTCCACATAAACTCTCTTAATTCATCCCCCCACCTCCCTCACTCTCTCTTTATCTCTCTCTCACACACACACACACACACACACACACACACACACACACACACACACACACACACACACACCACACACACACACACACACACACACACACACACACACACACACACACACACACACACACACACACTCATCTCACACACACACACACACACATTCACACATACACACTCTCACTCTCTCTCTCACTCTCACACACGGTCTCTCTCTCTCACATATGTTCACTCTCTCTCTCAGAATATAGTCCTGACCACCTCGTTTGGATCATAAAGTCTGTGGCTAAAGGTATCCATGTAAATATCTCTCTCACACACACACACACACACACACACACACACACACTCGTTCTCTCTCTCTCTCTCTCTCAGAATATAGTCCTGACCACCTCGTTTGGATCATAAAGTCTGGTTGGAGGTATCCATGTAAAAATATCAATCTCTCTCACACACACACACTCACTTACTCACTCTCTCTCTCACACACACACACACACACACACACACACACACACACACACACACACACACACACACACACACACACACACACACACACACTCGTTCTCTCTCTCTCTCTCTCAGAATTAAGTCCTGACCAACTCGTTTGGATTGTAAGGTCTGTGTGGCCAGTGTATCTATGTAAGTCTATGTAAATCTCTCCACCCATTGTTCCGTCGGGGTATACACAGCAGGGCCGGGAAAAATGTTATATATTACGTATGCTTTATCACCCGCGGCCTCTATCATTAAGGAAAAATAGTATCGTCCAGGGTGGGTGGGGCGAGAAAACGTTAAAAAAAAAAAAAAAGAGTATCATCCTCAAACCGTTTTCCATCACCCGGGCTAGTAAATATCGTCAGGAGCTTCATGGTGGGCGGGCGTGGGTCAGAGGAGTGGGCGGGAGGAAGTGTGGGTGGGTGGGTGGGGGTGGGTGAAAATTATGGTGGGGTGAGGGATGTGAGGTGGTAACATGATGGAGATGAAGGTGGGGGGGGGGGCGGGGGGATGGCTAGGGGACTGGAGGTATTGTTGTTAAAAGTGGAGGGTGGTTGATGGGACGTGTAAAGAGAGTTAAAGGGTGAGGGGGGGGGGGGGTAGTTTGCGGTGGTTTTGAGGGTTTGTTTGTGATTTGTTGGAAATGGTGCATATGTGTTAATATGGCGAATATAGTACATTCCGATTATCGATAGCCCCCTGGAAACATTTTGACACACCCCAATTTGAGCACTTCTGGTCTAGATGAAGCAGAGTGAACTAGGGCTATAATGAAAGTAGGACTTTTAGCTATCCAAAGGCTTTCAGAAAGAGGACATAAGTGAAGCAGAGGAGGAGGAGGAGGAGCGGCCAACCCAATAGGAAGAACTTCTAGAGGGGAAAAAGAGAGGATGAAGGGAGTGAGAGAGAGAAAAAAAAAAAGTGAGTCGAAGCTCCGAGGCGTTGGTCTGGCTGTCGAGGTGGAAATATCAAGTGATGGAGTGACTGACGCAAGGAAACCACTCGCGATTGATTTTTCCTCCTTGTGGTGGCTAGAGAGAGAGTGAGTGTGAGTGAGTGTGAGAGTGAGTACGAACACATGTGTGTATGTTATCTAGTATTGCATCTTTTATCGGAAACCAACCAAAGAGAAAAATAACTCACCCCAGGAGTTAAGAGTTGCATAATCAGCTTTCTCTACGATAAACCTCACAGCTACTTGTTGTGGTTAAATAATAGTGTGGGCGTGGCAGAGCTGTGAACTACGACATGGGCGGAGGTCGTGTGTGTGTCTGTGTGTGTGTGTGTGTGTGTGTGTAGATTGTGGGTGGGTGTGGCTTTTGAGATGTGGTTGAGTTTGAGGTGTGATTTTGTTAGTGTTTATGTGTAGGTGTTTTGTATGTGTGGGTGTGGGTGGGTTGGTGTGTAGAACTTAGGAGATAGAGAGAGATATGTTTATGCTCAAGGACGTGAGATAGCTTGTAGGTAGAGGTTTATGTAGGTGTGAGATAATTTAGGTCATGATTAGGTTTAAGAGTGTTTGTGCGATTTGAAGAAAAAGAATGTGGCAGCATCATTGTAGAAATAATATAAGCAGGTCAGTTATATGTAAAGCTTTCTTAATCCGATGGCGAGTTTTTCATCTTCTCGGGTAATTGATTGCAAGTATTGAGTGTAGTTAGTTAATACAAAGGCCAGTTTAGGACACACATACACGGGTCAGTTTAGTCTAGCGATCTAAGGCGCCGTGTGCTGACTGCAAAGTCGAGGGCTCAAGTCTCCCAGGCACTAAAAAAAAAAAAACGGTTACCCGATGGAGAGAATTATATGGTGGTCCCTCCCTAGCCAAGCTCCTCAACTATCAGCTTGCGTTAGCGTACACGTACTCTCACCAGTGCATCTGCTTATGTATGACCTCATAGTTAAAAGTAGAATACATATTATACTGTACCTAGGTTAATAAAAACTGCAAGTGATCAATACACCAACAATTATTATTATTATTTATATTTTACATTGTATACCCGAATACACAACACGCACGCACGCACACCAAATTGCGATACGTAATGGCTGGTTTGAAGTGTGACGTATCTTTGGGAACCACTGAGACGATGCTGAGTGAGATTGGATGTGACAGGCCATTGATAGGTCTTGAAGTGTGACGAGGGCTTGGCTGCAGGGAGAGGCAGTAAGAAGAATGAGACGAAGTAGTGATAGATGTGAAGACTTTGATTCAAAGTTCCTGAGCTCAGATATAAGTCGTTTGGCTGTAGGAAGTTAATATGATAAAGATTAATTTGCAATAGTTGTAGCTTTTAACTCTTTGGCTATCTGGGTTTTATCTAAACTGAATATAAATCGTCTTCTAGTAGCTAGAGAGGAATTATAGATACTAACAGATATTTACTAAGTTGGATATAATAGCTTAGTAATAGTTAGACAAACGTATTTCCTCTCTGAAAAGATGGACTGAAGTGCCATGATGTGCAAAGGAAATGTTATGAGTTAGTATTTTTATAGCACTAAAGTATTTTTATATAACTACGGCAAGACGTGCTAAGTTGTTTGGATGCTTAGTGGTGATTATCCCCGAAGTGCCTTGAGACGCGCAGATGGATGCCAGTATAAACATCGGGGAGTGACTGTGAGAAACGGTGATTTAGCGGAGAAGAGAGTCATGCTAAAGTCTGGGAATGTTTTGGGTGCGAGGGTGTGATGGTATGTTAAGGTGAGGGTATACTATTCTATTATAGTATAGAGTATACTAAGAATAATATATCATAAAGTGTATTGTAAGTGGCATGACCGTGTATTGCTATGTGATGGTGTATATTGACTTATGGTACAATATTTTAATGTATGATGCAATATATTTTAATGTATGATGCAATATATTTTAATGTATGATGCAATATATTTTAATGTATGATGCAATATATTTTAATGTATGATGCAATATATTTTAATGTATGATGCAATATAGTAGACTGTGATAATTCTGATGGAAGTGTAGTGAGGTGAAATGCAGTAACTTGTGAGACACTGTTTTGTGAGTTTTAAGGGGAGATCTCCACTTGAGGGATTTTTTTCTTGACCCCTTTCTCCCTCATGTTTAGCCCCATTGCTTTTGATATTATAAAACGTTTGCCCCATTAGGTTAGCGATTTTAAGAACTTTCACCCCATATTAAGACCTTTCGTGCCATTCAGGTGTCAATTTTATCCTGGCGAGCGATAGCGAGCCTGTAATTTAAGAGGAACCGGCCTTCGGCCGGGAAATTTTTCTACCGAAAAATGTACAAATTTATCTTGAAAGGGACTCAAGGGGTTGTAATTTTAAGCTTGATGGAGGTCTAGGGAACCAACTAAAAACCTCCCCTTAAGGTACTATAGTGATGTCTGATGCTGTATTGTGATGTTTAAAGCAATATAGTGACACGTAAACAAATACAGTGACGTGTGATGTTATCTAGGGACGTGTGACGAAGTGCAGTGACGTTCGTACTAGCTTCTTGAAGTGACTGTCTGAGTGCAGTAAATCACGTCCGTCAGGCCAGCATGATAATTACTCCCTCGCTTCCATGTTGGTTTGGCTCTGTTGGTTTGTTTACTTGCCCCCAGAGAGAGTGAGTGTGTGTGTGTGTGTGTGTGTGAGTGTGTGTGTGTGTGTGTGTGTGTGTGTGTGTGTGTGTGTGTGTGTGTGTGTGTGTCTGTGTCTGTGTATTGCTTCAGGCCGGTTCGTGGACTGTGGTGATCGGGAATTTGGAATTATTGTGGGTGGTTTTTATTTATTTACGTCTGTCTTATCTGTGTCTAATTTAAGTCTCGCGTTTTTCTAACTGCCATTATCTCTTATTTCTCTCTCTCTCTCTCTCTCTCTCTCTCTCTCTCTCTCTCTCTCTCTCTCTCTCTCTCTCTCTCTCTCTCTCTCTCTCTCTCTCATACAGACAAAACCACCTTGTACTTGCAATATTTGGAATAAGGTTTTTGCGTCCTTGTTCTGTTTTCTAATACCGATGGACAAGAAAAGAACATGTACACGATGATGAGCGCAAATAATGATTTTACCCGTGAAGTTCGGAATGCTGACCCTCCAGTAAACAGAGGCGGGACAACTGGCTACATACGTGCCTTTGTGATCATGTTGACAATACACAGTAAATTATCTGTCCTCGAGCGTATTAACTTTGTTGGTCAATGTTGATGATGAAAGCTAAGTACATATAATGTTCGTGTTTTTAAAATGATTGATTAAATTATAGTCATAGAAGAAAAGGTTAATTAACATTTTGTATACTGGTTCACTTTCTGGTAGTCAGAACTCATGGTGTGAAATACCATTGACATTTTCTGTATTTGCAAATATATGTATGACGAAATATTGTCAAATATTGTAGGCCTATACACTTTTATGTTACGCAATGTTGTTCAGGGCGTCCCGGTGAAAAGTCCCGTCTGTCGGGTCTCTGCGTTGTTAAAGCCGGTATCACACGAACGTTTTTATAGCCAACATTCGATGATCAAAAATGTTCTGGCAACATTTATTAGATATTTTGCACTGGTATCGGAAACTAGACTGATGATATATTAACTTAGGTGATAGAAATATATTAAATGTTGGCCTCATAGGCTGCCAGACCAGTGTTGATGATAAATTGAGGGAAAAAGCGCTCGTGTGATACCGGCTTAAGAGTCACTGGTGTGGAGTAATACATAGTTTTTGGTGGGAGTCGCACCTCTGGGAGTTAAGGGGAGATTTCCACTTGAGATATTTTTTTCTGGACCCCTTTCTTCCTCATGTTTAGCCCCATTGCTTTTGAGATTTTAAGACGTTCGCCCTAGTAGTTTGGACATTTTAAGACATTTTGCCCCATTACTGTCAATTTTAAGACCTTTCGTGCCATGAAGGTGTCGATTTTTTCCTGGCGATCGATAGCGAGCCTGTAATTTAAGAGCAACCGGCCTCTGGCCGGGAAATTTTTCTACCGAAAAATGTACAAATTTATCTTGAAAGGGGGTCTAGGGGGTGTAATTTTAAGCTTGATGAAAACGTAGGGAACAAACTAAATACCTCCCCTTAACGATACGGAAGGTGGCAGGTCAGCCCGACTCACAGTATAGCCTACCTGTCGATACGGAAGGTGGCAGGTCAGCTCGACTCACAGTATAGCCTACCTGTCGATACGGAAGGTGGCAGGTCAGCCCGACTCACAGTATAGCCTACCTGTCGATACGGAAGGTGGCAGGTCAGCCCGACTCACAGTATAGCCTACCTGTCGATACGGAAGGTGGCAGGTCAGCTCGACTCACAGTATAGCCTACCTGTCGATACGGAAGGTGGCAGGTCAGCCCGACTCACAGTATAGCCTACCTGTCGATACGGAAGGTGTCAGGTCAGCTCGACTCACAGTATAGCCTACCTGTCGATACGGAAGGTGGCAGGTCAGCTCGACTCACAGTATAGCCTACCTGTCGATACGGAAGGTGGCAGGTCAGCTCGACTCACAGTATAGCCTACCTGTCGATACGGAAGGTGGCAGGTCAGCCCGACTCACAGTATAGCCTACCTGTCGATACGGAAGGTGGCAGGTCAGCTCGACTCACAGTATAGCCTACCTGTCGATACGGAAGGTGGCAGGTCAGCCCGACTCACAGTATAGCCTACCTGTCGATACGGAAGGTGGCAGGTCAGCCCGACTCACAGTATAGCCTACCTGTCGATACGGAAGGTGGCAGGTCAGCCCGACTCACAGTATAGCCTACCTGTCGATACGGAAGGTGGCAGGTCAGCTCGACTCACAGTATAGCCTACCTGTCGATACGGAAGGTGGCAGGTCAGCTCGACTCACAGTATAGCCTACCTGTCGATACGGAAGGTGGCAGGTCAGCTCGACTCACAGTATAGCCTACCTGTCGAGTTACAGAAACGTGTATATTGTAAATATATCCCATTTTGGGTGTTCAATTCTGGCTGGTATTTGTTTTGTTAACCCCTTCTGTACCGGCGACGTCTTTTCAATTTTATTCTAGCTATATTTAGACGATTTGAAGCAGTTTAAGAAGGATCTGTGGTAGTGAAAAGGGTTAAGTGAGATAGTTTGAAGCCTGTTAATTGCTGGAGGCCCTTTTTTAACTGAATACAATCGTCTAATAGTAACCATGATACAGTTAAAAGGACGTCGCCGGTACAGAAGGGGTTAAGTGTTCAGTTGGTTCTCTTCACTATTCTCTTACTGAGCATTTCAGCCCAGTGGATGATTCTATCTGGCAACCACTAGACGATTTCATTTGACCTGCTTTGATTCATTGTTGTGACATGGTTAAAAGGAATATATCCGGAACACTTTTCTAACCAATGGTAGTTTTTAAGATATTATGTATTACCGGTACTTGACGTTTTTGTTTGGCAAAAGGATAAATGCACAAAATCCTCTGGTACCTATTCAAATATTCAAAATATTATCGTAATGATCCATTGTGAATATTTTAATAATGTCATTGGGATTATATAAACAGTTCTATGTAGGATTCAGGATATAACATGGCGCACAAGAACCTAGATGGTCTGAATCCTCTTTTGGAAATCCCTAGTCCGCCGCCCCAAAAGTCCCGCCTAAGAATTGCCTGGGTGCATCACTCAGCAACTCTGTGCAATCTTCCCTCGTTACTGCAACCGCAACCTCCAACCCGGTCTCTCTCTCTCTCTCCAGCGCTTTTTATGTCATTCCTTAATTTATTTTATCATCCAACTATTATTTTGCCTCTGCCTCTGCCGCCCTTCCTGCTGCATCTTTGAAGGGCGTTTGTGGTAAAGTTTTCATACACTTAAATAAAACTGTGCACCTGTTTTATCCTCTTGTCTACCTTTTCGTTTTAGTTTAGAACTACCGTATACGTTTTGGAGACCTTTCATCAACTTGATGCTGATCAACTTCCAATATGGTGTGGCTTTAATAAAATTCTTGTACACTTATTTCTATATATTAATATTTAATATATACGCTAAAAGCAGTAACAAGAAATAGGGTGGTCAGTATGGAAGTGAAGAAGTCCTTGCATGACAGTGTGGTAATCCCGACACTGACTTACGAAAGCGAAGCATGGACGTTGGTTGAGAGACTCAGACCAAGAGTGAGAGCAGTGGAAATGAATTACTTAAGGAGTGCGTGCGGAGTTACATGGAGGGATAGACAGACTAATGAGGAAGTAAGAAGGAGGTGTGGTGTGGAGGTAGATGTGCTGGAAAGTGTGAAAAGGAACAACTTGAGATGGTTCGGTCATATGGAACGTATGGAAAGCGAGAGAATGACTAAGAGGGTGTACGAGAGCGAGGTGGAGGGACAGAGAGGGAGAGGTAGACCGAATGAGAGGTGGAAAGATGGAGTGAGGAAGTACATGAACGAAGGCGGTGCTGCTTGGGGGGAGGGGTTCGTCGACTGACTGGGGACAGAGGTGCATGGGGGCGGTTCGTTCGTGGCCACCCCTTCGGGGATCACGGCGTCAGGCAATAGATAGATAGATAGAATATTTAATTTCAATGAATTTTGGTAGTCAGTACTGGCCATATAAGCAACGAGAATAATTTCAGTTGTTAAAGAACAACAACACAGCATAATTTATATATGTGTACAGTATGTGAGACACAAACAAAGCGAAAGCATTCACTTTTCGTCAGCTTCTCTCAACTCCTGCGATGCCCTTAATATGTTGAATAAAATTGACTGGTGGCAAAAATTCTAAGTTGGAGAGAAGGGTGGTGAGGTGGTGCTTGATGTGAGGAGGGTAAGATTAATGAGGACTCTTGGACCACGCCTCACCTCGCCTGAATTTAGTTCACATTTTTTTGTTTTACTTTTGCGAGTGTTCATTGGCGCTACGTAGGTTACTTGAGGTTCGTTACATGAGAGAGAGAGAGAGAGAGAGAGAGATTTTCCTGTTAATTGCAGATCGTAGCATGTAATAATTCGTATTACTTGAAGTATGCACTACGCAATTTAATGCAGCACTGGAAGTCAATAATAACATAATAAAAGTCTACAACATGGCGTCTAATGTAACCAAGATGACCAAACTCTTAACCTAATAAAAGTCTACAACATGGCGTCTAATGTAACCAAGATGACCAAACTCTTAACCTAATAAAAGTCTACAACATGGCGTCTAATGTAACCAAGATGACCAAACTCTTAACATAATAAAAGTCTACAACATGGCGTCTAATGTAACCAAGATGACCAAACTCTTAACATAATAAAAGTGTACAACATGGCGTCTAATGTAACCAAGATGACCAAACACTTTAAGTTGTCACACGAGCACTTTTATCGTTGGAATTTTACTCTTTATAATTTGGAGCTAATGAAACTAAATGTATAGCTGGTTCTACTCCGCCTCGTCCTCCAAACTAAATGTATGACTGGTTCTACTCCGCCTCGTCCTCCAAACTAAATGTATAACTGGTTCTACTCCGCCTCGTCCTCCAAACTAAATGTATAACTGGTTCTACTCCGCCTCGTCCTCCAAACTAAATGTATAACTGGTTCTACTCCGCCTCGTCCTCCAAACTAAATGTATAACTGGTTCTACTCCGCCTCGTCCTCCAAACTATATGTATAACTGGTTCTACTCCGCCTCGTCCTCCAAACTAAATGTATAACTGGTTCTACTCCGCCTCGTCCTCCAAACTAAATGTATAACTGGTTCTACTCCGCCTCGTCCTCCAAACTAAATGTATAACTGGTTCTACTCCGCCTCGTCCTCCAAACTATATGTATAACTGGTTCTACTCCGCCTCGTCCTCCAAACTAAATGTATAACTGGTTCTACTCCGCCTCGTCCTCCAAACTAAATGTATAACTGGTTCTACTCCGCCTCATCCTCCAAACTATATGTATAACTGGTTCTACTCCGCCTCGTCCTCCAAACTAAATGTATAACTGGTTCTACTCCGCCTCGTCCTCCAAACTATATGTATAACTGGTTCTACTCCGCCTCGTCCTCCAAACTAAATGTATAACTGGTTCTACTCCGCCTCGTCCTCCAAACTATATGTATAACTGGTTCTACTCCGCCTCGTCCTCCAAACTAAATGTATATCTGGTTCTACTCCGCCTCGTCCTCCAAACTAAATGTATGACTGGTTCTACTCCGCCTCGTCCTCCAAACTAAATGTATAGCTGGTTCTACTCCGTCTCGTCCTCCAAACTAAATGTATGACTGGTTCTACTCCGCCTCGTCCTCCAAACTAAATGTATAACTGGTTCTACTCCGCCTCGTCCTCCAAACTAAATGTATGACTGGTTCTACTCCGCCTCGTCCTCCAAACTAAATGTATAACTGGTTCTACTCCGCCTCGTCCTCCCAACTTAAGGGGGTAGTATTCGTGTTGTTATGGACCCCCTTCTCCCTCATGTTTAGCATATTAGTTTTGAGGTTTTACGACGGTCGTTCCGTTAGTTTGGCGATTTTGAGACCTTTCGCCTCATTTTGTTGTTTCGTGCCCTTTAGGTGTCTATTTTTTTCCTAGCGAGCGATAGCGAGCCTCTAATTTTAGAAGGCTAAGGAAATTTTTCTACCGAAAAATGTACACATTTATCTTGAAAGGGGGTCTAGGGGGTGTTTTTCTAAGCTTGATGGAGGTCTAGCGAGGAAACTCAAAAAATAAATATTTATATAGACCAAAAACCAAAACCCCTTAAGGTTCGGGTCGTCAAAGGTTTAGTAACTGCCGATACGTCTTCCTGCAGGAGATAAATCCTTCGTCAGCCCCTCCCGCTTCCTGTATCCTTCAGGGCGTCCCCTCCCTTTTCCTATATACGGCCGATCGTCCCTTCTGGTATGAATAGTGCAGATATATTTGATTTTTTTTTCTTCTGAGTATATGGGTTATGGTAATGGATATGTTGTATAGCTTCCTTAGAACATCTTTCGAACACACACGTACACACACATCCTTTCATCCTTTCACTTTTCATCCATCATCTGCCGCTTGACATATTTACCTATTTATTCGTCACTCAATTCCTATCTAGCTTTCTGTCCCTATCCTTCTTTACTGTATTTCCTTTTCCCCCTCTCTCTCCTCCTCCTCCTCGTCTTCCATCCATTCTCATCCATCCCACCGTTCGCTCTCCTTTCCATCCTCCCCTCTCTCTCCCCCTCTCTTTCCTCCTCCTCGTTCTCCATCCATTCTGGTCCATCCCACCGTCGGGAGGGGGTGGGGGGGGATGGGGGTTCATCTTCCAACCGTCCATCCGTCCCACCGCAGTTCCGTCCGGTCACTCTAATTCCGGGTTCCCATTCCTAATTGGCGGGAGGCGCTGCTGGGAGTCCTGGAAGTGTTGGGGGGGGGGGGGGGGGGGGGGGCTGACCCTCAATTGCACTACGGTTTTTGCCCTTGGATGTCTTCATTTTGACCGCGGGGAAGAGAGAAAGAGAGAGCGAGCTGTAGAGTTGAGAACAAGCCAGCTATATGAAAGTAATAGTTCAACTTAATTTAGTTGAAAAAGGGGTCAGTCACCACACACATTATCTAATGCTAATTTTTCTACCGAAAAATGTACACATTTATCTTGAAGGTGGGGGGGCGGGTCTAATGTGTGTTTTTCTAAGCTTGATCGAGGTCTAGCGAGGAAAATAAATTAATTAATAGACCCCCAAAACAGCCACTATCCCCTTAAGCAGATCTGAAAAAAGAAGAAAAGTGTCAGGGGGAAAACGTTGAGGAAGAACTCTAAGCGAACCTCATTTTGTCTTGATGCCTTTCTTTATATCTTCTTTCGAGCTTTACTTCCGCTTCTCTCTCTCTCTCTCTCCCTCTCTTTCTATCTATATATCTATATATCTATCTATTTACTCAGGTCCATTCCCCATTATTTTTTCAATTTTTTGTTTATGGGGTTGGACCTCTCTTTACTTTGTTGTTTTGTTTGCTTGTGGAGTTTATAGTGTATCATTGTTTTGTTTCTGTTGTTTTATTTTACCTGTGTTTGTTTGTTGCTTGGCTACTTGTTTACCTTACCTTTGGATACCTTTGGATGTGTTTGTTTGGCATTTGATTATTATCTAGCTTTCTTTCTATTTTTTTTTCATAGTATATTTCCTCCTCCTCTCTCTCCTCCTTTTCTTCTTTCTTCTCTCCTTCTCCTCTTACTACTCCTCCTTCTTTTATTTCTCCTCCTTCCCTCTTCTTCCTCCTCACCTCTACTAATACATCTTCCAAGCACATACCTTCCATTAGTATAATCATAATCATATTTCCATGTTTTCTTTTAAATAGTAATCCAACCCCTTCCTCTCTGCTCTCATCATTTTTTTTTTTTTTTTTTTTTTAGTTTTTTGGCTCCGTTAATCAACCCGTTTTAACTCTCGCCTCACATTTCCTGTTTTCAAGTGTGGAGTCGTGGCGATATTTTATTAGCTTGCTTATCATACACTCAAACCGGCCAGCCACTCGAGTCATCTCTCTATAACCGCACTCTCTCTCAATCACTTACATTTAACACACTTATTCAGTCACACACACACATTCACTCACTCACACATTTACTTACACTCACTCACACCCACACAACTCTCTCTCTCCCTCCCCCCCCCTCTCTCTCTCTCTCTCTCTCTCTCTCTCTCTCGCTCTCGCTCTCTCTCTCTCTCTCTCGCTCTCGCTCTCGCTCTCGCTCTCGCTCTCGCTCTCTCTCTCTCTCTCTCTCTCTCTCTCTCTCTCTCTCTCTCTCTCTCTCTCACCACCGTCCTCATTTCTCCATCACCTTTCGCCACACACTGCTAATAATTCTCTCAGCACATTTCGGGCCCTTTTTTTCTCCCACTTCCACTTGTATACGGTTTTTAAGATCGCCAGCCCCGATAAAGGAAAATGAAGCGTGAGTAACCAACCCGTTTTCTTAGTTTGGTTTCTTCGTCTCATTTATTCTTTTTTTTCTGGCCTTTCCCTTCGCTTCCTTTTCTCTCTCTCTCTCTCTCTCTCTCTCTCTCTCTATATATATATATATATATATATATATATATATATATATATATAATTATATATATATACATATATACAGTATGTGTTTAACCCTTTCAGTACCGGTGACGTTTTTTTTTATTGGATTTTACCTACATTAAGACGACATTATTGTGCTTAGGAAAGATTTATGGTAGCTAAAATATTGAATTGAGATAGTCTGTAATGGGTAGACGTCCTTCCTAATCTGAATGAAAATGTCTAATAGTTTCCAGAATATATTGAAATGGATGTTACCAGTACCGGTACTGCATGGGTCTTCTCCATTTTTCATATTGACCTTTATTGCATTTTGTTTTGTCCTCTTCTAGTGTATTTGTAATCCTTTCCAGTGCTTTGTTTTGTTTTTAAGTCTTTCATATTCGTGGCGTGTTTGTAAATTCATCGTGCATGGGATTTGTATGTGTTTAATTTGGTTGTCATCTGTCTCGTGTCTCATATATTTCTCGACGAATGTATATTTGTTTTAACCCTTTCACGCACAGGACTCGATTTTAGCCTATTCTGGGATACCTAAAAGCCTCTGTGACCATCAGGGGTGTTTATAAACTTTAATTAAGTTACTTCAACCTCTGCAGTTGTCTATGAGTTAGCTGTGGGCAGAACATTAATTTTGGAGAGGTAATTATAAGATTGAGGGAACTCTATTTCTGAATGCTAATCGGCAACCCTCGCGTCCACAGAATGGCGAGAGGGTAAAATTTAGGGAATATTGTCATACATATTTCCACATCACTCTGTAAATCTACCAAGTTTCCATTTTTTTTCAAGAAATTTCTTCCACCTTCCGGTCCCCCTCTATTTTATTTCTCGTTTACCCCTCATCCCTTCCCCTCTCTCCACCTATCCCTCTCTTTGCCTATTCCTCTCCCCCTTCTCAACAAATCTGCTCCATCCATCCATCATGTTTCTTGCTGCCACCGTGACTCATCTCTCTCTCTCTCTCTTTCCTATCCTTTCCTTCCACTTTCTCTTAGGGTTGCTATCTCTATTAAGATTAAGTCCTGGTCACCTCGCAGGGATCGTAAGATCTGTGTGGCCAGTGTATCTATGTAAATCTATGTAAATCTATCTCTCTCTCTCTCTCTTACTTCTGTGTCTACCATGTGTACCTTTCGCTTGGTATCTCTTTTGTTTATTTACTATTCGCCTTTTGTGCAATTGCTTCCTCTGGCTAAATACCTGTCTCGTCATTTTATATTCTCTTTTTGTCTGAATTGATCACACTTATTCTACCCTTCGGCATTCAGCTTCCACCTTTCCCACCCACCATTCACCACCCCACCCTCCACCCCCTCTCTCACCCCACCATCCACTACCCCTCCCATCCCACCATCCACCCCCTCACCATCCACCACTTCACCTTCACCCCTCCCACCCCACCATCCACCCTCCCCCCCCCCTCCCCCCCCCCCACCCCCCACCTCACCCTCCACCACCTAACCCTCCACCTCTCCCACCCTACCATCCACCGTCCCACCATCCCCCACCGTCCACCACTCCACCCTTCACCCCGTCCCCCACCCTCCAACTCACTCAGCGCACCTCACCTGTCTAGGATCTGGCCCCCGTGCAACTTTGCAATTGCTACCATGTTGATTGATAGAGCCTGGCTGCGTTCGCTGCTATGAATAGAGGCTGTAATTAAACGCCGCTAAAAACGAGATTTAAGAGAGCGGGTGAAAGAACGTAGGAGGATGAGTCTGCGGGAGATGATGATGAATATGATGGGCGTGATGTTGAGGGGAAGATGGCCCTATGAGAGAGAGAGAGAGAGAGAGAGTGAGAGAGAGAGAGAGAGAGTAACATGATAATTAATTTCAAAGAGTAACTTATTATATGATAACTAACTTGACCAGTAAGTTGATTAAGTTGACAATAGCAAGGTTAATCATGAACACGTATGTGAAGTGCAGATAAACATGGTTAGAACAATTAAAGAACAGGACATTTGTACGACTGTGTTTGGGAAATAAATTATAAGAGGCACTAACTAGTTATAGAAGTGAGATGAAGGTAAAATTATACAGATCATAAGAACAAATCGTAGTGTGACTATATACATACGTTTTGCATGTGGTAGTAATGCACACACACATAGAGGATTAAATATAGTTTAAAAAAAAAAAAAAAAAAAAATCGAAGTCGAGGAAGCGAACGAGATAGAGAGAGAGAAGGGGAAGAGCTAGCAGGAGAGACGAAAATTGAGGAGATGGAAGATTTGGGTGAGGCCGGAGTCGGATCAGGTACAGAATGAGGGAAGGGCATGATTGGTCCGGGGGAAAAACGGTCTAAATGGCCGCGAAAAGTTAAAGTTCGGCTGGACGAGGGAGAGGGAGTTAAAGGGACCAGTGGAAGAGTTGGTAGTACCTTGAAAGAAGAAGAAGAAGAAGAAGAAGAAGAATTACAAATATATTGATGAAAATTACGACAACGACTAACGGGAGATGAATGACATTGGTGATAATGGTGATGAAGATAGTGTTTATAGGGATGATGAGGAAGAAGAAAAATAATAATAATATTTTACGGTGAAGATGATTATGGTGATAATGATGATGATGATTGCCAAAGTAAGGCACGTGGTAATAATAAAATCCGAAGCAAGTAATGGCACCATTATAGCAACTTATATTCTTTTTAAACAGCAAGGCTAACCCAAGCCTTACATTAACAGCTATAAACAGCAAGGCTAACCCAAGCCTTACATTAACAGCTATAAACACAAACACACACACACGCACGCACGCACGCACGCACGCACGCACGCACGCACGCACGCACGCGCGCACACACACACACACACACACACACACACACACACACACACACACACACACACACACACACACACACACACCTCCCCTCTGGACGCACTTATCTCGCCTCTTGTCAAGCTCCCGAGATGATGGATAAACTCTGTCAGGTGTTGGTCTTCATAATAATTCAGACGGATGGGGGAGCTGGACATTCAGGGACAATTATTGGGTTAGGAGTTCTTTGTTTGCCGTGAAATTCTGAACGTAGGTATGCTGAATTAACCCTTTCCGTACCGGTGCCGTCCTTTTAACTTTACTCTGGCTGCTATTAGACGGTTTTATTCAGTTTCAAAAGGGCCTCCAGCAATTAACAGGCTCCGAACTATCTCACTTAACCTTTTTACTACCACAGATCCTTCTTAAACTGCACAAAATCGTCTAAATGTACCTAGACAAAAATACAAAAAAAGACGTCGCCGGTAGAGAAGGGGTTAAGGTGGATTGAAAGATTTTAGGAGAATGGGAAAGTTTAAATATCCTTTTATTATACATGGCGGGGGGGGGGGGGGGGGGGGGGTATTAGTGTTGGCCTTCTTTGATGAAACAGTTTCTTCGACAACAACAAAAATCTCAATTTATCATCTCTGTTTCCTCTTCTCTTCTCTTATTTTCTCTTCTCTTCTCTTCTCTTTCCTTCTCTTCTGTTTAATTATATTCTCTGTCTGTCTCTCTGTCTTTCCCCGAGTCTCCTCACCTCCCAAGCTCCCACCCTAAATAGGCAAGAAGTGATATGGTTATCTTGGGGGTTGATAGAGGCTGAATAATGGCATATCTGAATTTTAATTATAAATTTGATCATCTAGTTACAGAAAAGGTGTTTATTCTGGATATTATAAATTGAGTTTCCTTGTTTATATTGTCTTCATTGAATTAATATAAAAGTGTTTGAAACCGTTTATATTGTCTTCATTGAATTAATATAAAAGTGTTTGAAACCGTTTATATTGTCTTCATTGAATTAATATAAAAGTGTTTGAAACCGTTTATATTGTCTTCATTGAATTAATATAAAAGTGTTTGAAACCGTTTATATTGTCTTCATTGAATTAATATAAAAGTGTTTGAAACCGTTTATATTGTCTTCATTGAATTAATATAAAAGTGTTTGAAACCGTTTATATTGTCTTCATTGAATTAATATAAAAGTGTTTGAAACCGTTTATATTGTCTTCATTGAATTAATATAAAAGTGTTTGAAACCGTTTATATTGTCTTCATTGAATTAATATAAAAGTGTTTGAAACCGTTTATATTGTCTTCATTGAATTAATATAAAAGTGTTTGAAACCGTTTATATTGTCTTCATTGAATTAATATAAAAGTGTTTGAAACCGTTTATATTGTCTTCATTGAATTAATATAAAAGTGTTTGAAACCGTTTATATTGTCTTCATTGAATTAATATAAAAGTGTTTGAAACCGTTTATATTGTCTTCATTGAATTAATATAAAAGTGTTTGAAACCGTTTATATTGTCTTCATTGAATTAATATAAAAGTGTTTGAAACCGTTTATATTGTCTTCATTGAATTAATATAAAAGTGTTTGAAACCGTTTATATATTGTCTTCATTGAATTAATATAAAAGTGTTTGAAACCGTTTATTTGTCTTCATTGAATTAATATAAAAGTGTTTGAAACCGTTTATATTGTCTTCATTGAATTAATATAAAAGTGTTTGAAACCGTTTATATTGTCTTCATTGAATTAATATAAAAGTGTTTGAAACCGTTTATATTGTCTTCATTGAATTAATATAAAAGTGTTTGAAACCGTTTATATTGTCTTCATTGAATTAATATAAAAGTGTTTGAAACCGTTTATATTGTCTTCATTGAATTAATATAAAAGTGTTTGAAACCGTTTATATTGTCTTCATTGAATTAATATAAAAGTGTTTGAAACCGTTTATATTGTCTTCATTGAATTAATATAAAAGTGTTTGAAACCGTTTATATTGTCTTCATTGAATTAATATAAAAGTGTTTGAAACCGTTTATATTGTCTTCATTGAATTAATATAAAAGTGTTTGAAACCGTTTATATTGTCTTCATTGAATTAATATAAAAGTGTTTGAAACCGTTTATATTGTCTTCATTGAATTAATATAAAAGTGTTTGAAACCGTTTATATTGTCTTCATTGAATTAATATAAAAGTGTTTGAAAACCGTTTATATTGTCTTCATTGAATTAATATAAAAGTGTTTGAAACCGTTTATATTGTCTTCATTGAATTAATATAAAAGTGTTTGAAACCGTTTATATTGTCTTCATTGAATTAATATAAAAGTGTTTGAAACCGTTTATATTGTCTTCATTGAATTAATATAAAAGTGTTTGAAACCGTTTATATTGTCTTCATTGAATTAATATAAAAGTGTTTGAAACCGTTTATATTGTCTTCATTGAATTAATATAAAAGTGTTTGAAACCGTTTATATTGTCTTCATTGAATTAATATAAAAGTGTTTGAAACCGTTTATATTGTCTTCATTGAATTAATATAAAAGTGTTTGAAACCGTTTATATTGTCTTCATTGAATTAATATAAAAGTGTTTGAAACCGTTTATATTGTCTTCATTGAATTAATATAAAAGTGTTTGAAACCGTTTATATTGTCTTCATTGAATTAATATAAAAGTGTTTGAAACCGTTTATATTGTCTTCATTGAATTAATATAAAAGTGTTTGAAACCGTTTATATTGTCTTCATTGAATTAATATAAAAGTGTTTGAAACCGTTTATATTGTCTTCATTGAATTAATATAAAAGTGTTTGAAACCGTTTATATTGTCTTCATTGAATTAATATAAAAGTGTTTGAAACCGTTTATATTGTCTTCATTGAATTAATATAAAAGTGTTTGAAACCGTATGTGTCATTTTACATGGTCGAGATGCAGCTTCCATAATTCAGATGACTTTGGTTATCATTATTGCTTAAAATATGGATTGATGTATATATAGATTTGTTTTAATTTTGTGCATATCTCTGTTGAGAGAGAGAGAGAGAGAGAGAGAGAGAGAGAGAGAGTGAGCTAAGCAAAGCAGAAATGTGCAGGGTAACAATGTGGGTCAGTAAAATACAGCTTGATTGTTAGATAACCAAAGATCGAGATTAAAGAAAGTAGAAGAGAGAGAATAAGAGAAGAGCAGGAAGGAGACTGAAGACCCAGGGATGCGTTTTTGTAGCGATTTTATCTTGCAAGTGGCGCTGGATGTCGCTTGTCGCCCGATTGATGTTTGGGAACACGGGGCTTTGATTAGCTGATAAACTTCTCACTCCAGAAATAGCCCAAGAAATGGAAAGAAAAAACCCTAAATATATACATAAATACATAGACATACTTGAATATTAAGGATTAAATCTGTATATAATAGTTAGTAGATAAATAACTAGAGAGGATTGTGTTAATGATATACAATATATTGAAACTGAATTGCAATATTTGTATTATACTTAATGCTGATCACAATTGTTTTCTTTTTCTTTTGTATAACCTTGTTTTAACTACTGAAACCTAGATTAAGAAAGGGTAAACAGGAAACTATATTTATTCTTTGCATATAAGGCAAGGAGATAATTATTCTAAGAGCTAGTTGAGGAAAAGTTAAAAGGTCGTAGGTAGTGATTGACGAGACGAAGATGGATGCAGATTGACGAACAGAGAGATGATCTTATGGGGGCCCACCTCGCTTTGTTATCTTTCTCTCCTTCTCTCTTTGGCTTGTATCCATTCGGCCCCATTCAGCCTACTGCTTTAAAACGCTTATCCCCATGCAGGGGTCAATATTTTCCGCGAGCCAGCATATATATTTTTTTGTTTTGACAGCAGAAAATAGAAAATAGAAGATAGAAAAATGGCTCCGGCGAAGCCGGATTTCTACATACAATGCTGGCTTGCTATCGCTCGCCAGGAAGAAATTGACACCTGGATGGGGATAAACGTCTTAAAACAGTTGGCTGAATGGGGCCGAATGGATACAAGCCAGGGAAAGAGAGAAAAGGAGAGAAAGATAAAAAAAAACCGGTGACCTCCCTTAATAAAAATGACGAAATACGAGACACTTGGAATTGCCTGACGAGACGGTAATAAATATAAGACAGGTGACGGAGGCTTATTTATTTTACACAGTTAATTAGATGAAAGGCAATCGCAACTGATGGACGAGACGAAGTTGGATGTGAGATAGACAGACAGGTTGAGATAAGTCGGAGAGATAGCCAAATGAAGCGCCCGATGATGGATAGACAGACGATAGATGCATCGTCCAGATAAGGGTGTGAGATTGAGATAGACTTGAGGTGGTGATAGATAAATGGAAGACTGGTGTAAGGTGGAGATAGAGGCGAGATTTAGATGGATTCGAGGCAGTCGGGAGGAGGGACTGATGATAGATTAAGTGCGAATGGAAGTGGCAAGAGGAATGAGAGAGAGAGAGAGAGAGAGAGAGAGAGAGAGAGAGAGAGAGAGAGAGAGAGAGAGAGAGAGAGAGAGAAGTGTATTGTGCACCACAGATACAATACATTACAAAAACCCATTAATTTTTAAGAACCATGGAGAGAGAGAGAGAGAGAGAGAGAGAGAGAGAGCGCGCGCCTTGGAAGTGTCAATGGATATATCACTTTCTTGCTTGTGCCCTTTCGTATCTCCGTCATCTCGCTATTAGTCTCAAGTTTGATGGATGGACTCGTCGACAAGCGAACGTACTTTGTAAGGGATGATCAGAATAAAACTTGCTTCATCGTTACCCGAATTTTCTATATCGACGTGTTCTTCAGCAGTTTTGTAATTTAGTTATGTTTTAGGCATTTTTGTTTCGTACCTGTTACAGATTTTTGTTATACCCGTATCAAGCGAGTGTTTAGTGTTTACTTTGTTTTCATTGCTACATAATTACTTCAAGTCACTTGGTAAGTATTTGTGTCTTATAAAAAGTAAGACGAGTAGAGATATACGATGTGATTAAAATTATTAAAATTGCATCTAAAATAGTTTTTAGTGTGATACTCTAACAGTTCAGCCTGAAGGAAAATGTATAAAATACGAAGTAAATGACTCAAACGTTAAGGGAGAGGACACAACATAAATATATATATTACTGATCAAGTAACTGCAAATTCATGGTTATAAAGTCATCTTGAAGTGCACATAATTAAAGTTCAGACCAAGTAATTTAAGTGAATGTTTAATACAAAGCAAAAGTTCTGTGATTTAGTTGAGCAAGTGAAAGACTGACCCTGCGTTTAGGACCTCTTATCCCGGCCCAAAGTTTCTGGCCGACGAGGAGCTTCCTTGTCATAATATTCTGGCCGACGAGGAGCTTCCTTGTCATAATATTCTGGCCGACGAGGAGCTTCCTTGTCATAATATTCTGGCCGACGAGGAGCTTCCTTGTCATAATATTCTGGCCGACGAGGAGCTTCCTTGTCATAATATTCTGGCCGACGAGGAGCTTCCTTGTCATAATATTCTGGCCGACGAGGAGCTTCCTTGTCATAATATTCTGGCCGACGAGGAGCTTCCTTGTCATAATCTTCCGCAGGATTTTTTTGAAAAGGGCTTGACGGCAGCGCGGGGTGAAGTGAGAGAGAGTCAGCGTCGTTTGTTGGGAGCATGTTGCCAAGCTTTTTGTTTAATGTGTTATTCTTAAATAACAACACAACTGCAATTACCTAGTTTGCTTTGCATCGCTATTTTGTCCACCTACAGTTGATAATCATTTTGTTTTGTCTAAACAAATAGCCATATAATTCAAGATAAATGTAATTAGGTCTAAAATGCTGTCTCCAATCCCTCCAATAATTGTGATTTTTCAATTATATTACGTTGTTCTTACTTGTATTTCTTGTTGTACTTAATGAAATATAGCACATAAAGCATACATATAGCTGACTGGCATTACTGAACTTTCAGCGAGATACGTATACAGCATAGCGAATGTAAGAACCGCAGATCACAAAGTATCCCTATGAATGGCAAGTTAGTTAAACAACAATACCTCCATGAGAATCACGGTGGCAACAGGCTCCCCATGAAAGTACAAGAGCCTCCTGAGCGATCCCTTCTGGCGTGGCTGGACGGAAGGTAAAGCAGACTCCGTGGGACCTCAGGAATATTCAAATTTTGGTCACGAAATTGAGCGTAAGGAAAGAAAGTGATGTGGTAATATAATGCAGAGGAGAACGGTTATTTGGAGAGCAAAACGGCGCGAGGGCGATAATGAGTATGCAAATCTGGAGATAATAAACTTGAGGAGCGGTGGTAGGCCTAGCGGGTGGCAGGTTTTTATTTTCACCTGGACGTTTGGGTCAGTTGATAGTTCTTCCCGTGATTCGTAAATAGTCTTCAGGTTTTTGTGTTTATAATTTTGCAACTATCACAATTGGCTTTGAATTATACGAGCTCTTATATTATAGATTTTAGAAGAAAGCATAGCATTAAAAACTCTACTACGTTATATTTGTATAAAGTTCACACACGATGCCCAAGGTTTGTCCAAATGAAAAATGGCATTAGGTAGTTGGAGTACCTAAAAATAAATTGTCATCTATTGTACTTGAAAGAATAAGAACATACCAACTGGTCGAATCACTCCTGAAGGAGGGAGAGGTAAACTGGCGAAGGTTATGTAGCAGCGACTCTCGGGGCAATGGCAACACAATGGCAATAATTACAAGGTTGCCAGCCTCCCTCCTTATCAATCCATCTCCCCCCCCCCCCCCCCTCTCACTCACTCACTCATTCGTCCGTGCATGTAGTCCTTCAACCCCCTTCCTCCCACTCCCCCCCCCCCCCCAACTCCCCCTCCACCTCACCTGTTCTCTGTGTCAGGTGGTCAGTCAGCCTTTCCACAAAAACTAGTCAAAATCCTGCCTGTGCTCCCCCAACCCTTACTTTGCTGTGACTGAATGACGGATGGCAGCCTTGAGGGGTAAAGTGGGGAGTGGGAAGCTTGGGGTATGGGGAGAAATGGTAGAAAAGTAACACTTGCGGGGAAAAAATACCCATGGTGTTTTCTAAAGAAGTATAAATTCTGGGAGCTTGGGGTATTTGAAGAAGGCATTAAGGCAACCTGGATAAATGTTTGGAGCTTTTAATATGTATAAAAGACCCTCAAACAGTCCAAAAAGATGTTTAGGAGTTTAGGTTTGTGGAGAAAAAAGGCCTTTAGAATGCCATGCTGAATGATGATAGCTTAGAGTATGAGGTCTTAGTACAGCAAGGATAAATGTTGGTAGTTGAAAAGCGGACAAGGACGAGTGGTGGGCAGGTGGAAGCGAGGTTACGCAAGACTCTGACATGTAGTCTTGACGTCGCGGTATGAATGTGGCCTTTTGAAAGATCTGGTTGAGTTCGTGTAAGCAGTAAGTCTCTCCAAGTAAGCGCCTTCCCTGCAGCTGCCGCCACGACGCATGCGGAACGGCCCAAAGTGACAAAAGCCATCCATCTCCTCTAGTCTAGGGTACGAAAACAATGAATCATAGAACTCCCAGGTGTGTTTTTAGTTGTGTATATTATTAAAATCAGCGTTGCGTGACGAGCCTCTGGAGAACTGTAGCCTCGACCCCGTAAGTCCTGAGTCCCGTGGGTCGAGGTGGTAATGGAGGTTGGTCTGTGCTGCTGGTTACGGGGAACAATGAACACAGTTGAAGGAAGAGTTGAGGGTGATGGACGAGAAGGTGGGCGGCGGTGAGCGAGAGACCTGGCAGGGATGAGTCAGATAAATATATTGAGAGAATGGGCGAAGGGAATAAGTAAGCAAGCAAGCGTACATGAGGGAAAGAGGCACCTAAACAAGGCGGCCCTGTGTTGAAGCACATTGGTAGGGTAAGTTATATAGAGTTTTATAGTGTGTAAAATGGAGAACACACGATGGAACGGGGATGGCATTGAAAGGGAAAAAATATTTCTTCTGGGGTTTGTGAGTAAGTTATGTAGAGAAGTTGATGAAATCAAACGTTGCACCACTGACGGTGACCAGGACTGAAGTAGATCAAAAGTAGGATGCATGATGAAGAAAGCTAGGAAAAACATAATTTCCCACTGATTAAATAATGTAGTTATGTATTTATTAAATAATGTTATGTATTTATTAAATAATGTAGTTATGTATTTATTAAATAATGTAGTTATGTATTTATTAAATAATGTAGTTATGTATTTATTAAATAATGTAGTTATATATTTATTAAATACTGTAGTTATGTAGTTATTAAATAATGTAGTTATGTATTTATTAAATAATGTACTTATATATTTATTAAATAATGTAGTTATATATTTATTAAATAATGTAGTTATGTATTTATTAAATAATGTAGTTATGTATTTATTAAATAATGTATTTATGTATTTATTAAATATTGTTATGTATTTATTAAATAATGTAGTTATGTATTTATTAAATAATGTAGTTATGTATTTATTAAATACTGTAGTTATGTATTTATTAAATAATGTAGTTATGTATTTATTAAATAATGTAGTTATGTATTTATTAAATAATGTAGTTATGTATTTATTAAATAATGTAGTTATGTATTTATTAAATAATGTAGTTATGTATTTATTAAATAATGTAGTTATGTATTTATTAAATAATGTAGTTATGTATTTATTTTCTTGTTGATATATTAAGGCGATTAATTTCTGTTTTCATTATTGGCCTGCGTCTGATAAGTTGAGGTGACCATTCCAGCGGTCTTCCCTAACTGATGGTTCGGGAGAGAGTGGAAGGGATGTCGTAAACAGAGCGAATCTATACGAGACGAGCTCCATCCCGGGCGAGAATGGGAATGAGACGGCCGGCCCCCCATAAACACGGCCGCCATGTTGAACACTAGATAGCTGGCCCGGGTTACGTTTTCTGTGTGTGATCTGATCTGAGGTGGTGAGTTGAATTATAAAGAACCTCCATTAAGCTTAGAAAAAACACCCCCTAGATCCCCCTTCAAGATAAATGTGTATATTTTTCGGTAGAAAAATGTCCCGGCCTATGGGCCGACCGTCCTAATATCTGAACACTAATAGGGCTAAGCATGACTAAGAAAGGGGACCAGTAAAAAGGAGAAGATAGGAGAAAGAGATATATATATAAAGGAGAGAGCGAGTAGGTAGAGAGGTCAAGTTAGATGAGAGGTAAAGTAAGGTAGGTTGTGTGTAGAGTGCTTACCTATACCACACAACACTTGTTTTGATGTGATGGACCAATACTGCAAAGACGAACTGCAGGGATCGTAACCCAGTGCAGCGTATCGGGAAAGCTATTTGATTATGCTCGTATCCTTTAAGGGGAGGTTTTTAGTGTGTTTCCTAGACTTCCATCAAGCTTGAAATTACACCCCCTTGACACCCTTTCAAGATAAATTTGTACATTTTTCGGTAGAAAAATGTCCCGGCCGAAGGCCGGTTCCTCTTAAATTACAGGCTCGCTATCGCTCGCCAGGAAAAAATCGACACCTAAATGGGAAGAAAGGTCTTAAAAGTGACATAAATGGGGTGACACTTCTTAAATTCGCCAAACTAATGGGGCGAACGTCTTAAAACTTCAAAAGCAATGGGGCTAAACATAAGGGAGAAAGGGGTAAAGAAAAAAATCCCTCAAGTGGAAACCTCCCCTTAAGTCCTGATGCGGCCGTTGAATAGTAACCCGAGATCCACCTGTAAATGTTATTAATCCTTTTTGTATAATAATCATTATTGTTTATTCTGACTATCAGTATATGATAAAGAATTCAACTCTTTCTTAGTGTTTATAACTCTGAATACCCGGTACCTCCTTCCGTTTTGGATCTTAGCAAATACCGTACTAAAAAGACATTTCAAGCATATGAGAGACCTCTCATCATTAACCACGTCTGTACCAGCGACGTTTTTTTTTATTTTATTCTATTTTTTATTCAATATTTAGCCGATTTTGTGCAGTTTAAGAAGGATCTATGGTAGCAAAATGGGTTAAAGGAGATAGTTGAAGACTGTTATTTGCTGGAGACACCTTTTAGATTGAATCAAATCGTCCAATAGTAGCCTGAATATGGTTATAAAGACGTCGCCAGTACAGATGGGGTTATCGTTATTACAGTCAGGAGGAGGAGGAGGAGGAGGAGGAGGAGGAGGAGGAGGAGGAGGAGGAATAATAATACAAAGGAATACAAAACGAGGAGGAGAATGAGGAGGAGAATGAGGAGGAAAAGGAGAGACGCAGCACACAATTGTAATGAGTATATGCAGATCTGGCCCTAAATGAAGTGAGTGCTCAATAAAGTGTTCGTCAGGGGCCGGAGGAGCCCCGTTCTTTGTGGCTCTCCTTAACGACTGTGGCCCCCCCCCCAGATAAAAGAGTCGGAGGAACGACCTGCCAAAGTAGCTTAAGGGGGCAGTGGCTATATTTTGGGGTCTATTTATTTATATATTCATTTATTTTTTAGTTTCCTCGCTAGACCTCCATCAAGCTTAAAAAATATACTCCCCTTCAAGATAAATTTGTACATTTTTCGATAGAAAAATGTCCCGGCCGAAGACCGGTTTCTCTTATAATTACAGGCTCGCTATCGCTCGCCAGGAAAAAAATCGACACCTAAACGGCATGAAAGGTCTTGATATTGATATAGAAATGGGACGAAAGGTTTTAAAATCGACAAAGTAATGGGGCTAACGTCTTAAAATCTGAAAAGTAATGGGGCTAAGTATGAGGAAGAAGGGGGACCTGAAAAACGACCCATCTCGCCTTAAGGTTGGGTCACACGAGTGCTTTTCCAGGCAACTTTTGATCTGCAAATTTATCCTGGCAACATTTAAGGGGTTTGTTTGCATTGGTATCGACAATTAGATAGAAGGCAGGTTAATATAGTTGGGTGAAATCCTGTACAACCTGATTTCAGAAGCTTCCAGACCAGAATTGCCGAAAAAAACACTGGCTTGCGACCCTATAAAGCTTTATTTCAGAAGCATCCAGATCATAGTTGTCTGGAAAAACTCTACTCATGTGACCCTATACTAACTTGAATTCAAAACTTTCCAGGCTAGACTTGACGAGAAAATATGCTGGGGAAAGAAAAAAAAATCGTCGGTGTGCCTGTGCCTGTGCCTTTATACGACTTTCTTGCAGCGAGGCACTAGAGACGCGGCCCCACTATATATATACGTGGGGGGCTCTCTCGGGTTTATGTCCCCCTTCTCCTGGATACGGCCTCCTGCCTGATTGCCATTTACGGGTCATTGTGGCAGGGATTTCCAAGGTGAGGGTGGGGGGAGGGGGGGACCTGTGCTTTTGTTCGCCTGTCTATTTGCTGCCCCCTCAGTATAAGTACATTAACTCGTAAAACTATATGGATATCTTGTGTGTTTCATTATGCAGATCTAAACATTGGGATTGACTGTTATAGTTTACTTGCTATAGCCTATATAGAAATGTTATTTTAATGTTAATTCGTATATATGTAATACTGTACAGTTTCGTTGATATATCAGTTTGTGTGGTTTTATTTGGATTGTGAAAGACTTTAAAGGTCCGCGATGTTTTATGAGAGGCTGTATGCTTCGCCGCGGGGAGAGTGCCTTTACCACCCCTCCCCCCCTCGTCATAAGCGCCAGGCATTAAACCCGGGGATCACTCGTAATTTGAAACATATTCGGGGTCGTCATTAGCATACCTATTCCCTCGGTTATATCCACGTTATACCCGCTAGCGCAATCCCGTACCTACACACACGCCCTTATTCAATTAAGCCGACGATCCCTTGGCCAAATAAGAGGATAATTAGGTCATCTAAAAGCCATAAAGGAGTTTATATCCACGACCGAGCCGACGGAGGAGATCTGAGAGGGGCTGTGGGGGATGGGGGGTTGGGGGGGGGGGGGAGACTGGACTGGTGCCGAGGGTGGTAAGGGAGGAGGAGGAGAAGAAGGAGAAGGAGGAGGAAGAGGGGGGGGGGGGGGAGTGTCACCTGATGTTAAAGGAGAGAAGGATAGTAAAAAGATAGAGGAATGGAAGGTTGAAGACTGGTGGAATAGTCAGTGAAGGAGAGAGGATTGGGATAAGGGATGGATCGTAAAATGTTAAGAGGAGTCGAATATCAAAGCCTAGTTGAAGAGTGAAGGGGAGAAAACAATGGATAAGAAATGGCTCGTAAAAAGAGGTAATATGGAAGGCCTCATACTGGTGAAATAAGCATTGAAGGGCGGAGAGAGTGAAGAGGGTGGGTAAAAAGTGGAGAGAAGGGAGGTCAGAGGCAGGTAGAATAAGATGACGAACGGGAAAGGAGTACACACAAATAATGTGATGAAAACGGATGGAATAGTCAGGTGAAGAGTATGACGTTGGGGGGGGGGGGGAGTGTAATTAATAGTGAGTGGATGGAACTGATTTAAATAAATATGAAGTTAGTAATAATAGCGAAAGACAGAAGAAATGCCTGGGGTGTGTGGGGGTGGGGGGGGGGTGGGGTGAACACAATAGATTGAAAGAAAGAGGAATTGAAAGCTGGCAATAAAAGCTTAATTGGTGACTAGGAAGTTAGACACAAAATAAATATTCAGTCAGTCAGTCAGCCAAGAGAGAGAGAGAGAGAGAGAGAGAGAGAGAGAGTGAGAGTGAGTGTTGAAGGGCAAGAGAGGTTAACAAGAAAGAAACTCAAACAAAGGGAAGCAACAAAACACAAGGTATTGCAGGGAGAGACAAAACCCCATCATCGAGATTTCTATTACCTTGAAAGATTGTCGGTTGCAGAAGTGAAAGACGTTGCTAATAGTACAATATACTCGTCGAAATTATAGAAGCAGGGACTCCAGATTATATGGCGTATCATGCAGGTGTTAAATAGCCTAACTCCGGTTCGCAAATATGTAGTTTCTTTCCGCTGTAAATACAAAGCCGATTATATCTTAAATATATGGAGAAATTTGTATCCTGTTTATTTTTCTTGTAGTTGTAGATGTTCAAATTCATTCACCGATAACTTTCGTGTGCAAAATGGGCTTGTTTTTGTGGTGCTTTGTAATAAACATGAATTCATATATTTAATTTTAGTATTTAGTAATCCCGGCTCCCCTTCCCACACCCCCAGCAGAGCGGATACCCAGCTCAGTAGCGCCCCGCAGATCTGTATCGTAATAATCTTGATCAGCAGACACGCCCCTGGTATGTTGCAGAGGGCGGGAGGCTAGCGGGAGAATTTGGGCGCCCAGCAGGAACTTAATGTTTTCTGAAGGAGGTACCGTCGCCTACAATATTAACTTAACATGTAAACAAAATGATATCATGTTAGCAAACCTGGGCTGAATTTGACCCATGGTAGGGCGTTGTCTTGCATTGTGTACTTATTTATGTGATATATATTTGCAAGCGGCATTGAAGACAACTGAATATCTGCTTCGGGAATGATAACTTGATAGGGAAGTGTAGATGAAGTATTTACTGACATTGTTTAATTATATATTTAAGCAGTCATTTAATAATTAATATATATATATATTTTTTAGAATTTATAATTATAGTTTGTGAAGGGAAATAGGAGACTCATCATAAAGGTATGATTCACTCCTAAAATTTAAAGAAGGAACGTATACGAAGAGGAGGAAAACGTGGCGTTATAGAAGAAGAATAGGTGAGGAAGGGAGGAGGAGGAATAGCAGAAACTGTAGGAAAGCAAAGTCTGAGGAACCAATGAACAAGAAGCAGGCAGTATCACACCTTACAGCAGAAGCAAATCATGAACTGTAGAGCCAAATCAGCGGGCGGAAGACTTAATGTACCCGAGCATATCGGTGTTAAGCCGGGGTAAGCTGAAGGCTGACGGACTAGAGCAAATGGAGTCGTAAGCTTGAGTGATGGGGAAACGCTCGGGGGTGGAAAAAGAGATTCATTGTCGGGGGCGGGAGGTTTAATTTGGAGCGTCTTGCGAGCTTGTGATTTGGCCTTATTATTCCTTTGAAGATTGTGACGTGTTTCTTCATTATAGCCTATTGTGGCCATTGTCAGACGATTGTGTGCAGTTTAGGAAGGGTGTATAGGAATCAAAGGACTAACAAGTATCTCAAATAGTCTTATAACTCCCCCAACGTTTCCCTAAATGGAATAAAAGCTTCTAATAATGGCCAGAATATATTAAAGACATGCGTCATCGTAGACTGAAAGGGTTAAAGTGGGCTGCTGAGCCCTGAGATACGACGGTGGCAGGGGTCAAGTGTGTTGCTTGTAAGTACTGCCTCTCATTTACTCTTAGGGATTATACGCCATTATAGATGATGATTTGAAATGCACCCTAACATAACTGAATTGCATATTTAATTAATCAATAACTCAAATTAGTCTTGTTCATTTTATGTTATGTAGGCCCCATCATTAAGACCCAATTTACCATTCTTATTATCCAATGCTCACTGTTTTTTTTTCTTTTAATCCCAAAATGCTATATTTCTAAATCCCATTTCTGAATTATCATGCAAACTCTACTTTTTGTTCTCAATTTTCTTTGTAACTTTCCATCTTCCATCATTTTCCAGTCTATTATAGTCCTTACCCAAACTGTAACTACGTAGTTCGACATTAAATTTTCCATGTTGAACCTTCATATCATCCAAAATTTAAAGTCCAAAATTGTATATTTTCCAATGTTAAGACCGCACATGTCCAGTTCCCAGTTTCAAGTCCGCACCTTTCTAGTTCCCTTTACTTGGAGGCCATGTCGGTCCGTGCTACTCCAGACTCCCCCCGACGCCCGACAAGCCTCCTCCGATACAAGTGCTGCTGTAGTAGGGCAGTAAAACAGCGGGCACCCCTCTCGTATGGTCCCGCCGCCCTACCCCCCTCTGCTCGTCACACGCCACCGTCACATGCTAATGATTCTCTTTATATGTATCTGCCTATCTCTTCAGAAAACTTGGAGTAATAAATGCGGATAGTTTTGGTTTGAGGAGGATGTCTGTCGTTGTCGTGTGTGTGTGTGTGTGTGTGTGTGTGTGTGTGTGTGTGTGTGTGCGCGCGCGCGGGTGTGTGTGTGTTTATCTTGTTCGGTGTGTATCTATTATTAGTGTTTTTTTACGTATATCACTTGCTGATAAAAATATGTGGATGCGAACGAGGAAAAATAAACATTATCAGCAACAGTCCCCTTTCCACATTTCAAGTTCACAGTTCTATCATACTCCACAGTCTGATATATTGAATTAGTCTCAGATATATATTTTGTTGAGAGTGCCTCTTGCCATTCAATTACGCAACATGAACATAAAATCGTTTGAAGAAACTTGTCGTGATTATCTTTATGGTACAAAGGTACTTTGAATCACCATGAACCTAGACATTGTGAGCAGGAAGGAGGTATATATATATACTGTATATATATATATATATATATATATATATATATATATATATACCCGGTATATGAGAGAGAGAGAGAGAGAGAGAGAGAGATAGTACGGTTGACAGGATATTTACCAATGTATACATTACTTGCAAAATATATTTATACCACATCAGTCTCTTCTCTCCATTCCTGCCATTCATCGTTCCTCCTACCCTAATTTCTACTTATTCTCTTCTGTAATTTACCTTCTCCCATCTTTTTCCCGACCCCATCTTTTTCCCGACCCCATCTTTTTCCCGACCCCATCTTTTTCCCGACCCCATCTTTTTCCCGACCCCATCTCCCCACTGTTCCGTCCTCCACAGCTTCCCTGCTTTTAACTACCCCCTCGCTTACTCATTTCTCTCGAACTTCAATTCTCTCCTCTCTTCCATGCCCTCGATTCTTCTCCTTCCATTCTGAATGACTTATCCTTTTGTCTTACGACCCTCTCCTCTATTTCTCCTCCCATTCTATCCCTATCATCTTTGTACACTCTTCCCCATCTTCTCCCATTCCGTCCTTCATCTGAACCCCATCCTCCTATCTCCTCCCCTTCATTCCACAATCTACCTTCCCCTTTCTCTTCCCATTCTATCCCTATCCTCACTTTACGCTCTTCCCCCTTCTTCTCCCATTCCGTCCTTCATCTGACCACCATCCTCCTATCCCCTCCCTCTCATACCACGTTCTGCCTTCCCCTTTCTCCTCTCATTCTATTCCTATCCTCCCTTCACACCCTTCCTCTTCGTCTTCCATTCCGTCCTTCATCTGACCACCATCCTCCTATCCCCCCCCCCCCCTCCAATCACACTGTCCAGCGCCATTGTAGTGAGTCCAGTCGGGGTGTCTCGTTGCAATAAAATCAAGGCGAATGTGCAATAAAGATGGCGGGTGTCAGGTAAAGATCCACCTCGTCATGGACCCCGAGCACTTAACTCGACCCTTAGCTGAGAGTGGAGGCCCTTAAATCGACCTTTAGCTGAAGAGAGGAAACCCTTAGATCGACCCTTAACTTAGAGAAGGGGCACATTTGTTAATTTTCTGTTTTCGTTGGGAGAGGGGCCCCTTCACTAATCCATCACCTAACTTGCCCCTTAGCTTGGGGAATGGGAGCCAAATTCGACCCATCGCTGAGAGGTTGGAGCCCTGAACTAAACCCTTAACTGAGAAAGGGTGTATTGGCTAACGAGGGAAGCGGTAGAATATAACTGATACTTAGAAGTGTAGGAGGGTTTTTAATTCGAATATTATCTAAGGGACAGAGGGCCCTTTCACCTACTCTTAGTTGAGAGGATAGATCCTTATGTGGAATCATAGTTAACTTACTATCTGTATCTATCTATATATCCTCTGTATATCCCTCTCTTCGTTGTATTTATTTATATATATATATATATATATATATATATATATATATATATATATATATATATATATATAATACTTGTTATTTGTGGAGTTGTATCTTACTGTATATATCCGTCTGTCTGTCTATATCTTATTCTCTTTCTTTTCCTTCACCTGACGCGGCACACTGAAGGGCGAGAAGAAAGGAGACATCGACACTGAGACGAGAGAGAGAGAGACAGAGAGAGAGAGAGAGAGATGGGGGAGGGGGAGAGACAAAGAGGGGTGCTGAGGTATAGACTTGAAATTTTGGGTAGGAGGAGGGGGGGGGGGGGGGGAATAGACTTGAGAGAGGTGGGGAGTGGGAGGGGGAGAAACTTGGGATTGGGAGGTGGGGGAAATAAGAGGACATATAGAGAGGGGGAGGGAGGGGCATGGCGAGAGACTTGAGAAGGGTGAGAGACAGATAGAGGGGTCAGGAGGAGATACTTGAGATCGAGGGGTGGGGGATAAGGAAAGACAAAGAAAGGGAGGCAGGGGGGAATATTTGAGATCGAGGGGTGGGGGATACGGAGAGACAAAGAGAGGGAGACTGGTGAAGAGACAGAGAGAGGGGGGCAGGTGGAGAGATTTTAGATTGAGGGGTGGAGGATAAGGAGAGACAAAGAGAGGGGGGCAGGTGGAGAAACAGAGAGAGGGGGGCAGCAGATCGGGGGGTTTATTGCGCCCTTCATGTTCCCGGTCCGGAGTCCGTGTTACCCTGATACGTCTTGTCAGTGCCACTATCATCACTCCTGGGCTTACCATCTAGCCAGCCAGTCAGCCACCCTCATCTCATTCTCACTCTCACTCTCACTCTCACTCTCTCTCTCTCTCTCTCTCTCTCTCTCTCTCTCTCTCGCTGTCACTCACTCACTCACTCACTTCCCCCAACCCCCTCTCATTCTCTCTCTCTCACTCTCACACACATTCCCTCTTCACTTTCACACTCTCTCTCTCGCTCTCGCCCTGTCTGTCTCTCTCGTCTCGGCTTATCTCGCTGCTCACCTCGCCTTGGAGTTTGATATTCTCCTGTCTTGTTTTTCTCGCTTGCATTGTATTTATTGTTTTCTCTCTCTCTCTCTTAATCCCAGTGCTTAATTGTTTGTTTGCTCTAGCACACACACACACACACACACACACACACACACACACACACACACACACACACACACACACACACACACAGCCCGTAGCCTAGTAGGTAGAGCTCTCGTCTCACACACGAGGGGTCGGGGGTTCAATCCCTGGCCGGGCGGAGACAAATTGGGCTTGTCTCCTTTCATGTGTTAGCCTCAGTTCACCTAGCTGTAAATAGGTACCTGGAATAAGTGGACGACGTTGTGACGTCCCATCTGGGGTTGGCATAAATGGTACAAGGCGAGATTGGGTATCATATGGTTCACCTAAGCTGATGGCTACCTAAGCCTTCGGGCGAGACGGTACCGTCTATAGTGAGAATGGTACCATACAGATCCACCCTAAGCCTTCGTTTCCGATGTCGCCAATTGGCTAAAAATACAGACTATACACACATCCACAGCCATTCCAACGATACATATAACACCTACACATATAGGAGGCGGGAAATAACGAGCATGCTCACTCCCGCAATACAACTAGAGTAAGCACGCGCACACACGCACACACACACACACACACACACACACACACACACACACACACACACACACACACACACACAGAGCTAATCTTCCCTACGCCTCAAACTCCCTCACTAAGCACACAAACTCACGATCAAACACCACTGCCGCTCCCAGACCCTCTAGTATACCGAGAGATGACACCTGCCTACATATTATTGTATCTCTGTATGAACCACCTGATAATATATTGTTTTGATGACAAGTATATGCAGGTTTGGGAGTCAATGCAGTTCAGGTGAATTTGGGTGGTTTGTCGGTATTTGTTAGGTTATCAAGGCAAATGGCAAAGCTTTTATGGCAACATGGTGAGAAAATGTCTGATCTCGGCATGTTATATGTATCTCTCTCACTCTCACTCACTCTCTCTCACACACACACACATACACTCTCTCTCTCTCTCTCCATCTATATATCTCTCTATCTCTCCCCGTCACCGTTTGGACTATCTGGCGGTGTTTTGCTCGATCTCTCCATTGATGAGTTACGTCCGCCTTCAGTCCTCTTAATTCGCGCCATATTTTATCTTCGTGTGTCTCTTTTATCTTCTGATGTAGAGGCGTATTTTGAAAACCTCGAAAGATTAGCTTATTTTAGATTTAGCTATTTAGTTTTAGTTGAAGTGGGAGGGGTGAATGTGTTAGTTGAAGTGGGAGGGGTGAATGTGTTAGTTGAAGTGGGAGGGGTGAATGTGTTAGTTGAAGTGGGAGGTGTGAATGTGTTAGTTGTTAGAAGGGATATGACACGTTTGGGGGCTGTGTGTGTGTGTGTGTGTGTGTGTGTGTGTGTGTGTGTGTGTGTGTGTGTGTGTGTGTTACTCAGTTACTTGTTCGTTAAGGGGAATCCACGCAATGCGAGCTAAGCTCATTATTATCGCGCCTCCTTAACTGGGAATATATTGCGTGAAATGCATGTTAAGTGTTTTATGTACTGTTGGAATGGCTGTGGATGTGTGTGTAGTCTGTATTTAGCCAATTGGCGACATCAGAAACGAAGGCTTAGGGTGGATCTGTATGGTACCATTCTCACTATAGACGGTACCGTCTCGCCCGAAGGCTTAGGTAGCCATCAGCTTAGGTGAACCATATGATACCCATCTCGCCTTGTACCAATTTTTGCCAACCCCAGATGGGACGTCACAACGTCGTCCACTTATTCCAGGTACCTATTTACAGCTAGGTGAACTGAGGCTAACACATGAAAGGAGACAAGCCCAATTTGTCTCCGCCCGGCCGGGGATTGAACCCCCGACCCCTCGTGTGTGAGACGAGAGCTCTACCTACTAGGCTACGGGCCTGTGTGTACGGGTGTGTGTGTGTGTGTGTGTGTGTGTGTGTGTGTGTGTGTGTGTGTGATTTGGTTTAACAATATTATCACGACTTCTTGTTATACGATGCCTTTTATCGTTTCTCCATCCATTCGTCAATCTTACCGTGCACCCAACTCTGTTATAATTAACTTAGTTGCTACCTTCATCATCTTCAACTAAATTCCCAACACTTATATAGAAAAAAAATCTCCACCACTACCACACTCATTACAGTTCCAATACTCTGGCATATATACTTACTTCAACTATTAGAATAAATTAATAAATATAATAAATACACAGTAACCACACTCAATATCGTTTTTATATTTATTTCAGCTATTCTTCTCCACCACCTCCACATTTCCTCACCACGAATTCCACCTTTTTTCATTACAACTTCATCCACTTTCACCTATTTTATCAGAAGGTATCGAGTCTCACTTTACTACCAGTCGCCTTTCACTCGTGGCTCTGACCTCCTCCTCCCCCTCCCTAATTTAAATATTTGTTTATACTTCACTCAATTGCTGATCCTTATTTATTGCCCACGAACTTAATCAAATATAGTTTCATTCCCTTGGATTTATCTTTTTGTATGTGCTAGTTATTAGTTTTTGTTTTATTTTTATTTTGCCTTTAACTGCACTTGAACACATATTTTCAATTAATTTCTTCATGTTTCAACCTTCATATCTCTCTCTCTCTCTCTCTCTCTCTCTCTCTCTCTCTCTCTCTCTCTCTCTCTCTCTCTCTCTCTCTCTCTCTCTCTCTCTCTCTCATTGTGGCCGTTTAGATTTCTGGCAGTGTGTGTGTTTATATCTCAAATTCTATATTTACTTTAAGTTGTTTGTATTGACGTTTCCTCATGCAGCCTCCCTAAGCCTCACACCACCAGTAAAACAAGATGCAGGTCTCTGTCTATTTATCTGTCTATTTATCTGTCTGTTTATCCATCATCTATCTATCGACCTCTCTATTCCTATATCAAATTCGAATGTATGTCTTCCTCCTGTGCGTAACCACTTCATATGCATCCTCCCAAATCCTCCCACCAACAGTAAAACAAGATGCAGGTCTCTATCCTCACCCCCTTCCTTCTTTCCCCTCCTCCCCCTCCTCCTCTTCCCCTCCTTCCTTCTTTAGGGCCCCCCCCTCCCCCTTCCCCCTTCTCACTCGTTTGAAAGCCAGGTCGTGTTGCTGCGTTTATGACTTCATCCGGCAAATATATACTAGGTTTAATGATGCCAGGCCCGCCCCTCCGGCTCCCTTTTAGCAGAGGGGGTTGTTGGTGGTGGAGGAGGGCCTGCATGCGAACATTGCGTAGGAGGAGGAGGGGAAGAGGATGGGGAAGGAAGGAGTGGGAGGATGAGAAGGTTATGTAGAAGGGGGATAAGGAGAAGTGACAGAAGCAGAGAGGCTAAATGTAGTACTTAAAGGAAGATTTAATGAGAATGAAACGAGAAAAGAGGGCAAGAATCTGGCCTGTAGGTGGAAAATTTATTATAAATTATAATTAAAGTTTGTACGGAACATTAATGTTTAGTGAGCGACATTGAAATGAGAAAGGCATGTGGCAAAATGTGGCGGAAATTGAACGAGTGTTAGTAATTCAAGTCAGAAATATCTACAGTAGGTATTTAAGCAGTATGCACTAGAAACCTTGAAAATGTGAATGCATTATGTTTGGGTATGTGAGAAGTATAAACAGATTAAGTATTAGCCTGCATAGAATATAGGAGAAAAGATTGGGGAGCGGAAATGGAGAGAATTAGGTTTACGGCCGCGAATGAAAGCTATAAAACCCCCGCATATCTAGCCCATCTCTGATACATCGACGCTTTATGCCCGTGTCAAGCCATAAATACACAAGCTGAACATGTCACTGCCAGTCTTGCCAATAAAAGAGAGGGGGAGGGGGTGCACTATGAGGTAAACAAGAGTAGGTCTGTGTCTCTTCCTGTTTACGCCCTCGTTGTCTCGTTTTAGCATACAGGGATCGGACAACCATTTAGAGGTCTCGACATATAGCACTGGATTGTGTTTAACCTATTTTTTATGTCCAGATAATTTCTATATTTTAAATTTCACCATTATTGACTTACGTTATTCAAATATATTAGTTATATACATATGTATATTACTATATATCTTTTAACCCCTAATCTCCGAGAGATGCTTCCTAAGCAATAATATATTTGGCAGTTAATTACAATATGGGAAAACCATGACTTGTGAAAAGCTACATTTAATATATAGTTTTAAGTAATTAGTTGACGACATTCATTATATATTTATATGAATGTCGATATAAATTATATTGCACTCAATGTTTGCCTCCAATGTTTATTTTTTCTATGCGACAGCGATGCTATTTGATATCCGGAAGGATGGTTTTATATTGTCTCCGCTTCTTTTCTCAATTTTTCTGTTCGAGTTTCACGGCCTCATAGTCAGCGGTTGTGTTGCGGTGGGCTGCCGCTGACAAAAAGACACATTAAAAAAACCGCACCGGCCGCGTCAAAGGTCCGCCCGACCAGCCAACCAACACCTCTGACCCCAGGTAATGAGGTCGACGGTACTTATTAGGTGATTACAGGTGACGTCACGAGTTAGTTTTATTATACAGGCTCTGGGTGGTAAGTGGAAAGTCATGTCAGTAAAGAGAGTTTGATATATACTCTTTAAATAACCTACATGCCCTTTAAGTTATCTAAATTTCAACATATGGTATATCAATACATATATCAATACATATGGTTAATCTTATCATTGATTTTACTTTGTCAGTAACATTATTTTTCCGTGCTACGCTACTGTTAGTATTCTCTCTCTCTCTCTCTCTCTCTCTCTCTCTCTCTCTCTCTCTCTCCCTCTCCCTCTCCCTCTCTCTCTCTCTCTCTCTCTCTCTATCTCTCTCCCACTCTCTCTCTCTCTCTCTCTCTCTCTCTCTCTCTCTCACACTTTATTTTTCTGGATTTTTTGTTAACTATACATTCAATAGTTTTTTGGATTTCTCTCATCTCTGCAAAATGATATGGAATGGGATTTTATTATCACTAATTAATTGGCTGACACGCTGAAATATTCCCCAAAGCCTCCCTGAGCTATTTTATCCCAAGAAGTCTCCTCCTTTTTCTGAGGGCTGGAAAATATAGGAAAGGCTTGTCAATAGAGAGAAGTGTCAAGTCCAGAGGAGGGGACCGTCAGCCGTGCACCAGACCGAATGCTGGACACCTAGCCACTCAAGACACCTCGACACACGGGACACCTCGACAAATAGGACACCTCGCCACTTGAGACACCTCAACACACGGGACACCTCGACAAATAGGACACCTCGCCACTTGAGACACCTCAACACACGGGACACCTCGACAAATAGGACACCTCGCCACTTGGGACACCTCGACACACGGGACACCTTGACAAATAGGACACCTAGCCACTCAAGACACCTCGACACACGGGACACCTCGCCACTCAAGACACCTCGACAAATAGGACACCTCGCTACACAGGATAGTTCGCCACTTGGAAAGCATAATCTACATATAGTCTATGCGCTTGTAATTTCGATCCTATAGCATTACTGGTGTATTAAAATAAAATAAAGAACATGGCAATGAATGTACTGTAGATATACTGTTTACGTGCGTCATACGCCAGGTTCAGATCCAGACGTTCACGCTCTTCTTTACTCCTCCTTTCACCTCTCCTGCTTTCTTCCATCCCCCTACTCGTCCCCTTTTCTAACTCAATTCACTTTCCTTCTCCCCCCCCCCCCATCGTATATCTCTATTTATCCCCATCCCCTTCTCCCCGCCATTCTTGTTTTATGTTTATGTTTTGTTCCCCACCTGCTGTCTCCTTCCCCCTCTCCCCATCACATGACAAGGAACCCAGAGATAACACCCCAACGACGAAAAGATAGACGGAGGCAAAGACGGATGGGTGTCGAACCTCGTCTCGCTGATATCCCTCGTTTTAATTCGGTGATTCCCATGCCCCTTGCGATGCCGCCCCACCCGCCGATCCCCGAGAAAGTCGAAACAACCCCCTATAGTCGCATATCACCCGTGCCAGATCATCCTATGGAGACCAATGGATACACGCGACTGAAGGCGGATGGCAAGTTGGATGTCTCTGACTATGGTGTGTAATGGTTTAGGTGCTTATGTTCTGGGTGTGGTGTCCCAAGTTCGAATACCGGGAGGACCATATGCTTTTATTAGGTTATGGACAAGTACATTGGGGTTTGTAATTGATGATTAATGTTAAGAACGGGGTGTTACTTATTATACTGCAGTGAAACTTGTCTCCTTTAAACTGTGTGATAACATGTTCGTTTTCATGGCCTTTATCTTAAATTGACTCTTAGTTCTTTAGGCTTCGTTCGATG
>CM064495.1:44400805-44543305 GCA_032716605.1 Paralithodes platypus
AGAATGCAAATACAAAAATCTTTAGAAGACTCACACGCAGTTAATCCCTTTGCATTGCATCATATTTTGGAGCAATTTAACTTTACCTGATTTTATTCATTATCTAGAATCTTATACATCATGATTTAATTATTGGCACACAGCTAAATATTTTAGTTGATCAAGAACATATTTGCATATATTATTTTATTTTAACGGTCAGTAAGTCCACTTTCGCATTTCTTCTCCCCGAGCCCTGTGTTTTGAAGCCACTTATCTGGGGAGGGGGTCGCGGATTGTCGGGGCCGTGCTGTCGTCCCGGGTAAATGGAGTACTGTTCCTCTTGTGTTCGATGCCTTGATGCGCTCACCACCGAGCCCCGGCGTGAATATTCATAAACCTGCCTCCAGAAGAAGACCTGAGAAGAAAAACCATTGGCCAGACATGTGTGTGGGGAGAGAGAGAGAGAGAGAGAGAGAGAGAGAGAGAGAGAGAGAGAGAGAGAGAGAGAGAGAGAGAGAGAGAGAGAGAGAGAGAGAGAGAGAGAGAGAGAGAGAGAGAGAGGAGAGAGAGAGAGAGGAGAGAGAGAGAGAGAGAGAGAGAGAGAGAGGAGGAGCGAGAGAGAGACGAGAGAGAGAGAGAGAGAGAGGAGAGAGAGAGAGAGAGGAGAGATCGAGAGAGAGAGAGAGAGAGAGAGAGAGAGAGAGAGAGAGAGAGAGAGAGAGAGAGAGAGAGAGAGAGAGAGAGAGAGAGATTAAATGAGTTAGGAGGGGTCAGGATATATTTGTCTGTGAACAGGTGTCTAGGGTTCTTGCGTTCCTGGTTTCACAACTCGAACCCCTTCCTCGGGTCTTTTAATTATCAGGTAATGAACAACAGACCTTTGAGTAGCTTTTAATGCCTAACTGGACTTTAAGCATCTCGTGAATCCTCGTGTGTCATTAGTTTCGGTTCCTTTAGTAGTCTGGTCCTCTGAAACAATGTGAACCGCCACCCAAATCCGTGTAAAGAAACAAAGGGTGTATGTTGTACCTGGGCCGGCTCCTCCTCCTGGGGAATATGCATGCTCAAGCTGCAGAGACAACATGCCTTGATGGATGACTGAGTGCTTCGTGCAACTCGGCCCTTCCTGGAATCTTTCGGACGTGGTTGTCAGAGAGCTTCGGCTGGAGTGGGAGAGGCCCTTCAGGAAGCAGATTTTGGACAACTATTTTTGGCTGTTATATACCACTTTTCATCTTAGATTATTTGTTTGACGTTATAATTTACGAGAACATTTTTGAATCTCCTTATTGTTTATATGTACCGTACCATAGGATTTACTATCAGATTATCAAACACATTTCATTATGGATACATCATGTGACGATGAACACTTTATAGACTGAACACGTTTTCAATTTACTGTTCCTCCTTTGCCTTTGTCTTTCTTTCAAATTCTCAAAGATAACAAAACACTATAGTATCACATTTTAGCACATACGAGTCCCCAAGATGGCATCACGGTATATAGTTGCCCGATCTCTGTCTAGTAACGTGTATGTAGTGGTGTTGTTGAGAGGAGGGGGCCTCGAGCGGTGCCTTTTGGTCGGAGCCGGGCGCTGTGGTTGCAAGTGGTAATTAGTTTGATGCGCGCGGCCAGCGATGATCATCATTAGGAGGGAGTGTCGATCTTGGCTAGCCGGGATCTCTGTTGATTTAGTGCAACCTACTTCTAATCGTTCGTGCACATGACTAACCAGGTATTGGTTATCCTAGCCTAACCTTACTTACAGGTACTCTATTCTAGTCGAAATTACTCTAACTCATTCCATATCTATATCAAACTAACTAACTTATCAATCTAATTAGCATAAGATTAATCTCGTGTGCATGTAATTACGACAATCAAACGATTATTGGTGTTACTATATGTACGAATGTCTTAACTCGGTTGCATAAGCAAAGCTTGCATTTGGGACGAGCTAGCAACCCCACTGCTTTCGCTGCTAAAAACAATTGGCGGTGATCCTGGACGCCCTTGCTCCGAGTACAAACAATTGGCGGTGATCCTGGACGCCCTTGCTCCGAGTACAAACAATTGCTGATGATTTTGGTCGCCCTTCTTAAACCCTGTAATGGTTGCAACTTAATGTTTTTCTCTATATCTGTAAAATGGGCATTTTATCATATTTTGTTCTTAATATGATTTAAAACATTTATAAATTTAGCCAATTTCAAGTTAGAGGGTGAGTATTTTTCTGTTGAAAATACCAATGTTCCAATCCATTTAATTAAGCTTACAACTACTCTTCATAAGCTATGTTCTCCTCAAATGTGATATTGTTGTACTATTACCCCTCTCCTTCCTCCGGCTTAGAAAAAGAAGTCGTTCTCTCCCACACAGTACGTAATTTATAACTCTTGAAAAAGTAGTCCATCGTGCGTGCCTAGGATTGAAGGTTTCCGGCCTGGGTCCTTCTCACCGGCGCTCCCTGTTGGTGTGACACTCCACGTCTGGCCCTCACTCAGTCTTAACATATTTATATCTCGCTGAAAGGAAGATAGTCAAGGTATTCTCTGTATGTATGTATATATGTATTTATATACCGGTATGTTAGTTATTTATGTATGTATATATGTATTTATATACCGGTATGTTAGTTATTTATGTATGTATATATGTATTTATATACCGGTATGTTTGTTATTTATGTATTTATATATGTTAGTTATTTATGTATGTATATATGTATTTATATACCGGTATGTTAGTTATTTATGTATGTATATATGTATTTATATACCGGTATGTTAGTTATTTATGTATGTATATATGTTAGTTATTTATGTATGTATATATGTATTTATATACCGGTATGTTAGTTATTTATGTATGTATATATGTATTTATATACCGGTATGTTAGTTATTTATGTATGTATATATGTATTTATATACCGGTATGTTTGTTATTTATGTATGTATATATGTTAGTTATTTATGTATGTATATATGTATTTATATACCGGTATGTTAGTTATTTATGTATGTATATATGTATTTATATACCGGTATGTTAGTTATTTATGTATGTATATATGTATTTATATACCGGTATGTTTGTTATTTATGTATTTATATATGTTAGTTATTTATGTATGTATATATGTATTTATATACCGGTATGTTAGTTATTTATGTATGTATATATGTATTTATATACCGGTATGTTAGTTATTTATGTATGTATATATGTTAGTTATTTATGTATGTATATATGTATTTATATACCGGTATGTTAGTTATTTATGTATTTTTATTTATATATTTGTTTGTTTGTTATTTTATGTTTATTTATGTATGTTTTTATTATGTGTTTGTTTATTGTTTTATTTTTATTTGTGTATTTTTTTATTTATTCTCCTTCCTTCTCTTCTTTTCTGAATATGTTGTCTCCTCTGATCGTTATTCTTCTCTCCTCTTACCTCCTCACATCTGCTCTTCCTTCTTCTCCCGTCTCACACTGTAAGATGAAGAAACACAAAAAACAGTGGGCATTCCTCCCGGGCAGTGAGGGCGGGCTGGGGTGGGTGGGGGGAGAGGGGCGAGGATTGGTGATCACACAGTAATCATGACCGACGCAGTCACCGATATATCATGGCTAGAGACGTGCATCCCCCGCTAAGCGTACGTCCAGTCTAAGGAAAAACTCTCTATTTAACCCCTTCTCTACCGATGACGTCTTTTTAATTCTATTCTAGCTATTTGTAGACGATTATGTACAGTTTTGGGGGATCTGTGGTGGAAAAAATGGTTAAGTGAGATAGTTCGAAGCCTGTGAATACCTGGAGACCCTTTTTATACTGACTAAAGTCGTCTGATGGTAGCCAGAGTAAAGGGATGGCACCGGTACAGAAGGGGTTAACTGTGAAGAAGAATTGTGTAGCACCAAACGATTAAACATAACCACGACACAATATGATATCCTCTCTATTCTGTATTGTTTACTTATATTCTAGCTCATTATAGCTCGGGAGATTTGTTTTCTTTTGCTTTCATGGTACCCCTTTGTATTACTTAGTTGTTTACAATCACTCCCTATTACAGTGTATTATTCCATCCTTCGAGAGGATTTTGAAATTAATGTTTTCCTCATTTCGAAGTTGCATGGTTTACCCTCAGTATTGTGAACTCTTCCTTTGACTGTAAATCCACCATTCCACCCCCTACCACCCAAAACTAACTAACCTCCTTATGGCCCTACCACCCCCAACTAACCATACACCATCATCACTACGCCCAACCACGCACCACCACCACCACTAAACCCAACCACACACCATCACCACCACCACCACCACTACCACCACCACTACACCCAACCACACACCACCACCACCACTGAACCCAGCCACACACCACCACTACACCCATCCTCCCTCAGATGACCTACTATATTTTGACGGATAGTCGTAGAAACAATGGATTAATAGGGGTTTTATCACAGGGTCTATCTGGATTTGACCCTGGCGAGGTTGGGTGGGTGATGAGGCAGGCGTTGATGGATAGTCGCAGAAACGATGAATTAATTACGAGTTTTGCCCCATGAAAGGATGAGTGAAGGGACAGGTTATGATGGATAGTCGTAGAAATGATGCAGGGCTAGGTTAACAGGGCTCTCTTTCTTTGGAGGAAGAGTCCAAGAAATTATAGAATGTTTATGTTTTATGATACTTGGGACTGGACTAAAAGATAAAATATATATTTGCTAAATCGATTAGTACCAGTATATATATATATATATATATATATATATATATATATATATATTAATTTTTTCATTTATATATTTGTTGTTTCACAAGTATTAATGAAAAGGTGAGTTGTATAACCCGTGATGATATTTTATAGTGCATTTTAATGGTTAACTGGTTAGTGGAACTAGCTCGTCCTGGTTCATCTCTAGTCACTCATGCTTTCAGCGGGATCTACCTGAGTCATTCCACCTGTGTTGATTGCGTGAGTCTGTGTGCGTCTTTTGTAGTGCGCTTTATGTGTGTGCGTGGGAGGTCGTGTGCGGGTCGGTGCTCTTGTGGTGATAGCTGCTATCTTGTACATGTGTTAGCTAACCTGGTGATGATATGTAGCGTTTTGTGTTTTGTTTGTGCCATATCCATTATTCGTGGATTGTGGTACGTGTTATTTGTTTGTAGATTTATAGATTATATCTGTATTGTATGTCTGTTAATGTACATCACAGCTGTAACAGTTACCGACAAAGAACATGGAAAATGCTGTAGAAGGCTAGCTGCATTTGATCTCACTGACAAATTGATACTTCATATTATGGAAATAAATGTCCATTTCCATTTCTTGTAACAGCAATGCAATAGGATAAGTTCAAAAATTCCTCTTCAAACTATATACAGTATTAAATGCTCTCACCCATTCACAGTGCGTGTACCAGGTTTAACTGCTTGCAACTGTATTTTCCTATGTGCTATATTGAATATTAATTTGTAATGCTTTTTTTATGACTGTGACAAACTTTATAGACATTGTCACATTGTGAAAATTTGCTAATAAATTACTCTATAGACTGTCAGTGGAATAATGGCCCAAATCGAAACCAGTTTAGTTAACTGCATTACCGAGGTGTTCAGAAACCGTAAGCCACCACCTCTCGCACAAAGGACCACCACAAAAAACACGTCCTTGATCAGCCCCTATCAAGTTAGAATGTATCACGGTTTACAATACACTTACTCTCATCTGCCCTGGGGTAAACAAAAAAAAATCGCCTTAAAAAAAAAAGTGGCCAGAGACACGCACGTTTGGGAAAGACTGAAATTACAGGTCTGACTTACGTGTGCAGGACCGACCCCTCCATCTCGCAGCACGACATCCAAATCAGAGGCTCCGCTGATGTTGTGATGAATGTGTTTTGGTCGTGGCGGCGCAGGTGGGAAGAAAACCTTTGAAGGGGGTCGAGTTTGGGGCCGGAGGTGCATGCTCAGAGTCGCTCCTAATGGCTTTTCTGAGGAGGTTGTGAGTGGGAGGAGGTGCGGTTGTCATTCCAGGGGCTGTGTGGATATCCAGGGCAGTTACAGTATTTTTGTTTTGTTTTTTTGTTGCAAGTAACTGGATGGTGTGGGCCTATAACAAATAGAGAAAACTCGGGTTCTCTCTGATTGACTTTGTTGATTCAAGCTTTCTGTTCATGTTCTGTCTTTCTGCATAGCTAATTTGTTGAGAAGAGAAATATATATATTATTAAAATCTCCGATACTCCTTTTCAAATATATACTCCTAATAGTTTTATGAGCGAACAGGAAATACATTAGTTAATAGGAGAAGACTCGGTTATCATAAGTTTATCACTTTGATCTCAAAATGATTATATTTGTCACTGCATTTTGCCATTATGTGAACCAGATTATTGAAGAAGAATATGAACGATATTATACTCATAACCCCTAAAGAATAACCTACTCCTCGCCATTCCCACCCCCTTAGCGTGCATATCCGGGCAGCCAGTCAGTCACACCAGGGAAAGATAGCATCGCAGTCACCAGGGGGCGTCTTTTTCAGGCATCTTTTCTCGGCAACTCCGATCAGCAACCGTCTGACTTTCAAGCTTTATTTATTATTTATTATTTATATTATCTATTATTTATTTGATATCATGTCACCTAAGATTAACTAATTTCAATCTAGTTCCGATACCAATACAAAACACGTGCAGAAATGGATGGCAACATAAAATTGTATATTGAAATATATCGGAAAAGTGGTTGTTGTGACTGTGCCTGAAGATGGTATCAGAGTGACCGGGGGGCGTGTGTATGTGGGGCTCTGAGCGACCTGGGGGATGATACATGGGGGGCTCTGGTGATGCATGGCCGTCCCACCTCATTTACAGATCTTCGTGATTACCGCGCCGGGCCAGGTTGAGGGATTTGGCCGAGTGGGTGTATTACGGCCGGAATCACTCGTGTATGTGTGTGTGTGTGTGTGTGTGTGTGTGTGTGTGTGTGTCATTTTTCGATCGGTAACATGTATTTAGGAACGTCCCGTTGAGATATCAGACTAAGGTTGAAGACTTGATTCACTAGAAGGTTAAATACTTGTCCTAAATACGAAGACTTATTGATGCGTTAGAACCAACTTTTTGTATGATTTTGTATTATGTCGTTACCGTGTTAAAGTATTGCATGTAAGGTTGCCGTCATTTAAGAATGTTCTCCATCTCGTTGTTAGGTTGACCTTTCATGACCCCCTCATGCTTTAGCTATTAACCATGAAACATATGATCAGTTAGTGTGCCTCAGTTGTAGAAATAAGAGGGTACAGTACAATCCGCCTTTTTAAGGTTTTCGTGTTCATATTTTCTTGTTATTTTAACATCACTATGTTTGATTTAAACAGATCTAATATATTGAATACACTATTTAATGATTTAGTCTTAGGTAAATCCTAAACCAATATACCGGTATGTAATAAAGAATGATGTAGTGTGAGGCAGGTCTTAAGTCAATGCCCGTAATGTAGAATAGTTTAGTATGAGGCAAATTCTAAGCCATGTACAGTAACTTATACAAATTCTAAGCCATGTACAGTAACTTATACAAATTCTAAGCCATGTACAGTAACTTATACAAATTCTAAGCCATGTACAGTAACTTATACAAATTCGTGGACCCCTTATGTTTTTCTGTATGCAATTATAACTGTATGGATTGATTTTTGGATGGTACTTACTTTTCAATAAATAGTATATATAGTTTTGTAGTTGATGCACAGAAACGTGTATTCATAAATTCGTTTCTTGAGATGTGCTTCCATAATTAGAAGTAGGTGAGGTCCACGAATGTTTATGAGCGACTGTACGAAGCTAGTCGATCGTCCTATTATGTATGAGGCGGGCTGCAGGAACTATTATGTATGAGGCGGGCTGCAGGAACTATTATGTATGAGGCGGGCTGCAGGAACTATTATGTATGAGGCGGGCTGCAGGAACTATTATGTATGAGGCGGGCTGCAGGAACTATTATGTATGAGGCGGGCTGCAGGAACTATTATGTATGAGGCGGGCTGCAGGAACTATTATGTATGAGGCGGGCTGCAGGAACTATTAGTATGAGGCGGGCTGCAGGAACTATTATGTATGAGGCGGGCTGCAGGAACTATTATGTATGAGGCGGGCTGCAGGAACTATTATGTATGAGGCGGGCTGCAGGACTATTATGTATGAGGCGGGCTGCAGGAACTATTATGTATGAGGCGGGCTGCAGGAACTATTATGTATGAGGCGGGCTGCAGGAACTATTATGTATGAGGCGGGCTGCAGGAACTATTATGTATGAGGCGGGCTGCAGGAACTATTATGTATGAGGCGGGCTGCAGGAACTATTATGTATGAGGCGGGCTGCAGGAACTATTATGTATGAGGCGGGCTGCAGGAACTATTATGTATGAGGCGGGCTGCAGGAACTCGTCTTGTTTGATGGGGGGGGCCTTGAGCTACAAAACACCAGCTTGTGAGACGCATGGCAATTACGCGATTTTTACGAAGCGGCGCATTAATTAAAGTTATGGTGTGTGGGACAAGGGCCTGACGAGCAACCTACATGATGGGCTGAGGAGAGGGGGAAGGGTCGTGATGGTCTGGTCTGCCAATCTCTTCTCTTCACTCGTTTTCTTCCTCTTCTTTGGCCTATCTTTCGTTGTCTACTTATGCTTCTTCTAGTAATTCTTCTTATACATTTGTTTTCTTTAGAGGCATTTAGAGAAACTTGCCTGCTGGACATTAGACAAAACAGTGATGTGATGTCTTCTCTTATCTTTAATTATTGCACTATGTATTCTGCATCATCATCTTTGTTTTCTTCTTGATCTTCGTAACGAGACTCGATAAACATCTTTCTATTCGACGTAATAGACAATTTGGTTTTTATTCTTTTGTTTTATTATTAGCTTTTGTTCTGCCATGTACGGTACCTGTATCCTGTACCATGTAGATGTTATTCTATATGTATAATGTGTAGAAATCACTAAGTATTCCCGTTTCGTAATGTGTAGCACCTAAACTGAGACACACGTGCCCAGTAAAATAAGGAGGGTACAAGTCGTTTGATGGTAACTACTTGTTTTGGTAACGTCGGGATTCTTAGGCTTGGAGTTATTATGGCACTGATTATTTTATGGCAGCACCTGCGGCTGTATTGTTGTTTTATGTTGTGCTGCCGGGTATAATGTTGGTGAGTGAGTCCTCCGCAGGGGTACACAAAGGCAGCGTAGTATTTCGTTATATTGACATTGTGTTTTGGTATTAGATAAGTAAATTTTTCTACGTCAAGAGTTGCTTGATCTCTTTCTTGATGTACGAATGAGGAGCTGTCCATCTCTCTCTCACTGTCACTGTCTGCGTGTGTATGTTGTGTTTTTTCTTGGTCACCTATTGTTTATACATTCGGTAGTCTTATACATGTGTTAAATTGATGGCAAAATAAATCGTACACTCTGCCTCTCTCACAGACAAGGTTTATAGCTCCATGAACGTACATTTTTATTTTCCCTTCCATTTGTGTTCCCCCTCTGTGACAATTAGTACCGTAAACCCCATCAGCGCCGAGGACCCCGTGGTACTTGGAGAGGTCTCAGTTTTATGGCGGACGATAAGAACTTACGCCCAGGAATGCACTTGAGGGCCGCGTCTTCAGGTCTCGTGGGGCCCTGCCGAATGATCCTTTCTCATTAACGTGTCTGTCTCCCTTGGTAAAAACGGCGACCGGGAGGAGATTTCATTACCCATTAAGTGGACGTTGGATCGGTGGCCAACATAGCGTCGTGGTCCGCTAACACCAGAGCCATGAATGTTGTAGGGAGAGTTTGGTCAGATCTCTGTTCACATAGACACTGTATATATTACTTACCTATACTGTGTTTCCCCAAACAATATTGTTGTCACTACCATACAGATCCTGCGTTGTGGTAATATGTGTTATAAGTTAAAGAAATGTAATGTTATATATATATATACTGTATATATACAGTATATATATATATATATATATATATATATATATATATATATATATATATATATATAATATATCATCTTTGCTATAATGACATTTAAATTATATAGTTACCAGGTATAAATTCTAGTCGAAATATGCTGCGACATTTTGGCCTGAATGTCCATATCATACGCTAGTTCGTTCCGTATTTCATTTAATATTTCCATTGAATCCCATTGTATCACATTGTATCACATTGTATGAGTAACGAGACTGATCAGGATGCACCGCAATTCACGTAAGAGCAAAAGTGGTTGAACTGTTTAACGAGAGGCATACTTGGCACCAGGGATTGTGCCAAACTGATCGAAGAACGTTTGTTTTGGGTTGTGTATATCCTGAATTGGTATTTAGTTCTTAACCAAAAATATTTGGAATGTCTTTTGATTCTAGTGATGCATTGGAGTGTTTTCTTATATATGGCTATGATCACCTTAGACCTGGATGTGGTGTGGATTGTATGGTACTATATGTTTGTGATTATCAGTACGTAGTTGTGTGTGTGTGTGGTGATTACAGTATTTGTGTAGTTAAATGTTATGGTTGGCAGGCGAAGTATAGTCGGAAACCTGGGAAGGGAACGGGAGGTGTGAGGAAGGTGGCAATTAAGATGATGAGTGTTGTGTTAGGAGAGAGAGTGAGTGAGGGGATGTGTGTGTGTGTGTGTGTGTGTGTGTGTGTGTGTGTGTGTGTGTGTGTGTGTCTGTGTATGTGTCTGTGTGTGTGTGTGTGTGCTGTAAATGGGGATTGATGGAGTCCGAGGGTGTTTAAAAATATAAATATTAAAATTAGAAATGTTAGTGGAATGCACGTGAGATTAGGATACAACATAAATAGATAAACAGAAGTTAATGTTTTATAGTAGTGATAATGCTAGAAAAGTAAGGGGAGAGTGGTTATAGGAGAGAAAATGGGGCTGGAAGTGGATGTGGATGGAAGGGATTTGTGGATTGCAAATAATATGATTTCCTGCATAAAGGTTGAGATAGAAGAGATGTATGAGTAAGAGGAAGGTGGCTGGTAGGGCGGGGGTGGATATGGATGGATAGGGTGAATATGAGGGAGGAGGTGGAATAGAAGGAAGGGGTGAATGGGTGAGGTGAATATGGCTGGTAGAGCAGATGTGGATGTGGAAGTAGAGGTGGAATGGGAGGAAGGGGTGAATGAGTGAGAGGAAGGTGGGTGGTAGGACAGAGATGGAGATGGAAGGGGAGTATGAATAAGAAGGGAGGGGGAATATGGGTGGAAGGAAGGGATGAATGAGTGAGAGGAAGGTGGCTGATAGAGCAGAGGTGGAGATGGAAGGGGAGTATGAATAAGAAGGAGGGATGTGTGGAAAGGTGTGGCTGAAACCTTAGGTCAGTGGTCTTGCTCTATTGGTCAAGTGTGGCGTTGCTGCTCGGCGTGTTGTCTTTCCTCCCTGCCATCCTGCTTTCTCCCTTCCCTTCCTTTCTTTCACTCTGCCTATTTTAACAGCTATCCATTCCTTTCATATACCGTGATTATGGTATCCCTCTATTTATTATATTTTTTCACCAACCAACTTTACTTCTAAGCTGAATTAATAAAATAAAAAAACACATGTGGCACTCCAAGGACTCGAACCTACGATACTCGCATCGAAATTCCGCGCATTTATGCATTACGCTATCAAAACAGTTATAACTTGCCATCATCGAAACTGCCCTCTGCTGCCACTCCTTCGCCACTCCCTCCCCTGCATGCACACACTCTTCAGGATGGCTCTCTGTCCACCTGCATACAAATTAGATCAGGTATGAATGTTCTCTACCTGGATGTGTGTGTGTGTGTGTGTGTGGGGGGGGGGGGGGTAACGAATGAGGCGGGTCTCTCTCTCGCTCTCGCTCTCTTTCTCGCTCTCGCTCTCTTTCTCGCTCTCGCTCTCTTTCTCTTTCTCTCTCTCTCTCGCTCTCTCACACACACACACACACACACACACACACACACACACACACACACACACACACACACACACACACACACACACACACACACACACACACACAACACACACACACACACACACACACACACACACACACACACACACACACACACACACACACACACACACACACACACACACACACACACACTTGACACCATCTAACACCTGTCTCGACACATCTACCTGACACTCCAGCCCCACCTCTTTGTTATTCCCTTATGCAGTTAAAAATAATACAGGCAAAAAGGTAGAACATATTTTAGCAGTTTATCTTCATTAACACTCCTATTTGCATCATTACTACAATAACTCCATTTACCGTGGAAATTATTTGACTAGATAATTATTTTGGTTTCATTAGTGATGTGTAATTAGATTTAATGTGTGTATTATGTAATTGGGTTAAATAGGTGTATACAATCAATTATATGGACACAATGGATTTTTGTCAGGTTCGGTAAGTGTGTGTGTGTGTGTCTGTGCCTGTGTGTGTGTTTTCTTATTTAATTTTTGTTACATATTTTGTATCAATTGTTTCTTCCAGTTGTATGTAATTCTTCATCTGATTTTAAGTACTGTACATTGAATATTTCAACTTGCCATATGCACTTGAAACACGGACACTCAAATATGAAACACAACATTCAAAAACACATTTCATGCCATATAAGCAACATTTCTGTTAAATATAAGATCTCAAATTATAAAATATATATAATTTTGATCGTTGTGATGACATATGAGTTGTACATTACGAACATCACGTACCGTATAGTAAGGTCAAGGTGTGAAAGTTACGAAGGCTTTACAGGTTGAGGTGTGATAAGTGTGAAGGAAGACTAATAATTGTGTGATCCTGAGTGTGGCGTTGGGTGATGATGACGTGGGTGATACAGCGGGTGATGACGGTGTAAGGGATCACAGAGACAAGTGAAAAGAACGGGGGAGAGAAGTGGAAATGATGGGGGTTGACGATGGGACTGCAGGAAGACAAAAACATGTAGTGTGGCAGGTGAGATGCCGAGTTATATATATATATATATATATATATATATATATATATATGCATTAAATGCATTAAATGCATTTTTTCCAGTTCTGTTACTGATAGATTCTAGCATATCATGTGCTTGAAAGCTTTGCGTTTTTCCTATTTTATATTTATTGCATTACCGTACATGATCACGCAACATTTTAAATTTGTGTCGATTCATTAAATAAAAACTAACCAGGCTCTTTTGATACGTCTTTATATATTATATAATTGTTGCAGTTGTATTTTCTCTCCCATTTTAGTTACTGTGTTCAACTTTTCACCATTCTCTCTTAAAACAAACACCTACTAATCCATTTACAATCATCGCCAGCTTCACTCGGGCACTCCTTTTCATCGCCATCCTTAATCTCTTTGCTTATAATCTGTCACACTCGTCATTTTCCACAATTTCCTCCTCCTAACTTTCACCACACACTGAACCATTAGCACCAACAATTCCTTTAACTTCAGTCACCATTTATTTGTCTTCAGTCTCCCACCTGAGTTTTCACCTTTATATTTTGCGATTATTTTCACAGTTGGTCGCCGCGTTTTCAATTTGTCTTCACCGTGTTCATGTTGTTCGCTATAACCTGTTCCAAATAAGTAGGCTAAAACTCTTATACATTAACCTCTATAAATCACAAACTACTAGAGAATCGTGCTAATATTTCTACCATTTGGGAAGAGTTAGGTCAGGGAATAGGCGTGGAAATTTTCAACCCATTTGTTTTAGCACTTTTTTTATTTTTAAGTTAGGCTACAGAGGTTAGGGGTCTGATTTCTGGCCTACGTATTCGGAACAGGTTATAGTATTTAAAGCTTTTATTATTTGTGTTTGTTACCATTCTAAGGCAATTTTTACTTACGACTAAACTATCCTTCTTATCGTCCTTTCCAAACACTCCAATTAGGCCACATTTTCTTTGTGGTCATTCTAGGATATTTTCTTCATTTTTCAAAGGGCTCCATTTAAGCCCCATTTTGCATCAACATTCTAAGGTAACTTCGCTATTCTTAAGCATTTCACCATTCATTAAGGGGAGATTTTCACTTAAGGTTTGTTTTTCTGGACCCCCTTCTCCCTCATGTGTATAGCCCTATTTGTTTCGATATTTTCGTCCCATTAATTTGGGGATTTTAAGACTATTTGCCCCATTTCTTTGCAAGTGTTAAGACCTTCCGTGCCATTTTAGAGGAATCTGCCTTTTTCTACCAAAATATGAACAAATTGATCTCAAAGTGATGTCTTAGGGATATTATTAAAAGCTTGAGGAGGTCAAGGGAAGTAAATAGAACCCTTCCATTAAGTTCTCCATGTAGGACGAATCCCCTGTCACCGTTCTTAAGATATTGCCACCATCCTTGAGAACGTTCCTTTTACTGCAGTGAAGCTTAGTTTTTGCCCCCACCCTCACCTTCCTTGCCACACCATCACTGTCACTAGGCGAGAGACAGGCCAGGGCGAGAAAAATCAGTGGTAGGTCAAAGGTAAAGACAGGAGAGAGAGAGAGAGAGAGAGAGAGAGAGAGAGAGAGAGAGAGAGAGAGAGAGAGAGAGAGAGATTGAATCTCACACGCTCGCTCATTCTCTCTCTCTCTCCTACACATACACACACACACACACACACACGAAATGCCTAACTCTGAATGGGAGCACAATAACATACTTACAAGCGAAACACCCTCCAATAAATCCCAAAGAAAGAGGAGAAAAGACAGCTGACAGACAGAGGACAAAAAAAGCCACACACAATGGGAGAAGCGAGGTAGAAAGCCAAGTCTGAGACAATGAAGGGACGTCAAGAAAGGAGCAGGAACAGGTATAATCATAATTGTCGGCTGAACGAATAGGGGGCGACAGGTAGAATTATGGAGAACACGTAGAACAAGAGGTTGGGGAGACAGAAGAGGGAGGTGTTTTTAACATTCGAAAGAGGGTTTATTTTGGTTGTACATCAAGGCCGGTTTGTAAGGTCGGGCTTGATGGAATGGGTAAGGTGAGAGAAAGGTAGAACAGGAAGGGAAAAGAAGAGAAGGAAGGGTGGAAGAAATATATTGGGGATAAAAGTAACGGATAGTGTTTTGTATCAAGGACATTTTGAGATATTTTGCCTGTCGGGATGTTGGGATTAATAGAATATTGCAAGTGGGGAGGTGGTGATTGAAATATGGCAAGAACATTGATTTGTTTTTTAAGGTCAAAGCAAAATCTTGACTTTACGTAGGTAACTATCATTGCCACAACACTCATTTCTATCTACTAGGCATGAGATGATGAAGGGAGAAGGGAATAAAGATGAAGGGAAGGGGAAGAGGATGGCGAGGAAGAAAGGGAGGAAAACAAAAGAGTTGATGTAGGAAGGGAGGAAGAAGGACGAGAAGGAGGGAGGGAGGGAGGGAAGAAGGAAGGGAGTGCAGTAATCTGGCGGGCCTTGTCACCTGCAGATCCCAGACCGAACTCCGATTGTCTGGCTGTCACGAACCCCTCACATCACCCTCCCTCCTCAGTCCTCTCCAGCCCTCCTCACTTGGCCCTCTGCAGCCCCCACATTGCCTCCATCAGCCCTCCCTCTTTTGTTTCCAGCCCTCACTACCTTTCTTTCCAGTCCCTCACTAGGCTTTCGTCAGCCCCTACTCAGCCTCCGCCAGCATATTTCGTTTTTTGTCAGTCCTTACTTAGTCCTCTTCAGCCCCTACACCGCGCCGCCTCCATTTGTGCAATTCTCTCTTTCCTTCCAGCCCCCACATTAACTTCCCTCATTCCTCTATTGCCCCTTACTTAGCTCTCTTTAGCCCACACACCCCTACACCACCAGCCCTCTGCCGACCTTTTAGCCCCCACTTAGCCCTTTTCAGTCCCATTTTGCCCTATCCAACCTTTACATCGCTCTCTCCAGGTTACTCTAACCGTTAATTTGATCACTTATATCTATATAGTTATAGCTATAACTTTACTATATAATTATTATGTTCGACCAGCTGAAGTGTTTGCCGATCAGCTACCTTCTAAAAAATATTCTGCTATTACCAAACTACTAAGTTAATCATAAGACGTATTTAATACGTCTTGATTGATTGCCAGTACCGTATGAATAAAGAACATTAATAATTCTCATTGAGAGAGAGACAATGAGTATTAGTCAGGAGGGGTAGTAGTTGTAGTACCGGTAGTATTAGCAGTAGTAGTAGTAGTAGTAGTAGTAGTAGTAGTAGTAGTAGTAGTAGTAGTAGTAGTAGTAGTAGTAGTAGTAGTAGGGGGGCCACCACAAGACGACATCGGAACAAGTGAGGAGAACTACCGATTATGAGCTGCGGTGATAAGCTGTCACCGCCACGTGTTGCCTCCCCCCGCCCCCCTCCCTCCCTCTCTTTCTCTCCTTCACTCCCTCTCTCTCCTTTTCTCCTTCATTCTGTCCCTCTCTCTTTCATTCTGGCTTTCCTTTCCTCTTTCACTTCGTTCTTTCCTCCTCCAACCACGTTTACCTCCTTCCCTTCCTCCCTCATTCACAAAAAATTTCACTCCCAATATCACCACCATCTCCCATTTTCCTACATACCCATACCATTCTTTGTCCCTCTTTTTTATGCCTTTCATTGTTTTGTATATTACCTGATTTGATCGAAAGAAGAGGTTTTCGAGAGGGAAGAAGTGCAGACGAAAAAATATAGCAATGGTAGCAGAAAGGGTTTTATGGTTTAGTTTTCCATCCCCACCTCATTAGGTCGTCTCTCCTTCTCTCGTCACCCTCCCTCGAATCTTCCCCATCTGTCTTGTCCCCATTCCTCCTATGTTCTCCTAGCTCCATAATGTGCCATAATTTAATACTAATATAATTCCTCATCATATGGCAATGAGGTTATATGAATGATATTTGTTTATTATTCAACTTTATTTTAATTGGTACCATGAAACTATCAACATATCGTACCAAGTCATTGTATAATATTGTAAGTGATTAATGTGTTTATGTACGGTAAATGTGAACATGTTCAGGCAATAATATGTCAAAGGTATAATAAGCATCCTTTAGTAACTGTATTCACGATTGTATTATGTATTGTTTATTATTCATGACTGGTGGGCTTTTTTCTTCAGTACTCAGCTTATTGCTATGTGTATATTTATATGTGTATCTATCTATTTCGTTTGAGTCTGAGTGTGTATACTAGTAAAGGCGAGACGTGGTATTTAAATCGAGGTCCTCCATCACTGGTGGGAGACGGGTCTAGATTGAGTGAGATCACCATTATGGAGTGAAGGCCTGCGATCATGTAATGTGTCTGTCACTCACCCCATTTAACCTTGAATATATTCTTGGCGAGCGATAGCGAGCAAGCATAATTTTGTTTGTATTATAATGTATACATTTTCGATAGAAACATGTCTCCTTTAGATATCCTCTTGATGTTGGCTTGCTATCGCTCGCCAAGTTAAAAGTTACGAGTGTTTAAACATAGTATTACATGGGGCGAACCATCTTAAAACAGTCACAAGGTTGGCGAGCAGGGACAGGCGTAGATTATGTGAACTCAGCATTATGGAGTGAAGCCCTGTGATGATGTAATGTATCTGTCACTCACTTACCATCACTATCCTACCGTCATCCATCAGTGTCTGTCTGTCTTGCCCGTCCTTCGTCTGTCTCTTTTTGTCTGTATCTCTGTTGTTGGTGGTGGTGTTTTTTGTATGCCTTGCCTGTCCTTAGTCTCTCTTTGTCTGTATTCTGTCTTGTTTTGTTTGTTTACTCTCATCCATTTGTACCTTTCACATTTACTACTTTCTCTCGGGTTTGTTTTTAGACTTGTCTGAAGTTGTCGATCATGTGTATGTATTTTCACTTGTATTACTTTTTGTATTTGTCTCTAGTTCGCTTTCCTACCTCCTCCTACTCCTCTTCTTCCTCCTTCTCTCTCTCTCTCTCTCTCTCTCTCTCTCTCTCTCTCTCTCTCTCTCTCTCTCTCTCTCTCTCTCTCTCTCATATCACTTTTTTTTTTTTCCCGTCACAAAACACCCCTTTTTCTCTGTCTTCTGAAGCTGACAGACTGACGGACAGACGGGCTGGAGTCGATTAATGCATAACCCACTCTACATCTACATCTACATCTCTCAAACTTCCTACGCTGTGTTCTGCTGTACTGTTTTGGATAGTTTGTATTTGTTGTGGTTCCCTTTCGCCCCCATTCTTTCTTGTATTATTCCTTTATTTACTCTCTCATCCTTCCTACTCCGTGTTTTGCTTTAGATGGTTTGCATGCTTCTAGTGTGTAATTCTTACCGGTTCCTTTTCGCTCTCATCCTTCCTTGTGTTATCCCTATGGTACCGTTTGGTAGATAGACAGAAGGTTGGGCAACTAAACGGTTATTTAAAATGTCAATTACCACAAGATACTTGTTCATTGTAACCATGCATTTTATTCGTAAATACAACGTATTAAGCCATTTACTTCGTGCGTACAAAATATTTTAAGTATTTCTTAGTATTGTGAGCCTAATTTCTAACTCCATGTGTGTCCTGTGAACGGATAGACGGACAGTTGATATATATCCAATCAAACTTTCCACTTCTTCACAGGCTTATCATATTTTTAAACCATCATTATTACTATAATATCCCCTTTTCTACCATATATTCTTCCCCTCATCACTCCTTTCCCCCTTGCCTGTGCCGGACGGATCAACAGACAGACAGACAGACCGATACACAGACAGACAGACAGTTGATGAATGCAGATCACCGTGATATGGAAATGCGCGCCGAACTGAAATTAGCAAGTTGTTTTTAGCCCCGGTGAATATTATTGAGGGAGCCCACCTCGCTTTTTCTCTCTCTCTCTCTCTCTCTCTCTCTCTCTCTCTCTCTCTCTCTCTCTCTCTCTCTCTCCCCTCTCTCTCTCACTCTCTCTCTCTCTCTCTCTCTATCTCTCTCTCTCCTCTCTCTCTTTCTCTTCTCTCTCTCTCTCTCTCTCTCTCTCTCTCTCTCTCTCTCTCTCTCTCTCTCTCTCTCTCTCTCTCTCTCTCTCTCTCTCTCTCTCTCTCTCTCTCTCTCTCTGACTTGTATCCATTCGGCCCCATTCAGCCTACTGTTTCAAGACGTTTACCCCCATCCAGGTGTCAATATTTTCCTGGCGAGCGGTACCGAGCCAGCATATATATTTTTTTGTTTTGACAGCAAGCTAAATTTGTAAATTTTTCGATAGCAAAAACGTATCCGGCGAACCCGGATTTCTCCATACAATGCTGGCTCGCTATCGCTCGCCAGGAAAAGAATCGACACCTGGATGGGGATAAACGTCTTAAAACAGTTGGCTGAATGGGGCCGAATGGATACAAGCCAGGGAAAGAGAAAAGGAAAGATAAAACAAACAAAACGGTGAATATCATTAAACATTTTACACGGCATTGAAAGCTCATGTTTATCGTTGTTAATTACCGGCTGATTTGTTTGCGACACCGCTCGACGAATTGGCTTTATTGTGGGGGCGGAGAGGGGGGCGCGGGTGAAAAATAGAAGGGGGCGGGCTGGGGGTGAAAGGGGACAGGTGACGAGTAGGAAAAATATAATTACGTGGTTGTTTGCTTGATTGTACGTGTGAGTGTGTGAGTGTGAGAGTGAGAGCATGATAAAATGGATTGATGGACGTACAGAGAGATAGAGAGAGTTTAGGAAAATAAAAAAACAGTTGAACACAACAAATAGACATGCAAGGGATTGGAAGGGGTGAACAGACACTGAGAGGGAGGGAGGGTGGAAAAACGAGAAGGCTTGATGGATGGATAGAGAGAGCCGGGAAAGAATGGCTGGAGGGAATAGATGGATGGATGGGGCCTGGCGGTGGTGCTGTGGTCCTCAATCTTTCTTAGGGAATATTGGCTCATGCTTCTTTACTTGAGAAGCCATATTGTAGACTTTTATGTTGGGGACAGGCACGTGTATCAATCAGTATATATGTTGTAAGACAGTATAAAGCGTGATGAATGATGTAAACCGTATAAAGCGTGATGAATGATGTAAACAGTATAAAGCGTGATGAATGATGTAAACCGTATAAAGCGTGATGAATGATGTAAACAGTATAAAGCGTGATGAATGATGTAAACCGTATAAAGCGTGATGAATGATGTAAACAGTATAAAGCGTGATGAATGATGTAAACCGTATAAAGCGTGATGAATGATGTAAACAGTATAAAGCGTGATGAATGATGTAAACAGTATAAAGCGTGATGAATGATGTAAACAGTATAAAGCGTGATGAATGATGTAAACAGTATAAAGCGTGATGAATGATGTAAACAGTATAAAGCGTGATGAATGATGTAAACAGTATATAGCGTGATGAATGATGTAAACAGTATAAAGCGTGATGAATGATGTAAACAGTAAAAAGCGTGATGAATGCACACCATTATATAAAAACACACAAGAAAGCCTACTGACGCATATGAGTATCCTAGGTTCGAGTCCTTGGAGTGCCACATGTATTTGTTGATTTCATTAATTGAGTTTAGAAGTAAAGTTGGTTGGTGAAAACATGAATATCTACTTATCATATCTCTCTCCTTGATTGTATAGCCGATTCAGAATCCCTCCACTATGAACAAGAATCACCTCTGCTCATCTGACTGATCATATAGGTGACCTTGATTCCCTCCCACCATGAGCCAGACCCACCGCACCTTGCTTTATCCAGTAGCTAATATTTAACCTAGAGCTGTAGCAAAACTTGTAAACAATATCGTGTAGCATAATCAATCTTGTACATTTAGCCAGACGCATTTCGTCAGCCGTCACCCGTTTCGTTCGTTCTGTGTTGTTTTTATTCCTGCCAGTTGTATAAAAGCTGTGATTGTAACGAAGAAAAAACAAATAATAATAATAATAATAATACAAAATAAAATGACATCAATGACGAACTTGTAATTATAGTTTTTCTTTGTGGTTTATTATTATATGTTAATAATATAATTATATAATTTCACTCTCAACAACAAACACCTCCCAATAAAATTAATGAAAGCATGTGATCCTACCGGGATTCGAACCTGAGACACCCCATACAGATTTTAAACACTTAACCATTACACCACCATGATAATTATCATGTACATCATTATTGTATTTATATTATGTATTTGGGTAATCAAGATGGCGTCTTTAACAACGGACCTAGGTGGAACCCTGCCCCGGGGTGGTCATCAACTCGGGAATGAGGGAAATGTGATGGATGGCTCCCTGGCTCTCACACACACCACAGAATAATGGCCAAAAGAAACTCCCGATAATTAAAGGGAAAATGATGAATGACAACAGGGGCCTACTCGGGGAGGTACAGGCGAAGGCTTAAGGGGAGATTTCCACTTGAGGGATTTTTTGCTTGACCCCTTTCTCCCTCATGTTTAGCCCCATTGTTTTTCTAATTTTAAGACGTTTGCCCCATTATGTTGACGATTTTAAGAACTTTCAACCCATTTCTGTCAATTTTAGGACCTTTCGTGCCATTTAGGTGTCGATTTTATCCTGGCGAGCGATACCGAGCCTGTAATTTAAGAGGAACCGGCTTTCAGCCGGGACATTTTTCTACCGAAAAATGTACAAATTTATCTTGAAAGGGGCTCAAGGGGGTGTAATCTTAAGCTTGAAGGATATCTAGGGACCAAACTAAAAACCTCCCCTTAAGCTCATGGTGTAAGCTAAAGATAACACACTTCTGTCTCCACCGTATTTTAATTACTCACGTATGGTATTATATGATGAGTTTATGCCTATTTGAATGTTTTAGTATAGTTACCAATGCGTATGCATGATTAGTCGGCTCTTATATTAAGTTTCTTAACTTTATCATATACATTTCACAGCATGATGTAATATTATTGAATTATTTAATACAGCCGTTGTTATATTAAGTGGAACATGATGTTGGGGAAGTATACAGAAAGGATTAAAGTGAGCATAGCTAAGTCAGGGCATTCATTTATGTAACGGAATCAGTCTATCAGAATAACTGACGTGAGAGATGAAGTGAGGCGTGAAGGATTATATTATGTAGGCTGTGTGCAAGGAGAACAGGTCTGTCTGGTTAGGTTCCACTGTATGATTGATAACGGTGAAGAATGCAAGGACAGATTCATTAGGAGGGTAAATATATGCTATCTCTGTCATAAGCATCATTTCCACCTACTTTTCACTAACTTTAACCACCACCATTGTTATCACCATCACGATCACCACAACCATCACCACCCAACAAGCAATCAACCAATGAATTAGTGTTCAACCAATCAACCACACCCATCACCATAAATAACCAACCAACCAGCTACCACTCACCACCACTATCACTACCACCACCATCACTAGTTAACCAACCAACCAACCACCAACACCACTATCACCAATAGCAGCATCACAATCACTAACCAATTAACCACCCACCCACCACCACCACTACCACTATCACTACCACCATTATCACTAACTAGCTACCACCCACCACTACTACCCCTCACCACCACCACTAACCCCCCACCACCACCACCACTACCACTATCACTACCACCATTATCACTAACTAGCTACCACCCACCACTACTACCCCTCACCACCACCACTAACCCACCACCACCACCACTATCACTACCACCATTATCACTAACTACCTACCACCCACCACTACTACCCCTCACCACCACCACTAACCCACCACCACCACCACCACCACTATCACTAACTAGCTACCACCCACCACTACTACCCCTCACCACCACCACTAACCCACCACCACCACCACCCACCACCACTACCACTATCACTACCACCATTATCACTAACTAGCTACCACCCACCACTACTACCCCTCACCACCACCACCACCACCACCTTGTCAATAATGTTGATGACCACGCCAATCATCCCGGCATTACCCTAAACGCGTTCATGAGCATAGGATAAGCGAGAACCAGCTCCACTTTTACCGTACCTCTAACCACAGAATCCCATATAGGGCTGATCGAGGGGACGTCAGACGTAGATTTAAGCTTTGGTTTTGGGTGGTTAGTGGGTGATTGTGTAGTCGAAATTGATTGTACCCAGTGTGCTTTAAAAGTGACTTCAATATATGTTGTTTGCATTAATTACCCCGTGTGTGGGAGTAAGTGTTGGCTACTGACTGACTGACTGCATTATTTTTTAGCCTTATCTAATATGTTGGTAAAGCAATTGTTGGGGGTATATCATGAAACTTTACAGACTGACAAAAATTAGCATGCATTCATTGTATAACGGCAGGACCAAGAGGGACGGGACTGTACCCCTACTACCCATAGCATTGAAATATAGTGTTAAATCATCCGGTTGGGAGAGAGAGAGAGTGAGATTGAGTGACTGTGAGTGAGAGAGAGAATGTAAGAGTGAGAGAGAGAGAGAGAGAGAGAGAGAGAGAGAGAGAGAGTGGAAGAGAGCTTGTGTGTGTGAGGTAGTTCAAACGAGTGAGCGATTGAAAGAGTGAACAAGAGAGAGAGAGAGAGCAGGGTAACGCCAGCGGGGATCAACACTGACGCCTGAACGGAAGTAGTGTATTATTATAAAGTGTACACAGACTGCGGGAAGCGAGCGTTAGGGGCGACACCGGTAATACCACATGATAGCCGGTAGGGGGAGGGGGGGGGGGGGGGGGGGGGGGGGGGGTGATGGACTGGGGGTAAGTGGCAGTCCGTCACGGCGACACACCTACTTACCTAAGGGGGGTCAGTATTGCCAATTTAGCTACTTTCCTGCTTAGATCGAGAGGGATTTACTTCGATCTAGAGGCCCATTTGTTACATCTAGCGAGTTTCTGTAGTTTGAGCCATTTTAGAGCGATAATGCGGAGATTGTGCCATTATTCAAGCGATTTTTGGCATAAATGTACTATCTAGCGGACTTGATTTGGTAACACTGCCGGGGGACGTAGATGGAACAAAGAGTTTGGTGCTACGTAGGTTTATAAAACCGCCATATTCGATACCTTACGCTGTGTATAGATAGCATGGTTTCATTCCTACTAGAGGACCTTTGATGTGAAGGGTTATAATTGTCTCCAACTAATGTTTAAGTCGCCCTTTTCGATACCTTTGGTGTCTTGTCTGTCTTTACACATACTTACCACCCGGGGCCCTAGATGGAAGCACAGTCTACAGTATCTGTAGACTGTGGTTGGAGAGCTTGGCGCCATCTTCGCCATTTTTGTGTACCATGTACAGTAGGTGTCATCTATGATTTATATTAATGTTATGGTATTAAAGTAGCGTAATATTCTAAACACTCAAATCACCTTCCAATGTCTGCTATGACTGTAACTTCCAATGTCTGCTATGACTGTAACTTTTCACTGGCCCAATTATTCGTATATTGTTTAAGGGGAGATCCCCACTTGAGGGATTTTTTTCTTGACCCCTTTCTCCCTCATGTTTAGCCCCATTGCTTTTGATATTATAAAACGTTTGCCCCATTAATTTAGCGATTTTAAGAACTTTTACCCCATATTAAGACCTTTCGTGCAATTCAGGTGTCGATTTTATCCTGGCGAGCGATAGCGAGCCTGTAATTTAAGAGGAATCGGCCTTCGGCCGGGACATTTTTCTACCGAAAAATGTACAAATTTATCTTGAAAGGGACTCAAGGGGGTGTAATTTTAAGCTTGATGGAGGTCTAGGGAACAAACTAAATACCTCCCCTTAAACCATGACTGTAACTACACCTGGTATAATCTCGTGTGTACTCTGCCACCCGATACCTGCATACCTTGAGTTGTCTTCTGTCTTCCTATTTCACATTATATAACTGACAAGTAACTTTTCACAGCGAAAGGTAATCAATATGACGGGTACTGTAAAATATTGATAGGATTGTCCCCATAAATATTACCATTGTCCAGCCACAAGGTATAGACACATACAGGTTCCCGGACATCTCAACCAGTAGCTCTCAACCAGTGCCAAATCAACCAAGACCAACCAAACCAGTGCCAAAATATAGTACTAACCTAACCTAACCTAACCTAACCTAACCTAACGTACGGGTACTGGTTGAGAGCTACTGGTTGAAATGGTCTACGCCGTTCGTTTGGGGGTTCCGGCCGCAAAAAAAAGGATTCGACACGTTACGGAAATCGATCTCCTTGAACATGGTAGACAAGCTCTTTAGGATGTGATAAAGAAGGTATTTTATGAATCCTGATTACTATATGCTAGCCTTTTCGATTATAGATATCCAAGATTGACTTAAGCTAGACATGGAAAATCAATTGACTGTTGATATATCTATGTGTAATTTGTATGCATAGTAGATGAGACATCACATCTAGCCAGTAATTCATGGCTACATCCTTGGTAAAGAAATCAGTATCACCCAGTTGATTACGTCTACACACACACACACACACACACACACACACACACACACACACACACACACACACACACTGCGAGGAACGATAGCAGCTAAAAACGAGGAAATTCAAGCACACACACAGACTAACGCGACTATTCGGGGTAATTACGGTGCGTCATTAAATCAGAGAGAGAGAGAGAGAGAGAGAGCGCGCGCTATGGTATGTTCAGTATATGCATTAAGGACGCATTACAAAGGCATTTGTGAGAGAAGGAGAGACGAAGATCGAGAGAACCAGAAACTGAGAGACCCATTGACTAAAGGACCATGAACCAGAGATCGGGAATTAGAGACTGAGAGACCGAGAACTGGAGACAAAGAGACCGAGAACAATAGTTCAACAACCAGAGACTGAGAGACAGAGACCCATAGACCAAGAACAAGAAACCAAGAGATGGAGAACCATAGACCAATAGATCGGGAACCACAGATCAGTAGACTGAGAACCACAGACCAGTAGATCAAAAGCCACAGACCAATAGATCGAGAACCACAGACCAATAGATCGAGAACCACAGACCAATAGATCGAGAACCACAGACCAATAGATCGAGAACCACAGACCAATAGATCGAGAACCACAGACCAATAGATCGAGAACCACAGACCAATAGATCAAGAATCACAGACCAATAGATCGAGAACCACAGACCAATAGACCGAGAACCAGAGACCGTAAGCCAGAGAGCCCGAGAACTAGTACCCCCCTGTCCATCTGTGATAGAAGGCCCCCTTCCTTCGTCACGTCGCTCATAAATCCGGGGCCTCCCTCGTAACTACGGGTTTCCGGCGTTTAGCGATGAACGACCCAGAGTTATGTGGCCCTTTAAATAGCCAGCCCTCCGTGGTTCACCTGCTTGTTTGCTAATCAAGCTAATCGGGGGTGGGGGTTTAATTTGGTGGTTGTCGCGGAGGTGTTTTGTTCTGGGTGTAAATTGATTATCGCTTGTGTGCGTGGCTGATTACCGGTGCCATTTTGAGTTTGTGTGGCAAGTGTATGCTACTTTGGAATGTTTGTTCGCCAATTACCAGCCCAATCCAGTTTTTGTTGGGAAGTGGTGCTGATGAATGGTCCACACCAGTACATGTACGTGTTTACCTTCACATCCCATCTGTCAATTACTGGCGCTTCTTAACCTTTTCAAGATACGACGACGCATATATTTTCTATTTTATGGCTATTTTATGCAGATTAAGAAGAGTAAATGGAAGTCAGAGGGTTAATTGAGATAGACTTTACTCTATAAATTCCTACAGATCCTTCCTAAGCTGTATAAAATCGTATAATGATAGCCAGAATAAGCTGTCAAAATGCGGCATGATCTTCTAAGGGTTAAGTAGTTATAAAATCCTATTCACCGACCATACCTCACTACGACTCCATCTACCTAATTGTCTATAACCATGCGTGTCTAATTAGTACAATGATGGTGATGATAAGAAAAATATACAGACTTTTTCTCTCTTCAGCAACATATTATTTAAGATTTTGATAGACATTTTCAGCCATCCTTTATACCCTTTTCCACCATTATTGTCTACATTCCTCCTTTCTTTCATGTCTTATAGTTGCCTTTCACCCTGCCATTGTTGTCGTGTTTGTTCCGACCCATCCCCCCCCCCCCCCCCCCATCTTTCTCACTCACTCACTCACTCACTCACTCACTCACTCACTCACTCACTCACTCACTCACTCACTCACTCACTCACTCACTCTTCTCTCTCTCTCTCTCTCTCTCTCTCTCTCTCTCTCTCTCTCTCTCTCTCTCTCTCTCTCTCGACAATATGAACTGTAGTAAGTACTTCACTATCGACCAATCTAATTACACGCGGGGAAACGGTTGCAAAATTATTGGTAAATCTTTTAACTCGCACGAATCTAAGAATTTCTTCTTCAATCGAGTTGTCAACTTGTGGAATGGGCTTCCCCGAGACGTTATAGACTGCAGCACCGTTGATTCATTTAAATTCCGCCTAGACAAATATCTCGCATCAAACCCGCGACTGACTGCGTTTGTAAATGAATAACTTTATCCTCCCCTCAGTTACTAACCATATGTCCCCTACTAACTTCCTAGTCCTGCCACGTTAGTGGCAGGGCAGTAGTTCCCTTTCCAATGTTCCCTTACCCACTCTAAACCACTGTTTGGACACTTGATCCTCAGTGTTTTGGAGGACAAGCAACCTAGAAGGGTCACTAGACCTGTTGTTGCTTGATTTCCTTTGTACTCCTCTCTCTCTCTCTCTCTCTCTCTCTCTCTCAATCTCTCTCTCTCTCTCTCTCTCTTCTCGTCTTCTCTCTCTCTTTATCTCTCTCTTCTCCTCTCTCTCTCTCTCTCTCGATCCCTCTCTCTCTCCTCTCTCCTCTCTCTCTCTCTCTCTCTCTCTCTCTCTCTCTCTCTCTCTCTCTCTCTCTCACATATATCCACTTTTTACTCCCCCTAACCTCTCCTATAAACGTGGCCTCAGCGATCGATAATTTTCCACAATATTTCACCCCGCCTCGCTTCCTCTACTTTTCCACAGCCTGGCGAAACGTTGAAGTGACAGTTCTTAATCATCGCTCGGCTTTCATTTATTCTAATTGGTTGTTACCATTTATCAGCGAGCCGTTAGTGTCACCGTGAATCACCGGGCGGAATGACGAGACGACCGATGCCTCTGACGATAACTGCCCTGGGGAGGAGGAAGGGGAGGGAGGGGAGGAGTAATAAAGAGGAAAAAGAGGAACAGAGGAGGGGGAGGAAGGAGAAGAAGAACAAAGAAGGGAAGGAGAAGGAGGGAGCGGAGGGGAGGGGAGGAGGATGAGAAGGAGAAGGAGAAGGAGGAATAAAAGAGGACGAGGAAGGGGATAGAAGGAAGGAGGAAGAAAGGAGAGAAGGAGAAGGAGGAACAGAACAGATAGAAGATAGTGGTATTTAGAAAGATAAATAAGAAAGGTGATTCGGAATAAGTGTGCTAGAATAGCTAGGTGGCATTATAGGATGATTAGGTAAAATAAGATATGAGAAGAGAGTGGGGTGTGGGGAGAGAAGTATAAGCAACAATGATATACTAGGTGATTAATAAGAACAAGAAGAGAACATTAACTATGGTAAGAGGTAAACAGGGATAAGACAAATAAGTTGCCGGGTCATCCTCTCCATCCTCTAATCTTTGCTCTTTTAATTTTGTATTCCCAGCTCTCCCCTTCGTATTCCCATCCTCTAGTATCATTCCCCTCTCCCATCTCCCCTCCCTTCCCTTCAGATTACCCTCCCGTCCCTCTTTCACCCCCTCCCCTTCCCAGGCCATTACAATAAATCATAGTTAATTAAAAACACCGAGGAAGCCAAAGTCGCTGACACAGCCATGATCGTCACAAGATACGAAAGCAAGACAAACACTAACGAAAGCAGAACAAATATACATCTTAGATATTCATATACTATTTATTGTCATATACATAACTTACCATTGCAATATGGTAAGTATAATCGATTACACATTGACTAGATAATCGACTCACAGTATTAGCAAACATGGACAAAACACAACTTGCAATATAATTAAGCTGCATAGCCAATCACCCAAATAAAATAGGTAGTAAATTATACGTATATATAATACAATATAATAGTAACACATTTTACGTAATAATTAAAGTACAAGTTTTAAACTCGATGACTTCAGTCGCCACGGTAGTAATGTATAAACATGTTATATGCACCATTGGAAATCGAACGAAAAACAAAACACATGTGTGAATGTGTGTGTATATATATATATATATATATGTATGTGTGTGTGTGTGTGTGTGTGTGTGTGAAAAGTGTATTTCTAGTTATAATATATCTACGTAATTATTGGGAAAGGTAAGGCAGGAAAATCGATGCTGCCCTAGCTGGCGGTGGTGCTGTGTGGTATTAGCCAGATACTGCGGGGAAATGAAATACATCGGGGGGGAGGCAAGGAAGGATGGAAGACAGGCAGACATGCAGTGGGGGGAGCCAAATGTATGAGAGAGAGAGAGAGTTGACTTAATAACCTTTATGTACCGCATGTGGGCAGCCAATACTACATTTCGATACAATAATTGTTTGTGGCACAATAGTTCAGTTACAATATGGACCTATTGTACTAGTCATAGCATCAATACTGTAAAGTGAGAGAGAGAGAGAGAGAGAGAGAGAGAGAGAGAGATATCTTGTATAGTCGCCGACAATCCACCCGTCAGCGCCTCTTTTAGTGAACACGATTTTATACCAGCTTTTTCCGTCAACTATTTTCCGACAACTATATTCCTGCAACCTTTATGGACTATTTTGTACTGGTATCGGAAACCAACTGGCAATTCGAGGAATATGTGTGAAATGGTTCTTATACAGATTTAATTCAGTAGCCAGCTGTCCTGAATTGCCGAAAAAAGCTGCCGGAAGAAACGCCCTCATGTGAATCCCCCCTTTTTACAATGCCCCTTTTTAAATCCCGGGGTATCAAACACGACATCTGATTACCCGGGGAACAAAGGAACAATTTTGGACTGTAAAAGTTGCATGAAATTGCAAGCCTGGCCACAATAGAGGAGGTGTCACTTATCAACCAGAAGGCCCGGCCGGAGGTGAGTTTTTTGTTTAATCCAGCAGCAAAGAGGTAGTTGCATTCGTATGGCTGCACCGATTTTACTCATCATAGTCTAACTTAGCTTAATCGAACTCAGTAAATCTTAACCTATCCTAAAATGATGTAGCCAAACCTGGAGAAACTAACCATGAGGGAGAAGGGGGTCCAGAAAAAAACGAGTATTACCCCCTTAACGGAAGTCGATCAGAGGGCGACTCACCTCTGATTGAACGCCAGACACGACCGCAATTTCTGATCGTAAAATGGCAACAAAATGTAAGTTAATGGCCATGCAAAATATTTATATTTACACCCTCCCATCCACGAACACCACCACCATCTTTACCTCCACCTATGTCTCCACCTTTGCCATCTTCTCCACCACTGCTACCTCCACCTTCTCCACCTCCACTACTACAACCTTTTCCACTTCCACTGCCCCCACCCTCTCCACTACCACCACCTTCTCCACCTCCACTGCCACCACCCTCTCCACCTCCACCACCACCTTCTCCAACTCCACTACCACTTTATGCTTCACCACCTTGCCCACCTACACCACTATTGTCCACTACATCCACTCCCAACACTGTCACTACCTCCACATACCACTAACCTCTGCCACTAACAACAAACTATATCCACCAGTTCCACCACTACCTCCCAATAAATTATCACCACCACCACTACCTCTTGTAAAATCACCTTCTAGACGAGACTGCGAAAGGGTTAAGGGAACGCGAAAGTGGTCCCGGACCTTAAGAACTGGAAAGTAAAATATTATTTCGGTTCGAGCTCTGTCTCGAGTCGGCCACCCAGCTATGGGGTATTGTGCCTCAGTATACAGTATAGCCTACAGTACATACCATTACCTGTACCACCATCTCCACCACTTTTTTCGTTTCACTTGTTTTCCAATGATACTTACTCTCAACTATCCATAGAGATTCCCCCTTCTTTTCTTTTGTTCTTTTCTTGCGTGCTTCTTTTCTCATACTACCAAAATGTTTTCCTTCGCCTTTTTCTACAATTTTGCCCATAGTCTCTCCCCTTTATATTGCCTTTATATTTCGCCGTTTTCTTCGATTTTTCCCTGTCGTTCGTGTCATTCAACTCAATTTTTTCTATTTTTTGACCACAAACATTTCTCCTCCTTAGTCCATTTGCTTATTTTAGTTTCAATTGTCTTGTCTTCCTTCCTCTTCCCGATCTGTCCCCTCTTTCCCTCCACCTCCTCGATACGCTCTCTTTTCTCTCCCTCCCCCTCCTGACCCCCCGTTTGGACCGGGGTTTCCCCTCTACTCCGAGCCGCTTCCAAACCCATTCTCCCCTCTTTAAGGGGACACGGACTGCTTTTTTTGGCCTATACATATATTCATTAATAAATTCTTAATTTCCTCGCTAGACATCCCTCAAACTTAGAAAAACATCCCCTAGACCGCCCTCTCAAGATAAATTTGTAAATGTTTAGGTACAAAAATGTCCCGGCCGAAGGGTTGGTTCCTCTTACAACTACAGGCTCGCTATCGCTCGCCAGGAAAAAATCGACACCTAAATGGCACGATAGGTCTTACAATTTATAACGAAATGGGACGAAAGGTCTTAAAATCGCCAAACAAATGGGCCGAACGTCTAAAAATCTAAAAAATAATGGAACTAAACACGAGGGAGAAAGGGAACCAGAAGAACGACCATCTCCCCTCTTTAATGCCCCCTTCGCTCCTTCCAACGGCCCATGCCTCCCCTCTTTCACCCCATTTCTTGTCCGTTACTTAGTCCGCCCAGACCGTTCTCTCTCCATTCCCTTTTCGCGCAGTGTCCTTCCTTCCATATTTGGGCCACCCTTCTTCCATTGCTGGCGACTATTCTGTTCGCCTCCCTGCTGCTATGTATGTTTTTCTCTTTTTTTTTCTCTCTCTCTCTCTCTCTCTCTCTCTCTCTCTCTCTCTCTCTCTCTCTCTCTCTCTCTCTCTCTCTCTCTCTCTCTCTCTCTCTCTCTCTCTCTCTCTCTCTCTCTCTCTCTCTCTCTCTCTCTCTCTCTCTCTGACTAAAACCGAGTCAACAATGTTCAGAAGTTAAGAAGGCAAACAAAATAATTGGCTTTATAGGCAGGTCATTTGAGCATAAATCCAAAGAAGTTATCCTAACCCTTTACAATTCATTAGTCCGCCCTCTTCTGGAATACTGCGTTCAATCCTGGTGCCCTTATTACCAAAAAGATATAAACAAGCTAGAACGAGTTCAACGTAGAGTTACCAAAATGATACCTAGCCTAAAGAACAAACCATACGAAGAGCGTCTTAGAGAATTAAACCTATTTCCTTTAACCCAGCGCAGATTAAGAGGTGACTTAATTCAAGTGTTCAAAATCATCAAAGGCATCGACAATATGAACTGTAGTAAGTACTTCACTATCGACCAATCTAATTACACGCGGGGAAACGGTTGCAAAATTATTGGTAAATCTTTTAACTCACACGAATCTAAGAATTTCTTCTTCAATCGAGTTGTCAACTTGTGGAATGGGCTTCCCCGAAACGTTATAGACTGCATCACCGTTGATTCATTTAAACTCCGCCTAGACAAATATCTCGCATCAAACCCGCGACTGACTGCGTTTGTAAATGAATAACTTTATTTTATCCCCCCCTCAGTTACTAACCCATCTGTCCCCTACTAACTTCCTAATCCTGCCACGGACATTAGTTCCAGGGCAGTAATTCCCTTTCCAATGTTCCCTTACCCACTCTAAACCACTGTTTGGACACTTGATCCTCAGTGTTTTGGAGGACAAGCAACCTAGAAGGGTCACTAGATCTGTTGTTGCTTGATTTCCTTTGTACTCCTTTGTACTCCTTTGTACTCTCTCTCTCTCTCTCTCTCTCTCTCATCACGCTTTTCTTTTACTAGCGTTTCTATTTAGAACTTTACTTTGATGTGGATAAAGACAACACTTTTTTTTTTTTTTTTTTGGCTTAATGAAATAATCACACTTGTATATATTGATTGTTCTTGAAGCCTACTGGAGTTAAATGTAATCTAACCATTTACCACGTGTTTATCTTTCTCTCCGAATCGATCATGTATTTCTATATTTTTTTTCTTTTTCAAAACAGCATTTTTTACCGTTTTCCTTCATCACAAAGCTCATATTGTAAGCTCAGAGTAAATTCTGAAATCATTTAAGATTTGGAAATTTTATTTGATTTCAGTTAACATTATAATTATTTTATTTTATTATATTCCTTACCTTATTAAACTATGTTATGTTATATAGTGTGTTATCCGTTACCCTGAGTGACGAAGGCCATGTGGTAACTCCTAACACGGCTCACCACCTCCCTCCCTACCCTGTAATTACCACACATTGCTCTGCCAACATTAAATGGCTAACATATATTTTGATACCCAGGGTGGAGTAATTCCCCAGCTGATCTATATCGTCTCGTAAAGCGTTATAGTTTAATTGGTCTTTTCGTTGCTAGGACGGCGGGGTGTCAGGAAGCCTTTTGTTTTAATCAATCTGTTATGAGATCTTCCCAAGGTGAATACAATCGATTGATGGTCATTATAATAATATTGTTAGAATAATACTTTTGGATTGAAGTTAATTTGGACTATACTGTACAGGAGGTTACAACTGTTGAATTATAATACACTAATTAGATATGATAAATGTGTGTTGTAACTTTGCCACAGCTTAACTATATGGAATGATAGCAAATAATGAGTTACCCTATCTGTGTGTTAATTTCATATTTAATATATGTGTGTGTGTGTGTGTGTGTGTGTGAGTGTGTGTGTGTGTGTTAGAGAGAGAGATATATATTTAGGGGCAGTGCAGAGTGTTTTCCTTGCGAGTGAGCCAAGGCCACCACCATTCATCTCAACACGCCCATATAAATCATGAGCATAAAACAGTCGCCGCCCATCATACATTTGTTGTCCCCCATAACCCCCCCCCCCCCCCCCCCCCTTCCCTCCCTCCTTCCTCCGGGCGTATTGACAGGACGGTATGCAGCACTCACTGACCCCCTTCTGTCTTGCAACCCAATACTCGGATGTCTCCATACAAGACGGAAGCTTCGGCACCGGATCTTGTGAACACCTTCATTATCTTTCAGTCGCATCTGTTAACCCTTACAGTACCGGTGCCGCCTTTTTAACTTTATTCTGGCTACTATTAGACGATTTTATTCAGTTTTAAAAGGGCCTCCTGCAATTAACAGGCTTTGAACTATCTCACTTAATCCATTTTACTACCACAACTCCAAAATATTGTCTAAATATAGATATAATAAAACATAAATTACGTCGCCTGTACAGAAAGGGTTAATTCCATTCATTTATCAAAACGATCAGAACCTTATTTGTCATTTGGTCGAATCTGCTAGGTTTAATCATAAGACGCTGATCAATTACGAATTGAAAGGAATTATCAGATGTTTTCCTGGTAGGGACTGTTTGTCGAGCCAAGAAAGGAATGCGGATATATTATAGCTAATTAGTGTTATGGTATTGGTTGTATGATATACTCTACAAACCAATATTTTGATGTGTGTGTGTGTGTGTGTGTGTGTGTGTGTATGTGTGTGTTAGTCGGATTGTGTATGTGTGTTAGTCGATGTGTGTGTGTGTGTGTGTGTGTGTGTGTGTGTGTGTGTTAGTCGGATTGTGTATGTGTGTTAGTCGATGTGTGTGTGCGTGTGCGTGTGTGTGTGTGTGTGTGCGTGTGCGTGCGTGCGTGCGTGCGTGCGTGCGTGTGTGTGTGTGTGTGTGCGTGTGCGTGCGTGCGTGCGTGCGTGCGTGTGTGTGTGTGTGTGTGTGTGTGCGTGTGTGTGTGCGTGTGTGTGTCGGATTGTGGATATATGTGTGTTAGTCTGTGTGTGTGTGTGTGTGTTTACCGTGCCAACCCCCCACCCCAAACCTAGCCACCAGTCCCCTTCTCAGACAGGTGAACATAAGCCTGCTCAATGAACCGCAAGCCCTCCCCCTCCCCTTAGTTTTTGCCCGCTGCAGCCGATTATTATTCATCTTGATCGGCCGGGCACTCTCAAGTCGCCTCCTACCTGTGTTATAGCCACTTAACGGGGGATGGGCTTCTTTATTTGCTTATTTATGCATATATATATATATATATATATATATATATTTATATATATATATATATATATATATTTATATATTATTGTTTTTAGTTTCCTCCTTAGACGTCCATCAAACTTAAACCAAAAACACCCCCAAGACCCCCTTCAAGATACATTTGTACATTTTTCGATAGAAAAATGTCCTGACCAAAGGCCGATTCCTCTTAAGTTACAGGTTTGCTATCGCTCGCCAGGAAAAAAATCCACACCTAAATTGCATGAAAGGTCTTATTATTGACAAATAAATGGGGTGAAAGATTTTAAAATTGACAAACTAATGGGACGAACTTCTTGAAATCTGAGAACTAATGGGGCTAAGCACTAGGGAGAAGGGGGCCATAAAACCCAACTATCCCCCCCCCCCCCCTTAAAGCCGCTCAGACAGGTCAGCCAGACGATCATTGCCAAACATACATCGTCGTCCACTCTTTTTATGGACTTTTTAATATTGGATGTTTTTTTTAGCAGGGAGGGCTGGTCCTATCCAGACTGAGGTTTGGCATCCTCTACCCAACCTTAGCCGTTTCTGTCTGTCTCTTTTATTGTCCTACTCTTCCTTCATGGGGCAGAGGGCTAGGAATCCTCCTCACCTTGTAAAATTCACCTACTAGTCGAGACGGAGTAAGGGGCGAGGGAATGCGAAAGTGGTCCTGGACACTAAGAATTGGAACTTTAAATGTTTTTGTTCGGGCTCTGTCTGGAGACGGCTACCCCCAAGGTCTATATACAAGTTGTATATAGATCTTGGCTACCCCCAGTTATGTGGGTGTGTGCCTGAGTATTTACATGCATATATAAATGTTCAGCACTAACTTCGGTCCAGAACACACCTTAGCAAATGCGCTTGATGATTGATGTTGAAAATTAACACTCCCCCCCCCCCCCCCCCAAGCACAAGCGCGTCAATATTTACACCCCACCCCCATCCCTGCGCACGCATAATATACTGTATACCCATCATGTATACCGTTATACCCCTACTCATACCCCTCCACGCCATCAAACACACACACATATATATACACCCTACCTCTCACACATACATCCCCCCCCCCCCTCCTCCTTCTCGCCTTCCTCTCACACACACTCACAGACATTCTCGGCGCTAACACTCGACTGCGACATTCGAGACGGATCGTAAACGCGAACTCCTGAAAGAGAGCTCCCAAGTTGATCACATCAAAGTGAGTCATGTCTGTGTTGGCTGGGGTGTGGAGAGGTTTTATGTGGCGGGGTAATGGGAGGCCGAGAACTGTGCTAGTGTGGGTGTTTGTGTGGAAGGTGGAGGTGGAAGGGATTGTTGTTTGTGTGGAGGTTTTGTGGATGGTGATGGTTTTATGTGGGTTTGTGATGGTTTGATGCTGATGTTGTGTAAGTTAAATTTCATCTGGGTGAATAGACTATGTAATACAGTGTTGAATGGGAGGAAGGTTGTGATGTGGGTAGAAGTATGATAAAAATGTGTGTATGTCTTGAAAATTGAACGAATATACATATATATATATATATATGTGTGTGTGTGTGTGTGTATATGTGTGTGTGTGTGTGTGTGTGTGTGTTTTAAGAGGTATTGGAATGGGTAGAGTGGGTGTGCTTGATGAGTGAGCAAGGTTTTGAAGCAGCTGCGTGGATTTAGAGAATGAGGGTCTATAAATGTGGTGTGAGAGTCTGGTTGAAGGAATGGTCGTGTTTAATGGAGGGAGGGAGAGAGAGAGAGAGAGAGAGAGAGAGAGAGAGAGAGAGAGAGAGAGAGAGAGAGAGAGAGAGAGAGAGAGAGAGACTAATTGAATGTTAGTGTCAATGATGCTGATGACAAGTGTGACCAAAAAACCCAATGCCAAGTGTCAGCCCGCATGAATAATTTGGAGAGGGACATTCAACTAAAGAGCATACTGAATACATGACAATAAGTAGAGGAATTCAAGGCTAGGCTGGTAACTTTGGGTGAGCTTAAGAGCGTTGGTGATCGTAGAGGAAATGTTAAGCTTGTATGATGGCTGTACCGATTATACAGTATAGTGTGATTGTGTGTGTGTGTGTGTGTGTGTGTGTGTGTGTGTGTGTGTGTGTGTGTGTGAGGTAGGTGGTGACATCTCGGCGTCATAGGAAGACAGGTGGAAGCTCACCAGATACCAAAATATCCCTTCTGCTCCCCCGCCTCCAGCCAAACATGTGCAATAATAATTCTTGTTAAACATCACCACCATGACAGCTTAGAGTACCTCCCCCCTTCCCCCTCAACCGCATCTTCCTTACCCTTCCTAGCCCCCCATTCCTTATATCCTTTGAAACCCCCCACGCATTCAATTCCTTACCCCCTACAGATCCCCCCACACCCTCTTGCTCCCATGCAGTGCCCCCTTAAAGTCACTCTCCCCACCCCCACCCCCTCCTTCTGTCATTTACCCTGCTTGCCTTCCTTCTGTCATATCCCCCTCCCCCTCCCTTGCTCACTGCAGAACCCCCTCCTCCCCTTCACGTTTCTTGCCCTGCCACCCATCACTCATATCCCCTGCCACGTCAACCAGTCCTTGCTCCCGTGTGTAGTGCCTCCTCCCTGGCAAAGCCCTGCTTCCCTTCCATCTAACTTCCCCACTGACTTAATCTTCTAATAACCAAGTACAGTTGCCCACATAAAGTCTGTTCCCCATCCGTGATCTTGGACACACATAGAAAATGGCGCTTTGATTGAATTATGTGTGCAGTTTCTTATGCAGTGGTTAACTCATCTGATTAGTCAACTGATAATTTAAAGAATCCACACTCGCATTTCATCCATACTATTGTGCTTTCATACATAGATCTTGACGAGGAATAGAACTTATGTGGGCAACTGTGCCATTATACAGTAACTCTCCATTATAAATCCCTCCTACTGACTCCCCAATCCCTACTTGTAACCCACACTTCACACCCTTTTCGATCTGCATCTCGCGTAGCTACTTTCTCGTGCATATCCTTACACACGCACTCTCTCTCTCTCTCTCTCTCTCTCTCTCTCTCTCTCTCTCTCTCTCTCTCTCTCTCTCTCTCTCTCTCTCTCTCTATCTCTCTCTCTCTCTCTCTCTCTCTCTCTCTCTCTCTCTCTCTCTCTCTCTCTCTCTCTCTCTCTCTCTCTCTCTCTCTCTCTCTCTCTCTCTCTCTCTCTCTCTCTCTCTCTCTCTCTCTCTCTCTCTCTCTCTCTCTCCCCACTCGACAACAAGCACCCCTACCTCTCTCTCGCTCTCGCCCCTTCATATAAACTAACAAGGGGTATCTGACTGTGTAAGTGTAAGGCCCCAGGGTAATATTCGACCCACATAACTAATGAAGACCTGCCTGAAGTAGTGGGAAGCAACCAACCACCCAGGATGGAGTTGGAGTGGTGTCGTTGGAGTAGCAGGGTTGTTAGCGGTCATGGGAACAGTAGAGGAGAGTTATTTTTTTCTTCGGAAGGTAGTTTACTAATAGTATAGCATTAGTGTAGACTCTACACTCTCAAAAACTATGAAAGGTTATATAAAGTGTCTACGATAATCTACCCTTTATAAGGTACCGTATATTGTTTAATATAAGGATAGAAAGATAAATCACTAACAATATACCCAATGATATTATATACTTTCTTCATACCCTTTTTGTACCCTTAATTGTTAGTATTCATTAATTTTCATCCTCGTCTTCAGTTTTACCTACTTGATTTACGAAAGATAAGGTTAAGATAAGGTTAAGATAAGGGGCTCTTTGTGTATGTATACATTTTATTGTGTATATGGAATCACTTATAATACTGTAATGTTATTTCCTGGTGTTTCTCTAATTCCTCTTGAAAAGCCACTAATGTATATTTTTCCTTTCATTGCAGGTAAGTACTGAATATGGCAGTGTTTTATCGACGAGAAAGGTATGGCTGTCAACACCTCTAAGAGTGGGTAATGTACTTTGTGTTTTAAAGTTGCCAGTCATTATAGCGTTTTATGGTGTAAGATATCAATATAAATTAATTATATTTAATTTACATATATTGCGTTTTGTATAATTTAAGCTTAGTTATATATTAATTAATGTATTTATTTATTTTTTAGCGCACATTCATATTATTTGTTTGTGGAATTTCGGTGTGAGTATCCTAGGTTCGAGTCCTTGGAGTGCCACATGTATTTGTTGATTTCATTAATTGAGTTTAGAAGTAAAGTTGGTTGGTGAAAAAATATGAATACTATATTGAGTTTTTGTGGAGGTGATTGCAATTCCGGATCATGAGCGATGATAACAGATGGTTCATTATAGTGACAGAACGAGAGACTCGGGGCTAAGCGTCAGAAGAAGTAGACAGACAATCAGATGAAGGACTAGATACTCTCATTCAAACATCTTGCAAAATAATGATAACGTTTGAGGAATGTCATTAATATGCATGATGATGATGATGATGATAATGGTGAATATAATTATGGGGAGGATTCAGGTTCGATCTATTTTGTTAATGTTGATATGTCAACTTCGTCTTCTTACTCTTCTTACATTCCCTTATCGTCCTCCCCTTTTCTCTTCTTTCCTCTGCTCTTCCTCCTCCGCCTTTTCTTTCTCCCCTTCCTTTTTTCTTTCCCACACGTCAACCATTGTTCGTCTCGCGTGACGTGACAGGAACGTTCGAAGCCCTGAACCGTTTTACAACCTTCAGTAATAACAGTGTATAAGTGTTTCCATCTCTATAAAGTTAATTGTTTATGAAAGGTTACCTGGTGTCAGTGGCTTCAGATTATTTCTTTAATGTGAGGTAAGAAACAATGGCAGTCATACGTGCGAGGTGGGTGGGTGATTTTTTATTTTGTTTTATATGTAAGCGGGGGTAGGGGCCGTCTTCTATGCTGTGTGCAGATGAAAGTCACTTCTTATGATGACGGCTTTATCTCTTTGATGCAAATTTTGATGCTCGCTTCTCGCCCGTCGCTTTCTTCCCTCCTTCACCGTGAGCTTAATTAAGGTGAGTAAGTATGGAGGCGTCTTTTACGCGGTGTGTGTGTGTGTGTGTATGTGATATTTCACTTTCCCTATGCTGTAATTGCAATATGTAAAGTATAAGTAGGTAATACAATGACTGTTTAAATGTAGACGACATTTTTAAGACTACCATTATGTGGTGAAACTGACTGGTTCTGTGCTTTAGGGGAGGAGGGATAAGATGTGAACTAATTCTGTCTGATTTGCGTATGTCAATTGTAAAATTAAAATGATTGAATCCGAGATCAGGTAGGCTATGTATACGAATTTATTACCGACAGAACCTTTATTCGTGACGGTACAACTGCAGCTCGTTAGAACCCCCCCCCCCCCCTGCCCCGCCCCCCTTACACCATGCCAGCCTGTCATCTTACTGGCACCAGGGAGACAAAAGGCACTATATTATAAATTTTCGCCAGATATCAAGTTACAGCGTATAAAACGAAAACTGATATATACAGTATATATATATATATATATATATTTGTTACAGTTGGTTGTTATAGAGTTTTATCACAACTAGTTAACAATCAGGAGTCGATTCTATTTGTAATAAATAGTTTGCTTCTAACAAAAACATAAAAATTATATAAGACGTGGCTCATGACTTTATGATCGATAAGTACACCGATCTTAGACAGCACTACCGATACCACCCAATGGCCACACAAATTTAGCTGTATCGTCATATCTTTCTGCCTGGTTGACGCTTGCTATACCTTAACATTGTCTTTGTTTTCTGGCTAACACTAGACGATTTAATTAGCTTAGGTAGGACTTCTAGGAATACAAAATCTATAATCTACATTCCGACTCCACATGTTATCCTTAAATTAGCAAAATTGTCAAATGATAGGTAGCTTGAAAGTAAGAACGTCATCATGGTACTGGAAGGGTTAAGAAAATTGCGACTGTCAGAAGGCGAGCCCAATTAACCGTGTGGGAACGAGATGGTCGGGAGTCAGGGCGTCTCCGCAGCTCTGATAAGTGCAACTGATTGGCACGAGTCGACGGGGCTAACTTACTGTGATCAGCGAAGCTCTGTTGGCGATACGTAATTAGGAAAAGTCAGGACAAGTTGGACATTGGTTTGACGGCCTGTCGCTGCCTCTTCGTCGTAGGGCCCGTCTGGAGGGAGCATCCTATCACCTGGGTTTTTTGTTGTTATGTTTTCGTAAGGGCCTTGTTGTACCCTTTGCCTGTTTTCTGGTGATCTCTCTGCCTACCGCACAGAAAATATTTAAAAATTTCGATTGAGTCTTAAATTTATTCTAGAGCTATATCTAACATAATGTAATTTTAAGACGATAGATGTTAAAACCAATTTCCTACAAGAAAATTGGCCCAGTTCCAAAATTATTATAGATTTTTATTTTTATATTTGTTATTTTTTTACTATTTCCAAATGTTAGCAAGACCCATATATTGGCGAAGCTCAGTAAAATCTCAAAGTTAGTCTAGAACACGCGAATATGCAAAATAAATTAGCATGACGATCTAATGACGTTGCTCGACTGTGTATGACAAAGTTGCATTTACATTGATTTTTTAAGTATAAATATCAAAGCAATACAAAGGACATGCTTTATAAGAAATGCATGCCGTACCAACTGTCTCTGCCTGTTCACGACTAATAAATATAATATAGTATACAATGTGGTGGCCTCTCTCAATATAATATAGTTAATATAATATAATTCTCCCGACAGACGCCCTTGCCTCGTCTCCACCCGCCCCTCTTGCCAGCGTTGGGGATTTTGTCGTCTTTTGTTTACGCTGGTGGCCCCCTCCCTTATCCTCTTCCCGATTTTTTTTTTCTTTTTTTTTTCTTTCTCATGGCTCACTTAAATTGATGTTAGTCTATGAACATATTGTTGTGGCAATGTTATGCTTGTTAACAATGTGTGTGGGTGGGTGAGTGGGTGTTGGTGGCAGCATATTGTTCCAACCTTATTACAGACAAAATACTGGTTATGCGATACTCCTCTCTATCCAGTGTGATCCTTATCATCGAGAGAGAGAGAGAGAATGAGTGAGAGAGATAGAGAGAGAGAATGATTGAGAGAGAGAGAGAGAGAGAGAGAGAGAGAGAGAGAGAGAGAGAGAGAGAGAGAGCTGTATATAGAGGACGAACTTTAGCGACCGTCTCCGAGAGGGATTTGCGAACTCCACTTCTGTAGCCTCGTTGGGGCGCGCATTCTTCTATTTTATCGCTCGCCTACCTTTGTCAGTAGCCACCTGGGAGGATTTACCGAGCTTGTGTGTAGTCTATATTGGTAACATTCATCACCTCAAGCCACCAACCAGACCAGTGCCAGCCATTCCTTGATTATGCCACCTATAGCTTTCCGTAGTCTTGGGTTTTCGTACGAGAGCTTGTTTCTCGCTCCTCCTCCCTCTTTCTTCCTTTCTCTTTCATTTGATAAGAAAATCTGGTGTTTTCTCTCTTCATAAACACCAGTTCTCTTCATCAAGGAAGTCAATAGCGCGCACATTACGTTACTATTCAAGATTTAGTAGGCTAGTTTATAGTCTTCATTTTACACTATCTACTTCTTGATTATGCCACCACCATTAAGCTTTATGCCACCACCATTAAGCTTTATGCCACCACCATTAAGCTTTTCCGAGTTGTGTGTCTTGGGTATGAGTGCTCGTCTCTCTTCCTTCCTCTCCCCCCCCCCCCCTGTATCTATTTAACTCCTTTGTGGCATATGTGGAGTCATCATTCTCCTCCGTGCCTTTTGATCTTTTGAGACATTTCGCCTCATATTGTTTGTCAATAATAAGACCTGTCGTGCCCTGTAGTTGTCGATTTTTTCCTGGCGAGCGATAGCGAGCCTCTGATTTTAGAAGGAACCGGCCTTCGGCCAGGACATTTTTCTTCCGAAAAATGTACACATTTATCTTGAAAGGGGGTCTAGGGGGTGTTATTTTAAGCTTGATGGAGATCTAGCGAGGAAACTCAGAAAAATAAATTAATAAATACATGGACCAAAAATCAAGCAAGTTTTTGTATGAGTGCTTGCCTTCCTTCCTCTCCCCCCCCCCCCCCCCACCCCCCCCCCCCCCCCCCCCCCCCCCCCCCCACCCCCCCCCCCCCCCCCCCCCCCCCTCATCTTTATCTATTTAATTCCTTTGTGGCATATGTGGAGTCATCATTCTCCTGGGTGCCTTTTGATCTCGTTCTCGAGGCCTCTGCTCAGTCTTCCTCCCCGGCTATCTGCCCAGATGCCTGTCTGTCCGCCTGTCTTAGCTCTGCAGGTTTTTCGCCCTCTTGGAAACAGTTTAATAGGCAGCTGCTACTCTAGGCTCTCCCCGCCCCTTTCTCTCCCTGGCTGTTATTTCCCCTACGCTATGTTTCCTTTTCGCCCACTTCTCAAAAACTCGTCCTCGCTTACATGTCTTTTCAGCCATCACACAAACAGCTGAAACTGTATTCTGTCTGTGATCTGTAAGTTAAGCTTGATCTCTATCTAGTTAATCTTTGTTTATATGTACGTAACTGATGCATCCTGAACTGTATTATATATGCTATACACGTTCTTAAGTTTAGTAACTATTGGATCAGTTTTCATATTAATGGCCTCTGTAGTTTGTATTTATTTAATTGTTATCCCCACCCACAAATTATTTTAAGTTTGTGGTAATTATTAAAGATGTCATTCTCTATTTCTTCAGTACGCATTGAATCCTCTCATCCCATGGTTTGGGTTCCAACTTCGCTTACATACTTTAGGCTTCCTCTCTATTATATCTACTTTTCCACCTCCCCTCACTGTTCTCACAGCCTCCCTCACTATTCCATCTCCATCTTTCCCAACCGTTCCATATGCTATGAGATATTCCTCCCTTTCTTCCACTTTCGTTTAGACTCCCTTCTCACTGATTCCTCTTCTTACATCACTCTTTTCTCCCTCCTCTCTTTCATCTACGTGGCAGCCATCCTGTGTGTGTGTGTGTGTGTGTGTGTGTGTGTGTGTGTGTGTGTGTATGTGTGTGTGTGTGTGTGTGTGTTCTCTCTCTCATTCAATCATTCTCGCCTCTCTCTCTCTCCCCTCCGTGCCCCGAGTGCCCTGCCTTGAACCCTCCCTCCCTCCTCTCCTTCCCCAGGTAATGAAGGTCCGCTCGCCTGTGTTTTGGCATTTACTGGGGAGGTGGTACGTGAGACTCCGGCCGTGGCAGGGGCCCTTCAGTATGCCGGAGACGAGACATTTATTTCTCGACATTTTGTGCTTTGGCCATTATAAAACCAAGGATTAAAGGTGAATTGTCTTGGTGCTATAGTCTATTCGCTGTAAGTAGGCGAACAATAATGACCTCTAACCTCTGTAAATAAAAAACGACTAGAGTAATCGAGCTAATATTTCTACCATTTGAGGATGGCACCGGTACTGAAGGGGTTAACTAGTCGATTGTGGTTTGGTAGGCAGTACTGATGATGTGGATATGTTTGTCAGTGTTGGGTTATCACAGCCATTAAATAATGCTTTGTTATGTGGTTTAGTCCTCAAGATGGCGGGTTTATGTTGAGATGTCCGATATGTGAGTTTAAAGAGGTTTTGGGGAGAGGCGAAGGAGGATATCACTGGTGGTGTCCACACGATGGTCTGTCTGGTCAGCCGCCCCCTTCTGTCCGTCTGTCTGGTCAGCCGCCCCCTTCTGTCCGTCTGTCTGGTCAGCCGCCCCCTTCTGTCCGTCTGTCTGGTCAGCCGCCCCCTTCTGTCCGTCTGTCTGGTCAGCCGCCCCCTTCTGTCCGTCTGTCTGGTCAGCCGCCCCCTTCTGTCCGTCTCACTAGTTTATGTTTACTCTCGCACTTCTAACCCACCAGGTGGGTGTTTGTGTGTGTGTGTGTGTGCCTGTGGGTGTGTGTGTGTGTGTGTGTGTGTGTGTGTGTGTGTGTGTGTGTGTGTGTGTGTGTGTGTGTGTGTGTGTGTGTGTGTGTGTGTGTGTGTGTGTGTGTGTGTGTGTGTGTGTGTGTGTGTGTGTGTGTGTGTGTGTGTGTGTGTGTGTGTGTGTGTGTGTGTTCTTTGCACACATTCACTCACCTCTCTCTCTCTCTCTCTCTCTCTGTCTCTCTCTCTCTCTCTTATATATATATATATTACTCTCACACACACACCACATTATTATCCTTCTACTTTTCCTCCCCTGTCTACCTTGGCTGTGACAACGGAGCCCCATCTCATGAATCACTTTTAGTCACCTGTTTCTCCCTGTCTCTAAATACACTCCTTGTATTGTTTTCACTCGTCCTTATCCCCTACTGTACCGGTGACGTCTGTTATGTTCTATTCCTGCTACATTTAGACGATTTTATGAAGCTTTGGAAGGATATATGGTAGCTCAGATTATTAATTGAGATAGTCTGAAGCCTTTTAATGGGTAGACATCCTTCCTAAGCTGAATACAATCGTCTAATCGTTGCCAGAATATATTAAAAAGGACGTCGCCGTTACTGTATGAGTTATGGTACAGGAATAAACCGACTCGTAGTGTATATTTTATGTGTAGGCGCTCTTGAGTTTCACCTATCCATTTTGCTTTAGTTTGTGAAGCTTTAAGGGGGTAGTACTCGCATTTTCTCAACCCCTTTCTTCCTCATGTTTAGAATATTAGTTTTGAGGTTTTATGACGTTCGTTCCGTTAGTTTGGCGATTTTGAGACCTTTCGCCTCATTTTTTTTTTCAATATTAAGACCTTTCGTGCCCTTTAGGTGTCGATGTTTTCATGGCGAGCAATACCGAGCCTCTAATTTTAGAAGGGACATTTTCTACCGAAAAAATTACAAATTTATCTTCAAAGGGGGTCTAGGGGGTGTTTTTCTAAGCTTGATCTTGCGAGGAAACTCAAAAACGAATTCAGAAATAAATGTATAGACCAAACACCAAGCACTACCCCCTTAAGCCACAGTGTGTGTATTTTTAGCAACCTCCAGGGGATCTTATTAAGCTTCGGTGGAACCTCCTAAAGTTGAAGGTTTTAAAATGTCACCATGCCGAATCGTAAAGAAACCTAAAAGTCCAAAATGTACAATTTGGCATCAAAGTACACAAGTTACTAAGAAATTACCTCAATAACTAAGACTCGATTTAGTTAACCTCTTCTATGCCGCCGACGTCTTTTTAATTTTATTCTAGCTATATTTAGACGATTTTGTGCAGTTTAAGAAGGGATCTGTGGTAGTAAAAATGGTTAAGTGAGATCATTCGATGCCTGTTAATTGTTGGATGCCTTTTTTAAACTGACTAATATCGTCTAATGGTTGCCAGAGAAAGTTAAAAGGACGGCACCGGTACAGAAGGGGTTAATGCGATGGAGTCTTTGCAATACAGTTTACGTGCACAAACCTTAATCAACATCTGACAGACATTATTAGTAAGAAGCGAGCGAATCAGTGAACATTTTGACATCTGTTATTAGGCCAACTGTACATATTTCTCTTCTCCGTATCTGATTGTGTGTTCAGTAATCCAGGAGACTGAGCTGGCCGAGGTCGTAAAATGGAATGAGATGATATCAGATTCTCCGACTGACTTGACTATTCAGCTTATATTTCATCCGTTTACAGTTTTTGCATATATAAAACCTGTATGGAATCCGGTAATAGGAGTAGTTTTATGATGTGGGTTTCTTTTCCCTTTATAATTGTATATCCACATGAATTATTTGCTAACAAATGAATGGTTAGGCTATAAATTCTAACTTTCTAGCTTTAAATTATAATGCCGAGGTTCGTTTTCTTAGATTACCACGGCTCGGGTCTCAAGAAAATTCACACTATTTATTGCCTTATGCTTATATCTTCAGTGTGTGCACGATTGGTGCCCCAAATTGACTGATCTTCAATTATATATAAATAGTTATTCGAGGGAAGACTATTAATATATTATATCTTTTAATTATGTTTGTTAAGTATGTACATTTCTGATATTTATACTACAAGGACAACCGGCCAGTTCATCTGACGACTCCCTGCAACACTCACTCTCCCCTCCTCACCCGCACCCACTCACTTCTTTGTTTTACCCATTAAAGTGAAAGCTCGTCTATTTTGTAGCGCCACCTTCCGTCTCTCCTTCCCCTCTTGCTGGTTCTCCACATCCTGCTGTCCCTGGCGCCCTTGAGACGTGGCTCGGCTGTGTTTCTTTTAAGAGCAGGCCATACTAAGTTTCCTGTAGGGTGGCTCCTGCAGGTCCCGGCGATTATGGTGTGGCTTCGAGTTGAGTGGCGCTACATGCAAATTATTCTTTTATTTATTCGCTCTACTTTAGGCGCTAACGACGGTGTTTCCTGGCTTTGGGTTGGGGGGGGGGGGGGTTCAGCGAGTCTGTTGTGGGTGCCTGTGAATTCCGCATGACAACGGGAGGGTCAGCCAGCAAACATAAACTACCGGTGTTGGGGGCATGTGCATCGTGAATGTCAGCGAGGTTGTGTTCCGGGAGTGCCAGAGGGGCTGTGAGTGCCACACTATTGAGAGTGCCAGTGAGTGGGACGGAGAGACGAGTGTCACTGGCAGCTGACTCAGGGGGAAGTGGGGAGGGGGAGGGGGCTGCAACCACAACAATACCGAATTCACAATCCCTCCCCCCCCCCCCATTCCCCGCCCTGTGACGCTAGCCTGCACTATAAAGCCTGAAAGTAAACAGTATTTTATGCTAGTAAATCTAAAAATGCGACTTGAAATGAGTGACGCTGCCACCCTCGCACGCTCGTCATAGTTTAGAAAATCCTCAGTCGAATTCTTGCGAAGACAACACTTTGACTTTCTGTGCTAAAAGGCACTGTAAAGAATGCAGAAATTCGGGCAAGAATGTGTGTAACTTGAACCGCAGCTTAGTGCCCGGACACCTTCCCGTCGTAAATTTGATTTTGGGCACAATTGTGATCTCTTAGGACGTAAGTTTAGCTGGGGTTCGTGGTCTCTTCTTCACGATTTTTGTCTCTTTTGGTCCCTTTTGTTTCTGGTTTGTGCTGCACTCACATGGCCCCCGTCCCATTTTCTCTTTTTATTTGCAATACCCATGAATCAACCGTGGTCATCTTGGGTAATCACACTAGAGAACGCAAAGCAATTATAGATGTTTTTGCCACAGGAAACGAAAATATAAAGAGACGGGCTGAGACGACAAAACCAAAATCCCCCTTTGTTGACCCCAGCACGCCTACGTGTGCCAGAGGGTGAAAGGGGCTTTAGTCTGGGGCGTGATTAGGCCTACTTCCTCTCTTCACTATTTCCTCCTCCCTCACACAATCTCGAGCACAATTCCCGACGCCCTCCCTAGTCCCCTACATTTCCCTCCTTGCCTCGGTCCTGACGTGTGCCCAGGACAAGTGTAAACATTGCCGGATTACTCGGACCAAGATGAGGCTGTGGGTGTGCCGAGTTGAAGGGCCATAAAATCATGCCACAGTAGGTCTAGAATTGGTTGAAGGGGGAGCTGCTCTCTGTAAAGATGGAACGGTATTACAGGCGAAATGTATTGCAGAACGAAATATTAAACACTATTATTTATATAATATTGAGAAAAATTTGATATTTTGATTTATATATATTTATTGTTATTAAAGTCACTCTTGGAGACAGTAAGAATAAAAGACAATTGTGTTCTTGCTAGTGTCTCCGTGATTACACAGCGAGACACAAACACAACCTCTATTTCTAGCCGCCTGCACGCCACCACCCCCACAATATTTCAAATCTTAAGCCACACGCAGAGTGAAACCCAAGTCTGTTATAGCGCACCAAGCATTCTTCCTGCAAGTTACACCGGTACGAATGACTTCACTCAGGGATCTAAGTCACCCCTGTCTAATCCTGGTTTATTTGTAACGCATTCGTAAACAAACGAAGCCCCTCTCCCACCAACCAATCCCCCTCCCCTCGCCCACGACTCCCAACTCATCCTCTTGTTTAGCCACGAGTTTTCTCCAACCAGGTGGAAACTCTGGTATCACTGGGGATTAACTTTATTGGCCAAGTTTGCGGGAGGCAGAGGGCGTGGTCTGTTTTTGTCGACCCCTCCTGCTTGCTCTTTTGGGCTGTGTTTAGTTTCTAGCCCCCCTGCCTACTACAGTCTTACTCTTTTTTTGTCTCTCTTACAATCTCTCTCGCTCTTTCTTTACGATCCACACGGTGTCTTGAGTACTCCCTGTAGGACTAGGATGCCCCTCCTTCCCCATCGCCTTCTCGTCTCTCCGGTTTTACGAGGAGTGATGCTGGGGCCTCGGTGTTTACATTCAGGAGTTGTAAATACCATTGGCTTTTGGTTTCGACTTTCTCGGGGTGTTCTCTACTGGTGATTCTCGTAAATTCCATTATTATTGGTCTTTTTTGTAATTTTGCTAAGTTTATTCTGCTTAACATGAAGTATATCTATCCATTTTGTATTTATGTATTTATTTATTTATGCATGTAAGAATGAAGTCAACTCGCTGGTACTATTTCCTTTGTATTCATCAAGTACCATTGATTTTTTTTATCAACTTTACTCCTGTCATTCTTCACTATTTATTCCACTTGACTTTACACATGCAGTAATTTCTGTCTACCTGTGTTTCGTTCTCCTAGTTGATATATTCTCCTTTTATCATCCTATTCCTTTTCTTTATTTTTATTTTTTATTTTTTCTCTTGTGGCCCTCTTCCCTGCAGCAGAAGGCAGCATCACCTTCGGTCCATCATAATCCTCTCTCCCCACACTTTAATATTGACATGTTTACCAGCTGGTCGCTTATCTCCGTAACGTATGCTCTCATTATCCTTAGACTTTGAGCTTTAAGGCCGTAACTTGCCCCAGTGTAGCGCCCCTTTATCTCCGTAACTACAACTTCTCCTCAATGGCGCGTCTGCTCCAAGGTTCCTCCCTCCATCACCGCCATTCTCCTCCTTCTTCCTCACTCCTCTCTCGTTGTTGCTACTTCCTCTTTCTTCGTATGTACTTCTTTTGGTTTATCTCCCTCACCACCATTCTTCTTCTTCCTCCCCCATTCTTCCTCTCTTGTTGTTGCTACTTCCTATTTCTTTGTACTTCTTTCGGTTTTCCTCCCTCAATCTCCCTCACCACCATTACCCACCTTCTCTTCCTTCTTCCCTCTCCTCCTTTGTTTAGGCTACTTGTTCTTTCTTCCTTTGTACACTTCCTCTCTTGGTCCTCTTTACTGCGGTGAACATTTGACCTCATCCTCTTTAATATGGTACCGGTAATCTCTCTCTCTCCCCCCACCCCCACCCCCATGTTTACGTATCGCCTCTTTTCAATACTAATAAAATTACACGATAATTCATTTCAACTCGCTTTTTTTATCGCATAACTAAACTACTCTTCTCTTATCTTCCTTGCAGTCGCTCTCTCTCCTCCTCCTCCTCCTCTTTACCTCCTCCCCCTTCCATCCATCCAGTTCCTCTCATCACACAACTCGCCCCCCCCCCCCCTCCTTCCACCCCTCAAGATTCCCTCGTTTTCTGTAATCACTTGGCTGGAAGTCTGGAGGCCTCGGCGGAGTGTATAGAGAATTAGCCGAGGGTAGAGAGGGTCAATAGCGTTAGGGCCTATGTTGACACTACAGGGAAACCAACGAGAGATTGACCAGGCGGGGTTCCTGAAAGTTGGAAGACAATGTATAAGAAATTGGATATTTTTCCAGACACCATTATAAGAGATTGGCTATGATAGATTATGAAAGTTTGAAGAGTATTATTATGTGAAAGTTTGACTTAGCAGGGTTCTTGAAAGTTTTAGGATAATTAACTTTAAGAGATTGATTATGCAGGGATAATGACAGATGGATAAATTAATGTAAGAGAGTGACCAAGCAAGGTCAATGAAATATTGGAGAAAATCTGGGAGAGTTTGACCAAGAAGGATTTGGGTGAAAATATGGTAGAGGTTGATGAAGAAGTAAATCATAGGACAATGTGTGAAAGAAAGATTATGCTAGGTTTATGGTAGTTGGAGGAAAATATTTGAGAGTTTTACTATGCAGGGTCTTGACAATCTGAAACTAATATTTATGCGCCTGAGTCATGAAAATGGTTGATGAAGCGAGAAAAAAAATATGCATGAGAATTGTATGACATCCATAATTATATTCAGATATATTTTCCTATTTAATTGTTTGTACTATATGTTTTCTCAAATTGAATGTTATTTGATTTAGGTCGAAGGCTGAAGGAGTTTACTTGCCGTACTATTTTCTGTTCTTTTTGCTTTGTTATCTTAAGTTAGTTTAAGGCATAATTTGAAATTAATTTTAAACTGTTATTGTGTGCTTACTGCCAGTGTCCAGTACCCATAACCGCAATATATTATGATGCTATTCATCCCTGGAGCCTCTTGACATTTTGGCAAGTTAATCGCGACACGGCAGAATTCCAATCCACTCTTTACAATCTTGGGTTTCTCCACATTCTAGCTGATTAACAGTGTCGTAATTTTTGGTAGCCTGTACGACTGGAATCTGTACATCCTGGCGGCATGACAGTGTGGAAGTTTTACGATCCAGTGTCTTTAACCCTTTGACATTGAGAGGTCCATCCCGAGTTGGATATAGTCGTCTAGTAGTTGTTGGAATAAGTATAAAAAGCAGTTGTGCCTGTTAACAAAGAGAGGTCCTTCCTAAACTGCATGAAAATGTTAGAAGCTGAATGTAGACATTTGGCGTATGATTACAGTAATAATCAGTGTCTTAACTTTTGTTTTATTATTATACAACTTTTGCCTATAATAATGGAATCTTTAGAGTAGAATTCTTCGTATGATTGAACGAATAATTAGCGTTTCCTTGTATTTGTGTATTATTACCGGGTACTTCATTTTACCTATAACAGTAGATTGTAAAATTCCCAGTGACATGACTGTGTGGAAGTTTTTATTTTTTAAATTTATTTGAGTGAAGGAGACAAAAGGCAGAACTGCCTGTAGCGAGTGCCTCCCCCAGAGTTGAAAGAGTGACGACCCCGTGTGCTTAAAACTCCAGACGCGGGCCACTGACCCCCGAATGAGAAAACGTCTACTACTAGGGGGTCATTCGTAAGCCATGGGTCCCTCGTTAGGGGCCCCCACGACGGCGGTAAGGCTAATCACCCTCCTTGCGACTCAAACCCTAATTAGCCGAGGTCTTTTATATTATGCCCTACCTTGCATCTAGACGGTCTTTATTAATCCAATAAATGAACCCCAAAGTAACATGTAATAAATCAATGTTGAGAACAGATAGTCAAAGTGAAGTTGAACCCCCATTTCTTGCCCCTCCGCTAGTTGGTGTTGGTGTGAGTAAAGGCCATCGTAATGAGCTCGAACCTCACCGCCTGGGTTATGAGATGGAGGCGAGTAAGGTGGTGAGGGATGGAGTGCTGAGTGTGGCTGTTGGCAGTTCCCTAGGGTGGGGGTGGTGGGGGGTGGGGGTAGGAGTTAGGTCATACGCTGGGGTGTGAGGGATGGAATGAAGAGAGGGGATTATGTGAGGTAGAGTATATATGTGCTAGTGCGAGGGTTGAACTGAAGAAAGAGGATGATTATGAGGAAGAGTGTGTGTGCTAGTGTGAGGGATGGAATGATGAGAGTACGGTATATATGTACTAGTGTGAGGGATGGAATGAGGAGAGTGTGAGTGAGAGTATATAATTATGTGCTTGTGTGAGGATGTGAGGGATGGAGTGCTGAGTGTGGCTGTAGGCAGTTCTGGGGGGTGCTAGTAGTATGCAGTAGATGATTAGGAGAGTTAGGTCATAAGCTGGGTTGTGAGGGAGTGTGTGTGTGTGTGTGTGTGTGTGTGTGTGTGTGTGTGTGTGTGTGTGTATTGGGGCTTGGTATGAGAAGAGAGTGAGAGTGTGTGTGTAAGGAGTGCAAGGGATTTGGTGAAACTATTGTGAGGGAAGTGTGTGGATACGAGGAGTGATGTAAAGCGTGTTAACGATATATTGAGAATAATAAGTAACTATGTGATCGGATCACACTTCGCATTTGCAGGAATAAGAAGCGTGCGAGGGATTGTGAGGTGAGTGCATGAGGCAGAGTGAGAAAAGTATTAGGGGAGGCGGGGATGAGGAGAGAGAGAGTGTATGTTGGGGGGGGGGGGGGGGGGGGCGCGTAAAAGATGCCCCCGTCAACACACCACTAAGTTTCCCTCCACAGCTGTGGGAGTTGTGGGCGGCTGCTCTCTCGTCCGTGTTGATATTTGTGTGTTATTGTTACATTCATAAATCCTTCAGTCTGAACCCACATGCGTACACTCCTCAGCGCCACCTCGCCCCTACCAAGGCACAATCCACCCCGCCACCTGCACCCCTGATTTTGGCCCTATTGCCGCTTTGTGATGAGGGTGGTTATTGAGAGACCACGAACGCGGGGGTTACGGAGGATGTGTCCTAAGTAAACTCGACTTTTCGAAGTTTGTCATCGGGACCGTAAACTTGTTGGGGTAACACAGGCAGTTAGGAGCCTTACGACGCCGGGTCATAGAGGGCAGTGTCCCGGGGTGCTAAGCCACGGGAGGTGCAAACATTTCGTCGGCTAAGCGGAGTATATCTGTCAATGAGCAGCCTGGCACCGGCACGGGAAACCAAGTGCCATGATGCTTGATTCCACAGATAACTTGACGGCCTGTGTGTTACTGATCACCCCCACACGAAGCGTCTGTGCATACCGTACACTGGATTATGACACTTTGATGTTGTTGACAGTTGAACAATCCATTTACTTTCCTTGCTGTCACACACGCTATCATGACATTAAACAGTTACGCAGTCTCAGTTAACCCTTTCGATCCTACTTCTATTTGTGTATGTTTAACTACAGCTTAACAATTTTATTCATATTAGGAGGTAGTATCTAGGTGTCAAAGGGGTATCGTCGTACTATCTATGTTCTAGATAATCAAAAGCTAGATCATAGTTTCAACGTTTGTTTTCTCATGTGGGGCTTCGAACGATGGCAGACGGCATGTGAAACTAATTGCTACTTGAGGAAGCAGTCACAGTTGATAAAAGATATACACCCCCCCCCCCCCCTCCTTGCTTGTCTCTTGCCCTGGCGCTCACTCAAAACTTGGACCTAACTCACACTTACTCGGATATGCGGAACTATTATTTTTGCTTAGCTTGATCTGGGATTGGGATTATTGGGCTTAGTTTATGAAGTGAGGCCTTTGTTTAGCCTGTGTGTGTGTGTGTGTGAGAGAGAGAGAGAGAGATTATAGGGCTGACATTGACAGTTCTGTCAGCCCCCACCATCTCACTCTCAAAAAATCTTCCTTTCCTTAACATTCAGTCGTTTCAGTTTAGGTGTGAGTCTGTAGCCTACAAACTAAATATGAAAACAATATATGATAATAAATGAATAAGTACAAAACCCTACTAATCTTTTTATAACACACTAATGTAAGTAACTTCTCCCTCAGTCCAACAAACTAATCTGACAAGAGAACATTTTAAAATATAACCTGGGAGACCAAACTGAGATGGGGGGGAAAAAAATAGGCCGGGAGTTTTATCCTAATTTTTATTCATCTTTTGTTTTGTGAATGTTTTAACTTTTGTTGTTTTGCCACATAATTCATCGCTGTGTTTATGCGTGACCCGCTGCAAAAGTTACGAGATTAGGTATAAAAATAAAGTAACATATTCTGGAATGAGATGAACGGTGGGGTCCTTGAGTTAACCCCTCCTGTACCGGCGAGGTCTGTTATATTTTATTCTAGCAATATTTAGACGATTTTATGCAGCTTAGAAAGGATCTGGGGGAAGAGAACGTTACCTAATAATATACACGTGGAAAATCGCAGAGGGTTTAGTACCAAACCTACATACTCCGATAGTCATGAAATTCAGTGATAGGAGAGGCTGGGAATGCGAAATCCCCCGGATGAATAACAGGGGTGCTATGGGCTCTCTGCGAGAGGGCTGGTTATCACACAGACGCCCACGTCTCTTCAACAAACTCCCACGGCGAGTAAGCGACATAAGGGACGTCTCGTTAGACAACTTCAAGAGAGCCCTCGATGTCGAACTGCAAAAAGTGCCAGACGAGCCCATCCTCGCAAGGGAGCGAGCTGTCGCTTCAAACAGTCTACTGCACCAAATCACCACCCATAACGAGGGGCGTCGCGCTCCTTGGTGCCGCTAGAAGAGTGGCGAACTCATCAAAAGGTATCAAAGGTAAAGGTAGTTAAAAGGGTTAATTGAGATAGTTCGAAGTCTAATTGATAAAGATCCTTCCTAAAGTGAATAAAATCGATTAGTAGGAGCCAAAATAAAATCAAAAGACGTCGCCGGTATAGAAGGGGTTAACGCTATCTGGTCCGACGTCTTGGGGGTTATTATGATGTGTTGTTTATTATTCATTGAGGATTTTGCTTGCTTTTGCCATTTTCGAGCAAGGTAACAAGTGTATATAGTGCGAGAGAGATTGCATTTATACCCCATTTGTTGTGACAGATTTAGTGTATAATATGTGGTAGTGCGAGAGAGGTAGTGAATATATGCAGTGCTAGAAAGGTAGTGTCTATAATTAGTGCGAGTGTTAGTGTATATTATGTGTTGTAGTGGGAGTGAGTTAGTGTATATGTGGTGCCAGAAAGGTATCTATGTAGTGTATATGAAGTGCGAGAGAGGTAGTGTATATACGGCATGTGGTGCGAGAGAGTTAGTATCTATATGTAGTACGAGAACACCATTGTATATAACCTATGTGTTGTGACCGAGTTAGTATCTATATGTAGTACGAGAACACCATTGTATATAACCTGTGTTGTGACCGAGTTAGTATCTATATGTAGTACGAGAACACCATTGTATATAACCTATGTGTTGTGACCGAGTTAGTATATATATGTAGTACGAGAACACCATTGTATATAACCTATGTGTTGTGACCGAGTTAGTATCTATATGTAGTACGAGAACACCATTGTATATAACCTATGTGTTGTGACCGAGTTAGTATCTATATGTAGTACGAGAACACCATTGTATATAACCTATGTGTTGTGACCGAGTTAGTATCTATATGTAGTACGAGAACACCATTGTATATAACCTATGTGTTGTGACCGAGTTAGTATCTATATGTAGTACGAGAACACCATTGTATATAACCTATGTGTTGTGACCGAGTTAGTATCTATATGTAGTACGAGAACACCATTGTATATAACCTATGTGTTGTGACCGAGTTAGTATCTATATGTAGTGCGAGAAAGGTAGTGTATATAACCTATGTGCTGTGACCGATTTAGTATCTATATGTAGTGCGAGAAAGCCATTGTATATAACCTATGTGTTGTGAGCGAGTTAGTATCTATATGTAGTACGAGAAACGTAGTGTATATAACCTATGTGTTGTGAGCGAGTCAGTATCTATATGTAGTGCGAGAAAGCCATTGTATATAACCTATGTGTTGTGAGCGCGTTAGTATCTATATGTAGTACGAGAAAGGTAGTGTATATAACCTATGTGTTGTGAGCGAGTCAGTATCTATATGTAGTGCGAGAAAGCCATTGTATATAACCTATGTGTTGTGAGCGAGTTAGTATCTATTATGTAGTACGAGAAAGGTAGTGTATATAACCTATGTGCTGTGACCGATTTAGTATCTATATGTAGTGCGAGAAAGCCATTGTATATAACCTATGTGTTGTGAGCGAGTTAGTATCTATATGTAGTACGAGAAAGGTAGTGTATAATTATAACCTATGTGCTGTGACCGATTTAGTATCTATATGTAGTGCGAGAAAGCCATTGTATATAACCTATGTGTTGTGAGCGAGTCAGTATCTATATGTAGTGCGAGAAAGCCATTGTATATAACCTATGTGTTGTGAGCGAGTTAGTATCTATATGTAGTACGAGAAAGGTAGTGTATATAACTTATGTGTTGTGAGCGAGTCAGTATCTATATGTAGTGCGAGAAAGCCATTGTATATAACCTATGTGTTGTGAGAGAGTTAGTTTATATATGTGGTTGTGGGAGTGAGGAGGTGTGAGAGAGAGAGGGCGAGTGCCAGGCTAAGGACGGCGTCACTCACAGTACAGCCCTAATGTGTAGCCAAGTGCCAGCCCATCACTCAATGTCACTCAGCTTTATTGCCAAACTGTATTGTTGTGGTGGCGGCGGTGGTGGTGGTGGTGGTGCCAGGGTCTTAAGGGTAGATGAGCTGTTTTTTTGGTCTATTAATTCAATTATTCCTTTATTTCTTAGTTTCTTCGCTAGACCTCCATCAAGCTTAGAAAAACACCTCCTAGATCCCCCTTCAAGATAAATTTGTACATTTTTCGAAAGAAAATTTTCCCGGCCAAAGGCCGGTTTCTCTTAAAATATCAGGCTTGCTATCGCTCGCCAGGAAAAAATCGACACCTAAATGGCACGAAAGGTCTTACAATTGACAACGAAATGGGGCGAAAGGTGTTAAAATCGCCAAGCTAATGGGCCGAACGTCTTATAATCTCAAAACAAATGGGGCTTAACACGAAGGAGAAAGGGGACCAGAAAAACGACCCACCTCCCCTTAAACAGTGCCAACTTGGGTGCCTCTCTCTCCCTCTCTCTCTCCCACACCCTCGCGTCCACTCACATCTTTCTGTTTTCTTCACTATTTGCTGGTGTCTTATAATGTGATCTACTTGGCCCTTTCAATCATTCGTCATTGTTTATTCAGGAGTCATTCATTTACAGTCATTGATGTTATCATTACAATTAGTTTATGTTTTGTGTTAGCTACCACTTAGAGTTTTAATCTCAAAAAATCCTTTTAGAGTCAGGAGGATAGAATAATTACCGTTATTATTAACGGCCTACACTTATAAATGTTGTTTCCTGAACACTCATTTACCTAATCTGTCTCTTATCCACCAACACACCAATTTCTCCATCCATATATTTGTTTACCATATTTCCTCATCTATAATATCAACTAAACTACTGCTCATGAAAACCACCTTGCTACTCAACCACCTACCCATTCAGCCCTTCCACCCACCCACCTACCCACCCACCCACCCACCTACCCACCTACCCACCTACCCCACCACCCACCCCACCACCCAACCAACTACCCACCTACCACCCACCTACCCACCCACCCACACTCATTATACACCATGCCACCCACACACTGACCTGGCCCAATCTGTCTTGCCCCCTACCCAGACTGTCTCCTACCCTACCCACTCACATAATGGATCTTCCCACCTATTCTAGCCTCTATCCATTCCGATCCTTTTGTGTTATGTCTGAATTCTCTTTGTCAATGTCCTTTTCTCCCCTATCCATTTTATCCCGTTTCTACCTTCCTACCCATTCTCCCAATCTGTGTTCGAACCTATCCTGACTTTTATCCATCCTGATTCATACTCGCTCTTCATACTATTATCTTTCTAGTCTCTTTCCCCCTCTCCCAATCCATTTCCCATCCTACTCCAACCTTTCACCCGTCCTAATCCATCTCTTCCAATGCTCTCTCTTCTATCCAATCTATACTTGCCTATTTCTAAATAACGACATACATCATTCCACACGTCGAGCTTCATATGCTTTATTGGTACTTGGATCGATGACAATGTGGAAGGGAAGGACTGTGTGTTAGTCATCATGTTTTGAAGTTGCAGCATTAAAAGAATATTGATATTGCGAAATATTGTCTTCATTAGAACTATCTGTGTCCGGTACTGTTGTGTTTTCTTTATAATTCTAGCGTAATAATGGTAATATTTGGCTATTTAACAATCATTTGTAACACAGACGTTCTGGCCAAAACACTGACCAACGGTAACACACCCTTTACCAGCACACTGTAGCACACACCCTATAAACAACACACTCAGCGGCACTTTATCACCCTCCTTCACCCTTCTTCAGACACAACAGCAGGAATACCCTCACGTTCCACCCTTCATCCCCCAAATCCGACCCCCACACCTCCCCTCGGTTTCAGAGTCACACCTTTGCCATTTTTACGATTAGCGACTACTCGTCAACCCCATTTTCCGCGTTCCACGTCCGTTTGCGCACTTACTGAGTTGCATTGTCTTAGAGGTAATTATAGGGCACACTTGATGATTTGACCCATTCACTTGTTCTTTGAGAATGTACCTTCAGTCGTTAAGTATTGTGAAATGGATACATTTGATGATTTGACCCATTCACTTGTTCTTTGATAATGTACCTTCAGTCGTTAAGTATTGTGAAATGGATACATTTAGTTGTGTTTGAGTCTTTTTGCATACTTTTTTTTGGGGCTAACCATAAACGTAGGTGTGTGAAATTGATAACATAGTTTAATAATTAATGTACCGGTATATAACATTTAATAATTGGCACTACAATAATTATCGTTTACGTTAGTTTTGTTGGTTGATTTCCATTTTTTTCAGTGTTGGGCTTTAGCTGTAGTGAACAAGATTTACAACCATTGTACATTAATGGTTCACCTCCTCCTCCTCCTCCTCCTCCTCCTCCTCACAGTTTCTGGCTTCCTTCACTCACCACTCCTATCGTCTCCCATCCCATCTCGCTATATATCTCTCTCCTCGGGCTTTCTCACCACCTACCTAGACTGTCCTCAACACTAGTTCTCTGTCTCTCACCACTGAAGGTTTTTTCTTTCCCTCGCTATTTCAGATACCAAAATATGCAACTTTTATTATTTATAGTATACTTTCTCGTCGATCACAATTCCACAATATTTTGCTCTAACTAATCACCTACGGAATCACTTCTTTAAATCGAAGTATATAAAAGTTTCCAATTTGAATGTGTAAACTAGCTACTTGTATCTTCATATATCCATTAAAAACATTTGAAATTTGCCATCTCAAATATTTCGTTTCATAAAAATAGCTGCGCTAATTAACTCAACTTTCGGTACTCTGTCATGAGGCAGAGTTTGGGGGAAGATTTAAAGGGTTTCTGTAAATAGTGTAGCATTTTTCCCGGCGTGGCATCTATATGTCTCCTTCTGTCTTGCTCCCGTTGCCTCTTATCCGTCTTCCCCTTCTCAGCTACACGTTTCATTTTTTTTTTTGGGGGGGGGGGGGTATAGATTCAGTCTCATTAGCTACATTGTTCAGCCCCTCTCCTATCCCGTGTTTACACTTCTACTGCTGCTTATACAGTTACGGCAATAAACTCAATTAATGTATATACACACACGAGGCACCGAACCTTGATAAATTACACAGGCTCGAACGAAATACCCAAGTGCTATGTTATATGTCTGAACCATTCTAGCTACAATATCTTGTACCATATATCCACGCTTCCGTTCAGTCCCCTTTCCCTGTTGCACGGATTTCTTTTCTATTATTCCTCCCACTACTTATATGTCTCTCTCTACCCCTGCCCCCTCTTCCTCTCCCCTCCCCCCCCCCCCCCCCCCCCACCTTTCACTCCTCTTTCTTCCTCAGGTTTCACAGTCGTTGTCATTTTTTGTGTGTGTTGCGCTTAAGGTGTGTCATGTGTCACCTGTTGGCCTCCTCATCATGAGCCCAACATTGCCTTTCTTCCTGTATACGTTTTTGTTCCTACCTGGGGCAAAGAGGAGGCACTTTTGTAGATCAAAGTAGGGCATAAAGAGCAAAATTATATTAGAAATGTAAATATATAAAGCTGTTGAGGCCGGAATGATTTTATGTATTCAGTCTGCATTATCTCTTAGTTTATATATTAAAAAATGTTTGCGGGAATTGAAAACATCAGTTAATTTGTATCAATCCCATGGCAATTTTCATATATATTTTACTCTATAGCAATGTGTTTTTACTTAGCTTAGTAAAAACTACTTAGCTTAGTAAAAATATCTGGAAATGATAGGTTCTTAAACTATGAAGTAGAGAAAAGAATGAGCGAGGCCTTGGAGGTATGGTAGTAAAATAGGAGTGGGGTTGTCATTTAAGAAGGCAGATTAAGAAAGAATGAGTTGATGGTTGTTGTGAAGGGAGGAGTGGACTAGCCTAAACCTGAGAGAGAGAGAGAGAGAGAGAGAGAGAGAGAGAGAGAGAGAGAGAGAGAGAGAGAGAGAGAGAGAGAGAGAGAGAGACCAAAAAATATATAGCCAGTTGGGGTTAAAAGTTGCATAAATCATTCACCTTAGCTACTACCAGACGATATTAAGGGGGTACTAATCACTTTTTATGGACCCCCTTCTCCCTCATGTTTAGCATATTAGTTTTGAGGTTTTAAGACGTTCGTTCCGTTAGTTTGGCGATTTTGAGAGCTTTCGCCTCATTTCTTTGTCAATATTAAAACCTTTCGTGCCTTTTAGGTTTCGATTTTTTCCTGGCGAGCAATAGCGAGTCTCTAATTTTAGAAGGAACTGGCCTTCGGCCGGGAAATTTTTCTACCGAAAAATGTACACATTTTGAAAGGGGGTCTAGGGGGTGTTTTTCTAAGCTTGATGGAGGTCTAGCGAGGAAACTCAAACATAAATAAATAAATAAATATATAGACCAAAAACCAAGCACTACCCCCTTAACCAACTTCCAAAAGGATCACCTCCGAATCACAAGAACGCTCAGAACCCTAAGACACGAATTATGTAAATGGGGTTAATTTTCATGTCCACAGCCTCCCTCCCATACTTTACCTTCCCTGCCCTTGTCACCCCGACCACGGACCATGAAACGAGCCACGCCGAATGAGTCCTTGGGAGAGAGAGAGAGGGAGGGTGAGTGAGTGAATGGGAGTGTGAGTGGGAGTGTGAGAGAGTGAGAGTGAGAGAAAGAGAGAGCGCGCGTGTGTATTTGTGTGTGATTGCGTTTTTTAAGTGGCTTACCGGTATTTAATTGTGTGTGTGAGAGAGAGAGAGAGAGAGAGAGAGAGAGAGAGAGAGAGAGAGAGAGAGAGACAGAGAGAGTGAGAGAGATGCGTAGATCGGTTTGTGTATATGCGCCATTTCTATCTATTATCTCAGTCTCTGCCTATTTGTGCCTGTGTGTATAATTTTGTGTCTTTAAGTAGTTGTTTCTTGGTGTGGTCCACGAAGCTCGGATTACTGTTGGGAGTCTTTTGTTTACCCTCCGTTCCGTCATAACCCTGTGGCCCAACATTCCTGCCTGTCCTAGGTCCAAGTTAGGTTTATGGATTCATCCTAGATGGAGCAGTTCGTATGCAACACCGGTACTAGTTAACCAGGCTGAACTATCCTTTCCCAATCTTTAGTATGGTCCATACAAACACTAATTGGAGAGCTTTTGTCTGTATGTAGGAAACCAATCAGATAATGTGCCATGTTGCATTATGTATGTTCAAACTTTCTAAACCAGGTTGCATAATAAATATAGTCACGGATGATTATGCTAAGTTTTATCATACCAATGAACAAGTTTATGAGCAGTTTTGAAGCACAGTTACCACCAAAAACAAAATTGTGTTGGAGCCGTACAGAACCCATCTAGATATTGTGTTGGAGCCGTACAGAACCCATCTAGCTATTGTGTTGGAGCCGTACAGAACCCATCTAGCTATTGTGTTGGAGCCGTACAGAACCCATCTAGCTATTGTGTTGGAGCCGTACAGAACCCATCTAGCTATTGTGTTGGAGCCGTACAGAACCCATCTAGCTATTGTGTTGGAGCCGTACAGAACCCATCTAGCTATTGTGTTGGAGCCGTACAGAACCCATCTAGATATTGTGTTGGAGCCGTACAGAACCCATCTAGATATTGTGTTGGAGCCGTACAGAACCCATCTAGATATTGTGTTGGAGCCGTACAGAACCCATCTAGATATTGTGTTGGAGCCGTACAGAACCCATCTAGATATTGTGTTGGAGCCGTACAGAACCCATCTAGATATTGTGTTGGAGCCGTACAGAACCCATCTAGATATTGTGTTGGAAGCCGTACAGAACCCATCTAGATATTGTGTTGGAGCCGTACAGAACCCATCTAGATATTGTGTTGGAGCCGTACAGAACTCATCTAGCTATTGTGTTGGAGCCGTACAGAACCCATCTAGATATTGTGTTGGAGCCGTACAGAACCCATCTAGATATTGTGTTGGAGCCGTACAGAACCCATCTAGCTATTGTGTTGGAGCCGTACAGAACCCATCTAGATATTGTGTTGGAGCCGTACAGAACCCATCTAGATATTGTGTTGGAGCCGTACAGAACCCATCTAGATATTGTGTTGGAGCCGTACAGAACCCATCTAGATATTGTGTTGGAGCCGTACAGAACCCATCTAGATATTGTGTTGGAGCCGTACAGAACCCATCTAGATATTGTGTTGGAGCCGTACAGAACCCATCTAGCTATTGTGTTGGAGCCGTACAGAACCCATCTAGCTATTGTGTTGGAGCCGTACAGAACCCATCTAGATATTGTGTTGGAGCCGTACAGAACCCATCTAGATATTGTGTTGGAGCCGTACAGAACCCATCTAGCTATTGTGTTGGAGCCGTACAGAACCCATCTAGCTATTGTGTTGGAGCCGTACAGAACCCATCTAGCTATTGTGTTGGAGCCGTACAGAACCCATCTAGCTATTGTGTTGGAGCCGTACAGAACCCATCTAGATATTGTGTTGGAGCCGTACAGAACCCATCTAGATATTGTGTTGGAGCCGTACAGAACCCATCTAGATATTGTGTTGGAGCCGTACAGAACCCATCTAGCTATTGTGTTGGAGCCGTACAGAGCCCATCTAGATATTGTGTTGGAGCCGTACAGAACCCATCTAGATATTGTGTTGGAGCCGTACAGAACCCATCTAGCTATTGTGTTGGAGCCGTACAGAACCCATCTAGCTATTGTGTTGGAGCCGTACAGAACCCATCTAGCTATTGTGTTGGAGCCGTACAGAACCCATCTAGCTATTGTGTTGGAGCCGTACAGAACCCATCTAGCTATTGTGTTGGAGCCGTACAGAATCCATCTAGATATTGTGTTGGAGCCGTACAGAACCCATCTAGATATTGTGTTGGAGCCGTACAGAACCCATCTAGCTATTGTGTTGGAGCCGTACAGAACCCATCTAGCTATTGTGTTGGAGCCGTACAGAACCCATCTAGCTATTGTGTTGGAGCCGTACAGAACCCATCTAGATATTGTGTTGGAGCCGTACAGAACCCATCTAGCTATTGTGTTGGAGCCGTACAGAACCCATCTAGATATTTGTATACTATGCTCACCAGATTCCAAGTTCTCCATGTGTTCTTGGATTACTGAGCGCGACTGTACAGAGGGCCGAGCACTGACAGGGTAAGGTACCTCTGGAAACTGTCAGTAAGTTTGTGCCATGTAATAACCTTCCATTACAGTGTATGACGTATGACCTGACAAGCCCCCCCCCCCCCCCCCCCCATATCTCTCTCTCTCTCTCTCTCTCTCTCTCTCTCTCTCTCTCTCTCTCTCTCTCTCTCTCTCTCTCTCTCTCTCTCTCTCTCTCTCTCTCTCTCTCCTCGCCCCCTCTGACCCTGTTTGAGAGTGGTCAAGGAAGTGTGGGAAGTCACGTATTGTCACTCCATTATATTCTTGGATCGTTTCTATTTCGTATAATGCATAACTGCTTGAATAGATTTATGGGTTTACTATTATATACGGTAATAAGTTATGATATAAAATGTTATGAATTTGATTACACAAATCATGGTCAATCAATGTTTTCAGGTGATTAATCAAACAATTGCATTCACTATTCCCTTGTCACTTCAGTTCTTTGATTTAACTTTGGCTGCAGGAAGACGTTGATCTTATAATATCTGAACAAAGTTTTTTATGTGCAAGCTTTTGGGGATTTGTCTGAAAGGAACGTATTTTTATAGCTGGAGAGGAAAATAAAGTGGATCAAATATATAGTTTAAGTTAATTTTGTCAGTGACTGTACCCTGGTCGTTTGACTGGTATGTCTTTTTGGGAACCCGGCCGTGATCATTGCCAGTCATCATCTCTAACCTATTTCTTTTAATCCCCCTCCTTATTATCTCTCGCCCATCACTCATTGTTATTCCTCTCCCCCGATAATCATTTTGAAGGATGGGGGAAGAGAGAGAGATGGGGGGGAACGGAAAGAGGCGGGGTTCGACCTGATTGGTAATTAACAGCCCCGAATCCATCACACACCAGTCATTCCCCGAAATCCCAGGCGTGTAGTGATTTCTGGGCAATTATGGCAGAGTGAGTTGGCCATTATGAATTGACATTTTCACGAGCACCCGAGCTGTGATGGGTGAGCAGCCGCAGCTGGAGCGATGTAACAGCGTGTAAGCAACCTGGGCCCATGGCACATCTATCGAACCTGTGGCATGTTGGAGCTCCGGTCCCTATAGGCGACAGGAACAGGGACAACTGCTTACTTCGATGACCTGGTGATGCCAGAATTATGTAAGGAAATTGGGATAGTTTGAGCCAAGGGCTGTTTCGTAATATTTAATGTACATTGGTCAACTTCCTTAATTTACTGGGTATCACACTTGTGACATAATGATATGAAAATTGGAATATTTTGAACTGGGACTCTAAACAGGCACCGGAAATATGCGTAGCTTGACAAAGTATTGGTAAGAAAATGTTCTAAGGAAATTTGGATGTTTTGAACCGTGGACTTTTACAGACAACAGGAGCTCTGAAACTTAGCTTAGACATATTGGTGTCAAATTTCCCGTATGCAATAGAAATTTCCCGTATGCAATAGAAATTTCCCGTATGCAATAGAAATTTCCCGTATGCAATAGAAATTTCCCGTATGCAATAGAAATTAAGATGAGCTTTGATGTTTAGTCGGGGATCGCATGTCAAATTCCCCTCTTTGTAAATATGAACATCGAGAAGCTAGCAGACGAATATAAGCAATATTTGAAAAGATTAACACTTCACTGACATAGTTTCAACTGAATATTCTTCATGGTGCTGTATCAGTAGGCTATTGTCTAAATATGTTCATAGATTCATTAGTATTTAAGTGTTGAGTGTACCAATAAAAAACAAATGTCAACAATACAAAGGAACTTGACCAGTGTCTGTTTATTATAGGGTTTGCAGTCGGAGGAGGTGTGTATGTATGTGTGTATGTGTGTGTGTGTGAGGCTTGCTCTGGACAGTTGAGTGGTCGTTTGGTCGTCTCGTAGCTATTCGGTCAGTCCGGGTAAGGAGCGACTTGGGCCGACCTGTATGTATGTCTGTGTGTAACTTGGGGAACTGTATGTGTATGTAATTTTGGGACCTGTGTGTGTATGTAACTTGGGGAACGGTATGTGTATGTAACTTGGGGAACGGTATGTGTATGTAACTTGGGGAACGGTATGTGTATGTAACTTGGGGAACGGTATGTGTATGTAACTTGGGGAACGGTATGTGTATGTAACTTTGGGACCTGTGTGTGTATGTAACTTGGGGAACGGTATGTGTATGTAACTTGGGAAGATCTGTAGGTATGTGTAACTTTGGGAACTGTTTGTGTATGTAAATTTGGAAGCGCTGTAGGTATGTGTAACTTGAGGACCTGTGTGAGTATGTAACTAGAGAAGACCTGTGTATTTATGTAACTTGCGGACCTGTCTATGCATGTAACTTGGGAAGACCTGTAGGTATGTGTAACCTGGGAACCTGTATGTGCGTGTATTTTGGGGAGACGTGTGTGTGTGTGTGTGCGTGTGCGTGTGTGTGTGTGTATGTGGTACACGGTGAATCTTGTATATTAATCTAAAAATATAGTTATGTTTTTGCGAAATGTCACTTGGGAAGACCTGTAAACATATGCGAGTGTGAGTTTTAACATTCTCTTGTTGCAATAAGAATATTCATGCTGTGTTTCATAAGCAAATGTAGGTGAGTATGTATAGTGTCATATTATATAAGTACTTAAGTTAATTTGTTAATGACTGAGTGACTTTATATATGGTCTTGCAATGTTCAATACTAGAGTGAAAGAGGTGGTGAACGACATTAAAACAAATAGAAGTGATCTAATTATGTTTATCACTGTGTACTTGTGATATTTCCCCTTCGTATTACCGCAATCCGGGTGAGATCTAACATCGGCCGACAGGGTCATCGAGAAGAGAGGTAGTGTGCTTAGGGTGACCATGATATTTATCGGCCACATGGGAGGTCGGTGGTAAAAGAGGGAGGAGAGGGGAAGGGAAGGGAGGGGGAGGAGGGGGGGAGTAGTGGGGGAGTAGTGTGGAGAGAAGAAGGGGGGAGGAGGGGGGAGTAGTGTGGAGAGAAGAAGGGGGGAGGAAGGGAAGTAGGAGGAGAAGGAAGGGAAATAGTAGGAGGAAGAGGGAGGGTAGTAAAAGGAGGAGGAGGGTGGAAAGTAGGAGTAGGAGGGAGTAGTTCCAGTGGGAGGAGGGATTTGATTTGATTTGATTATTTTATTGAGAGAAGTACAAATGTTACACAAGTATCATAATTACATCATCTCAAAAGGGCGAAGGTGCATACGCAATCAGGGAAGAAAGCAGGAGTTAGAGGAGGGTGGGAGGGAAGTAGGAGGGAGGGAGGGAGAGGAAGAGGGGAGGAAGGAGGGGGGTCGGCGGCCAAACTTGAGGAGTGCCATAAAACAATGGTTGGCCCTCCCACTGCCACCACCACCCGCGACCCAGTGCCATCAGGACCCGCCCGTCCAAAGTTACGATCAGGCAGTGACCCGTGGCGTCAACCGAAGAGGCGTGGGGAGGAGGATGATGGTGGTGGGGTGGTAATGACTTGTGGGCTGAGTTGTGGGCTAAATAGTGGGAGGGGTAGATCTTGAGGTGATGTGGGGATCTAGAGGCGATAATGATGTGTGGGCAAAATAGTGGATGATGCGATTGTGGATAGGGGGGGGGGGGGGGGGGGGGGGCTTGTGGGTCCTACTCTGCATGTGTGTCCTTAAATCATCTGTCACAGCCAATGCTGATTCTTCGCTGTTTTAAAATACCGTCACTGTCACCGTAACCGTCACCGTCACCGTCACTTGTAGGAAGGTGCCAGCGTGAATCAAAGTGACATACGAGTACCTACTGGTTGGTGCGAACTGTGGGGTGAGGCAAGGGTGGTAGGATGTAATAAAAAAAGGGGAGTGAATTGTAACTAATATATGTAGCATGTGGATAGCTAAATCATAGGCTTAATTGGGGACGAAATTTTGAGTAAATATTTACCTCAAAACTCTCCAGTTGATGTATGTTGAAATGAATTAAATTGATTAAATTACTGTTATTATTTGGTTAGCTTATTCAGAAGTTATTAACTTAAACTTGGTTCCTCATGAAGTTCAAGATAGAGATTGAATAATAAATTAAGGAACACCCCGTTCTTAACATTTCCCCTCCATTACAAACCCAATATGTAATCGTTAATCACTCTTACTCTCCAGTTAAAACAAGCAATATTGTTACTTTCTATAACATTTCACTATTACTTCTTTTCGTTAGCTAGCCTCGGGTTTGTCATGTGCATTTTCAATTCTTTTTAGGTGTTTCCTTTACTTAATTATGTCCATCAGCTAACGAATTTATATTTTATTATTACAATCTGTAAACAATATTATTCATTTTTAAGGCCCTATCATAGTCAAGTTAGTCGGCCTTTTTAGCCTTTTAATGTTTGGATAATACCTTCATATGATGAATTCAATTGATATCCTGTAATTGAAATACATGCTTTAAATGTCTGATTGAAAGCGTTAATCAAGATACATTAGATAACCATAGTCAATCAGATGGACCATGACCGTATATTTTATTGTAGTTATTGACATTTTATTCAGCTTTGGAAGGACCTCTTGATATATTGAGGCTAATTAGCAGAAGTAATTCACATCATTTGGTTACTATGTCCCGAGTCATGCATATTTATTGGTGTAAAGTGAGTAATGCTGAAATAGACCATGTAAACTAGTATAGGAAGTATTTAGTCTTAAGTAGTTCAGTACTGCAGCTATGGACGTGGAATTCAAGCTGTGATATGTTTGGCGTATCATTATTGAGAGTTGAAATACTTGATGGATTGAATTCGAGCTAGGAATGAAAGTGAAGTGATCGTAAAACTAAAATTACTCTAAAAGCTCCTGGAAGTTACAGTGTGTACGTTCGAGAGTTGATCAATTATAGATTATCAAGTGCCTTTCCAAGTGAAATCTAGCATGACAATGTATTTACACAGTCTTGCAATCTATGTCACACGCACACTCGCTCAGCCAGGCTCCACTACTGCAATTGATTTAGCCGAGGACCTGATATGGCAAAGCCTTGTTGAAATACAGTCTTGAACAGTAGTCCCGTTTTAGTGTGTTTTGAGCTACTATTTCAGATACAAAACTGATTATATGAAAATTGGATATTTAAAAAAGTGTATGGTTTGAAATGGTCTGTAAAAATTAGCAAAGTATCATAACTAATTCGTAATATAAAATATTGCAGATTTGTTGTATGATTAACTATGCCAACCTGTAACTATTATATTCCGTAGAAATCCTATAAATAATGTTTTTACAGTTGGTAAATAATCAATCTTAACTTCTTTATGGATTAATTTTGATACACCAACAAGTTAGTTTCGTGGACACATTTTAGGACACTTTACCGTACACAATTATCTATTAAATATTGTTGAGATGAGTTGACAGGCTTGGGGCCTTATTCGCAGAATCAGAAAAGAGAGCGTCAAATGTTTTAAGAGCCCCGCTAAAAGCCCGTGTATGACTTCAAGCCACGTAACATAATAAGAAATACAAGCGTAAAGCCTGTCTATGATTTTAAGGCTGAACAGAAAAAGTGGCGCCGTGGGAGTGAGCAGACCCCCCCTCTACCCCCTCCATGAATACTGGATTAATACTTCTTTTATGACTGGCAAACCTTTGTATTTCTGACAGGCGGGGTCGTTCATCTTCTCAAGTACTTCACGCATGGTGGTGGCTGGGGGTATACTGAAATATGCAGCGGGTCGTTAACTCCTTGGTATAAATCAACAGGTCTGCGGGATGTGAAGTGTGTGTGGGGTGGGACTGAGTGCAGGTGGTGAGGGGTTGTATATGTGTGAGTGTGGGAGGCTGTGGTTGTGCATATGAGTGGGACATTGTTAGGTAGATGGCAGGTAAGTTTAGTTAGTCATAGAAAAGTAGGTAGGGTAGATAAGTTGGTGAATAGGTAGGACAGTGGGTAAGTGTTAGTAGGTAGTATGGTTGGTTGGTTGGTAGTTATTAATAAGTTGAATGGTTGGTAGGAAGGAAGGCAGGTCCAGGTAGCGAGGTGGCTCAGTACATCCTGCAACTCTCCCCCCTCTTTCTCTCTCTGTTAGTCCCACAAATGTTTACACATCATTACATATGCATCTTCGTCTGGGAAATATCTCTGCTCTTCAGCGACCCCTGGGGACTCGGCTGCGTGTGATCGTCTCTCGCTGCGTCAGGGGATAAAAAATGTATGCCATTCCCGATTCATGAAGAATAAATTATCTGGTATGTAATTATCGTGACATGCTATCAAGTGCACCTCCCTCCCTCTCTTATCTCTCTCATCTCTCTCTCTCTCTCTCTCTCTCTCTCTCTCTCTCTCTCTCTCTCTCTCTTTAGTTCTACTGCCCTGCTAATCTCTTATAGTTTTCCACTACCACTTCTTTCATCTTTATATTTGTGTATATTGCAACCAAAAGATCGTATTACTACCTCCCTAAAATGTTGAAAATTATTGACGATTATTTGGTATTTATCAGTAGGCTATTATATGAGATCCAGCTATTACATGTTATCCATCTATTGCCATCTTGCATTCCCTTTTGTTGCTTTATATAGCGCTATGCTTGTATATCTTATCCATAATCATTGCATATTAACCAGATAATAGCAGAAACATATATATATCTACTGCATATCTCCTTAATTATTGAATCTGGTAATTACGTCTACTGCCACTAGAATTAATTGAATAACCCATGTATACGCAATTGATTACCTCTGATTGATCACTTTAGGTCGCACAAATACATTCTATCTTTGTAATTTTCCCCTCCCTATAGCAATTACTAGTTTTATCAGTGCAATTAGTATTACCTGACGAACCACATTATAACATACGTTTTATATCTGCCATTCGTCTCTTTCTTTGGTAATTACTTTTATATAATTAGTTTTCATAAGAGGATTACCCAATGTCCCGGCCGAAGGCCGATTCCTTCTAAAATTACTGGTTCGCTATCACTTGCCCGAAAACAAAACGACATCTAAATGGCACGACAGGTATTAATATTGACAAAGAAATGAGACGAAATATATCAACATTGCCAAACTAACAGAACGAACGTCTTTAAATCTCAGAACTAATATGCTAAACATGAGGGAGAAGAGGTCCAGAAAAAGCGACTCTACCTCCCTTTTAATTACTTCGTCGAATATGAAAAAACACACGTAATGGTACCCTACCTCTGCCATTTGCCCCTCCCTTCCTCTATTACTAGCGTGTGATCGGCCCTCCGACGAGTATTAAGAATCCAGTGACGAGAGCGACCTCGGCTTGGAGCTCCTCGGTATTGGTAATCGAAAACCATTAGCAAGATGGACCGCCGGGTGAGGAGGTGGTGTGTGTGTGTGTGTGTGTGTGTGTGTGTGTGTGTGTGTGCGTGTGCGTGTGTGTGTGTGTGTGCGTGTGTGTATGTGTGTATGTATGTATGTGCCGCGGTCAGGTGTTGTGTGTGTGTGTGTGTTCGCTCTCTCTTTTCTGTTTGTGTGTCTGTGTGTGTCGCGGTTAGGGAGCTGGTGGTTGTTGTGTCATACGAGCCCCTGTTTGGCAACTTTTGATCGGCAACCTTATCTTGGCTATATTTCGGGGGCTTTTCGTATTAATATCGGCAACTTGATATATAGCTCGTATTCAGGAGCTGCCAGACTAGAGGACGAGGAAATGTATCGTGTTCAGGGAGTTGGTGGTTGGAGATCCCTGTAGACTGGAGTTAGGATAGCTTTGACTACAGAAATAGGTTAGCTTTGCAACACAATATTGTTTGGGTATTTCTAGAGGTCCTAGAGAATACAGATACGAGATAGCTTTTAATCATGACATCGAAGAGGGGACTCGAACATTGACAATTTGATAAACCATTGTTTACAGAACGTGTAATGTTCAACCTTAGCTTTGAAATCCTGAAAAAAACTTCTCCATTTGATTTTACTAAGTAAGCATTTTAATCTACAAATTATTCACTGTCAATAACATAATATATATATATATATAGTAAAAGGCCCTCAATGTCAATAATATCCCAGGATCTATTTATTGAAAGATCTTGAGCAGTGCCCCCCCACCCCTACACACACACACACACACTCTCCTTTTATGTACTCTTCCTTTGCAACGGGTCAATCCCGTTATCCCATGGGTTGAAATGCTTAGAGAGAAGACACAAGTCTCAGCTTAGTTAATATTAGAACAAACATAAACTCTTAACATCTGTTCAGTTAACCCTTGAAACGTGACATGTTCTATGCTGTTGTTATTTCACAAAATTGTTTCGAACTTAGCGCCAAGCATTTATATTTTCCATACTGTTTGCTTATTCTATGTATTTAGGAAGGACCTGTGTGACACAAAGGGTGAAGCTACGGGCATATCTCCCTCTCTCATATCCAATGGGTTCTGAATCTACAGGTCAGCCACCCCCCCGCTTCCCCCGACTGCCTATCAATTATTGTCATCCATCCATTCGAAATCTGACTCCCTAGTAAACCTGACCTGGCCTGACCCTTCTCTCGCTCTCGCTCTGTTATGACCCACACGGCGGTCACTTCTCTATCTCCTCTTGCCCTTTTGTATGTATGGATTTTTTGGATAACATTTATGTATTATGCATCTCATATTGTTTGTGTGTGTTCATTGTTTTCTATTGTGTTATCCCTATTCTGGCTCTGTCTTGAGTCGGCCACCCCCCAAAAACCCCAGAAACAAAGGAAAAGAGGGGAAAAAAAAAAAAAAAAAAAAAAAAAAAAAAAAAAAGGGAAGAGTGGGGATTGGGCCTGAGTATATAGAATAGAATAGAATAGTATCTCATATACTGTACCGGTACACTATACGAACAGTGTCTGTAGAGGAAGAGTAGCCCAGAGAGAGAGTCGAAATTATGGTGTCATTACAATAAAACTGTTTTGTTCCCCGGCACGTGGGTATAGTATCTGTCTTAATTTTCGTATATACTGCAAACATGATAAATTGCCGTTATAATTGCCCCATCCAGCCAGGAACTATGTGTGGCCTGGCGTGGAAGATGTGCTGTTGGCCTGAACGTAATTAGTGGCAAGACCGGCTTTGAGGAAGATAGGTCAAGAATCACACACGGTGGAGCTGGCGGGTGGTATTAAGTGGAATGACCTGAGGATCCAAAGTAATGCACATAATAGTTCAAATTAATAAATACAAATAATTAGATACATAAATAATGTAGATGGGATGTGAAAGAGAGAGGATTGGGTTCTGGGTGTGGTTGGGGAGAGAATGGGTGGGATTGGGTGAAGTGGGGGAGAGATTGGGCGGAGTTGGGTAGGGTCAGGTGTGATGGGGACAGAGTGGGAGGTGGGGTGGGAGAGAGAGCGGGCGGAGTTGTTTAGGGTCAGGTGTGGCGGGGACAGGGGTGGGATGTGGCGAGGTGGGGTGGGGGAGAGCGGGGGAGGAGTTGGGTTAGGTGGGGGTGGAGCTGGGCGGGGTGGGGGTGGAGTTAGACAGGGTGGGGGCTGAGTTGGGCGGGGTAGGGGGGGAGAGAGAGCGGGCGGGCGGTGGGGCTGGGTTGTACCGTGTATAATGGACAAGTGTATGAGAGTCTGTCACTGGCTGACTGATGAACGGCCGCGACGCACAGCGAAACCCTGGCGGTGGTGGTGGGTTGGCTGAGGCACGATGATCTCTGACATTAGCGGTCTAACTTATGTACACGCCATATTAAATAATTCACCATTTGAATCTGTCTCGGACCCGAACAAGATAATACTATTTAAATGGTATATTGAGTTTTGTTACCTCTTGCTACTTTGTCTGATTTGTATCTTACTTAATCAGGTGTGATCATATGCATAAATACGAATTAATACATACCACAGCTTAAACTATTTAATAGACCACAACGACGCAAGGTATAGGCATCGATACAACTACTGTAAAAGAGATGGCGTGGTCTCCTTGCAGACGGTTGCTCTGGATGTGGCCAAGACGACGCCACGACTGTCAAGGCTCTCGCTCGTCTGCACACTCCCGCACCTCTGACGCCGCGTTATTGTCAATACACCCTTGGTAATCAGCCTTCCCCGGGTGATTAGAACCACGGCACCAAAAAACTAAGAGCGAGCCCAGCACCGGCACTCGCGAGCTATCAGTCATTCCAAGACAAGCCTTACTCAGGACCACAAGACGGGAGGCGGTAGGACGGCTTTGATGATCATTTGCGTCCCTCAGTGTCCTGCACATTGAGGCGGGAATTAGTCAAGTGCAGGCCGGCGTTGCTTAGGTCACTGTGCCGAGATCGTGGAAATACCTCAACCCCCCTGACAATTAATAACGACACACGTCTTACTGCAGTTTTATGTGCATTTTCTTTGGTGGGTGTCTTGACCCCCTTCGGCTGGAAATAGGGGCATCACTCAGGCTGATGACGTGACCTGACCTCAGAAACACGGGCTTGACCTTTTCTATTCTAACCTGCTCCGACTTCACAATAACTTTCTAATGAACGTCGTAAATACTTAAGGAGAAATTGTAAATACACAGCATCGGCATCGCTCCAGGGAATTATAATACTAATGAGAAAACGCGTTAAGGGGGTACTACTCGCTTCTTATGGACCTCCTTCTCCCTCGTGTTTAACATATATTAGTTTTAAGATTTTAAGACGTTCCTTCCATTACTTTAGCAATTTTAATACCTTTCGACCCATTTTGTTGTCAATTTCAAGACCTTCCGTGCCATTTACGTGTCAATTTTTTCCTGACGAGCGATAGCGAGCCCGTAATTTCGGCCGGGAATTTTTTTTATCGAAAAATTTAAACATTTATCTTGAAGGGGGGTCTAGAGTTTTTTTTTTGATAAGCTTGATGGAGGTCTAGCGAGGAAACTAAACAATAAATTAATACATGAATTAATAGCCCAAAAAACCGGTCATCGCCCCCTTAAGGAGCTTTCCCATGCGTACCCACCTCTTCCAGCAAAGACCGATAGAGCTGTTAAAACTAAACCAACACTAGTTATGCCAAACTTTTGCTTAATGCAGACTTTAAGTGTGAAGTTATCTCTCCATCTGGAGTAAAAATAGGGAAACATAAGACTTGTTGAGTTACAAGGCAGGGGAGTGGGCGGGTCGTGAGCAGAACTGTCCAAAGGAGGAATAACGATACGTAATTTACAAGTCTCCATATTTCCGAACGGGCTTGTGAGCCTTAATAATTGTACAAGCAGTGGTCATATGATCTTTTTGGGGCTTGCATTTTATCTTTGTCCAAAAATCACACCCTAGATTAATTATTATAAAAAAAATACATCTGAAATTTAACTTAGACACAAATACATAATTATATGTTAACTGAGAGAATAGGTACGGTAATTTGAAACAAATACAGAATTATATGTTAACTGAGAGAATTGGTACGGTAATTTGAAACAAATACAGAATTATATGTTAACTGAGAGAATTGGTACGGTAATTTGAAACAAATACAGAATTATATGTTAACTGAGAGAATTGGTACGGTAATTTGAAACAAATACAGAATTATATGTTAACTGAGAGAATTGGTACGGTAATTTGAAACAAATACAGAATTATATGTTAACTGAGAGAATTGGTACGGCAATTTGAAACAAATACAGAATTATATGTTAACTGAGAGAATTGGTACGGTAATTTGAAACAAATACAGAATTATATGTTAACTGAGAGAATTGGTACGGTAATTTGAAACAAATACAGAATTATATGTTAACTGAGAGAATAGGTACGGTAATTTGAAACAAATACAAAATTATATGTTTACTGAGAGAATAGATAAAGTAAAACAATGCTCTACTAGATATATCCTAATCCTTCTCTAACAATTCCCGCACATCATACTGTCAAAGAACTGCGTTGTGCAGTTCTCATTACGAACGGAACTTAAAGTATGCAACATGGCGGAACTCACCCTATAGAAGACTTTTGTTTCGTGAGGTGTGGGGAACCTCGTGAATCCGGCTGAACATTTTGGGAAGACTTTTTTTTTTGTTTTTTTTTCCTTCTTCTCTGGCCGTGTTCTTGAGTTATGGTACCGGCATAGACACGACGGCCTGACGAATGGCGCTCAAAGGGGTGCACTGCCGCGAGATCCCGGCCTGATATCGGCGGTAATTCGCGGGGATGGGCTGTAAAAGAAGAAGCCTGGGAGGAGTTGGTTAAATGGGGGAGTTATTATCACCGAAATTTATTTTACACGGGTTTCTCACAAGCTGGGGGGCGGGAAAAATATTGGGTTCTTTTTGTCGGCTTAACTGTTTTACCAGCACGAATTAACTCACTTTCACACTCACGCTCGCACTCACTCTCACTAACAAACTCACTCTAACTCTCTCTCTGTCTTATTGTCAAAATACCTATGCGCAATAGATAATATTTGCGAGTAAATCAATTTTGTTTAGCCTGATGATGTAATACATACAAAACAGAGAGTTTGTACAGTATTATATCATTTGTTGATAGCAAAAGATTGGACATTTCATGTTAAGCTAAAACAAAAAAAATATATAACTGAAACCACCACTAATATAGGCTGCGTATAAATTCCCTCTTCCACCTCCCGCTACAAAAAACCTCAGCATGTCGCACAGATTCCTCCACCCTCGGTAGTAAAAGGCCCCTGGGAGTCCGTCGGATAGCCCCCCCCCCCCCCCCTCCCTCTCACAAGGCTTCCCTAGTATATAATGAATGGCGATTACGAACTTCAAGCCATTCATCCCACAGGCCATTTCTCCGGTGACACCTCTCCATCTTTTCTCGAAGTAGCCACTATGCTCAGCCAGTTGTTATATTAGCATAGATATTACACTGATGAGCTGCTCGGGGACCTCCAGGCTTCAGACGTTCCAGAAAAGCTTCGCCTGGGCTTCCATGGTGGGTTGGTGGGGAAGTGAGCGAAGTTATATGGGAAACAGTGGGCCTCTGTTGTCGATCACCTGGGAGGACGTGATTGATCTGGAAAGGTTTTTGAGCGAGCATGATTAATCCCCTGGCGGTCCTGCGTGAGGGTGTTCGTCGACAGTAACGCCTTCGTCACCATAGAATCACATTCCTCCGCTCTAACTTGTCACAAAATTTAGCTAAACTCTTTGTAATCATAAACTCCGAGACACCAAACTAATTATCGTATAACCTTACCATGATATTAGAATATATATATATATATATATATATATATATATATATATATATATATAGCATATATGAGAGAGAGAGTATTTACCATGTTCGTATTCATTTGTATATATATATTTTTCGTGAAGACTAGCTAATTAATATTTACCTGGATGGAGTCTTTACGTTGCAAGTCCCGTCTTTGTATCCTTTTGTTGTCTTTCCTCTTCTCGGAAAATTCTTTGATTATTCGCTCTCCGGCAACTAATATTTACCTCTGCCAAACAATAGCCATCCATCTCCCCGTCCCTTGTCCCATCCCCGAGCCCTACCTCCATCCCTCTTCCCACCATCCTCCCTTAAGGGGGGTCACCTGAATTTCTTCTATCCTTTTCTCTCTTTCTCTGGCTTGTATCCATTCGGCCCCATTCTGCCTACTGTTTTAAGACGTTTATCCCCATCCAGGTGTCGATTTCTTCCTGGCGAGCGATAGTGAGCCAGCACTGTATGGAGAAATTCGGCTTCGCCGGAGAAATTTTTCTATCGAAATATTTACAAATTTAGCTTGCTGTAAAAACAAATATATATATATGCTGGCTCGCTATCGCTCGCCTGGAAAATATTGACACCTGGATGGGGGTAAACGTCTTAAAACAGTAGGCTAACTGGGGCCTAATGGATACAAGCCAAAGAGAGAGGGAGAGAGAGAGAGAGAGAGGATAAACACGAGGTGGGCCCCCTTAACAATTTTCCTATACCAATACCTCTTTCCCCCTTCCTGTTTTCCTCGCCTCTCCTCCACCAGCCCTACTCAATCTTCCCCTTCCCTCGCCACTCCTGCTCACTGTTAGCAATACCTCCAAAAGAAAACACTCTTGAGAACAATGGCCCGAGCTCTTAGGGTGAGAGTTGTGCACAGATTCGACGAAGGTTCGACTGTCGAGGGGGGCCGGTGGGAGGAGACACATTTGATGGATAACTGACTTCAGAGTTCGAATCCCGGGAGGACCATATGCTTTCATTGGTTTATTCAAGTACGTTGGGGTTTGTAATTGATGATTAATGTTAAGAACGGGGTGTTACTTATTTCCACCTAAGAGTCCTCAGTAGCCCGGGTCCAGTTTTTACCATAGTTTTTGACGGACGTGTTGTGTGTGCTTTCCGCTTTAGCCTTCGTCTGCCTCGGGTTGCTCAAGCATGACCCACACCGTAACTAACCACAGACACCTGGATCGAAACGCCAGCTCAAACCCTTATTCCTTCCCAGCTATGGAATCTTGTGGCATCGACATCATCGTGGTTTGAAATGTATACAAAAGAAGAGGGGTGTGGAGGGGGTATTAATAATAATGGGGAAAACATACGTTCAAAAAATCGATATCGTAGATGTATGCATTCTACTTTCACGTATGTATGGCCAACGTATCGTACCGCATTCCGTATTAGTAATAAGGTCTGTTTACCGCGACGACAAGAAAATTAGGTGATGTGGCGGTGTTTGGGAAGGTTTGTGGAAACAGCCGGTGGTGGTGTGCGGCAACTCGGCCTGGAAGTCATCCCAGGGACTTGACAAGACTGATGGATGACACCTCCAGTGATCCGTCATCCAGGGACATGTCCACCTCCCCCGCCACTCGCTCGCACGCTCACACGCACACAGCCACGCGGAGAGAGCACACGAGAGCCTCATCGCGGACTGAGAGGGAGTGGCCGCGCGCGTACGGTACAGTAGAGACAGCTCCGCGCTCGAGTGTAGGGCGGGCGGCTGACTAGTGGAGGAGAGCGGACTGCTCTGTATACAACTGAACTCCCGCAGAAGTGAACCTGTGCGCGCTATAATGTGTTTTGAGGAGTTTTGTGACGATTTCTGTACATTGTGTGTATAGATCAATTGTGATAACATTGTGTATTGATTGCAAAGAAAAGTTGCAGTTGTTTACTAGCAAGAAAACAGTGACAAACTACTCGCGTGTCTTGTGAAACGTGGGTAAATATGAAAGGCAGTGGTGAGATGTCGTCGCTAGTGCTGCAGGAGTTGAGAGAGAGGGCCGACGAGAGGAGGAGGCTGTGGTTGGAGGAAGAGGAAAAGGAAAAAGGAAAACTGGATGATGGCAGTGAGAAGAGGAGGAGGAGAGGACGCAAGGGAAGGATGCCCATCAAAGTGAGGCGGATGAGTGAGGAAAATGACTGGTATAATATCATCCTGGCAGGGGGAACGGCGCTCCCGGGGAATCCCTCCCTCATATCAAGTAAGTACTCCTCGTTTCCTACCCGAATTAACTTTATCTGGTTCGAAAAAATATGATGTGAAGAAGTGTTATGAGGTATTTTGACGATGTAGTGCCGTAGGAGTAGTGTGTTCCTGAGTGTTTTTAAAGACTCGGCATAACTGTTAATCTCGGTTTTCAACACGGAGAGAGAGATAATTTTTAAAAGTTGGGGGGTGCTGGTGTACGAAATGTTACGCCGTCAGTAGAGGCCTTTCAGTACGCAGGGGCTGGACAACTCCCGATATTATGTGCCTTTTATGAAGTGCCCATTACATAAAATAAGTCTACGGTAATGATACTATATTTGTACGAACAAATAATTTCGATAGCAAATTTTGGTAGTGATAGCGTATATGAAGAATAAAATCTACGATGTTAGTACTTTATTTGTATGAACTAAATATTGTTATAAATAATTTTGGTAATCATAACTGACGGGAACATTATAAAATATATTCAGTTAATCTATTACCGGATGCCTTGATCATAATTATAGAGATTGACCACGAATGAATCGCGTCAGTGTATCGACAACGTTATATATGATTTAGCACTTAATTATTCACTGTATATGTAATTGAACTTACACAGAAAACTTTGAAAATACATAGGTACAGGTAATATGAACGAAAAAATTATATCTCGCCATGTATCCAGTTTGTGTGTCCCTCTAGCGGCCAAAAAATTGAAACTACTACGGAAATAAGACTTGGCTGGATTACTCGGAGGGTACTAGAGATATTTATAGCTAAAAGAAATCTGAAACACAAAAACAAAATGGAAATAATATCTAATGGGTTATATTGGTGTGTAAACCCCGTAGAGTTTATCATAGCGTGCTCGAGCTAGTAAAATTATATGGTTTATTTTCTATGTGTATGAAGGAAACAAAAGGCATAAAATATTTAGCACAATATTATATATATACTGTATATATATATATATATATTCTAGTACTCTCAGCGGGGCTCGAACCACCGCCAGTCAGGACGATTGTCCACGTTTTAACCAAATCTACCACGATGTAATGAAAGATACTTAACCTTTTCCTATTTATATTAAGAAGAAGGGAAATCCTACATGGAGAAGGTATTTAATTTCATACATATGTCGTAGGATCCGAATCCAGGATACCATGCAGATTACAGAGAATTTTACAAGTGCTGTACCCCCACGCAACTCGGGTTGAAATTGACATAAGTTAATTCTAACCCAACCTAGCACGAAAGTCATTAATATATAGTATATCTCACAAATACACGTAAGCTACTATGTGTTTTTATATTCTCAGCGGGGCTCGAACCACCGCCAGTCAGGACGATTGTCCTTGCTTTAACCCGGTCAGTACCGGTGACGTCCTTTTCATTACTTTCTGGAGACTTATTAGGCGATAGTATTCAGCTTAGGAAGGACCTCTAGCGATAATAAGGCTTCACACTATCTTAACCAACCATTTTAACTATCACAGATCCTTCCTAAGCTGCATAATATCGCATCAATATATCTAGAATGAATTACGGTACAAAACACGTCGCTGGTACTCAAAGGGTTAACCAACTCTACCACGGCATGATAAAGAATACTTAACCTTGTCCTATTCATATTAACCCTCTCCGACATATAACGCGAGTTTGAGCCTATTGGGGATACTTTAAAGCCTTTGTTACCATCAGGGGTATTTAGAAACCTTTAGTTTAGTTACTTCAACCTCTGCAGTTGTCTGAGTTAGCTGTGGGCAGAAAACTAATTTTGGAGAGGTAATTATAAGAGTGAGAGAACTCTATTTCTTATTGCTAATCTGGCAACCTCTGCGTCATAAATGCGTGAAAGGGTTAAGGCGAAGGGAAATCCTACATGGAAAAAGTATTTCGTTTCATACACATATCGTAGGATCAATATTCCAGGATACCCTACAGGTATTTTTACAAGTACCGATACCGCGACGGAACTCGGATTGAAATTGAGTTCATTTTATTCTAACCCAAGCACGAGGCATTAATATTAAACACAATATATCACACAAATACATGTTAGCTACTACATGTTTTTATACTTTCAGTGGGGCTCGAACCACCGATAGTCAGGACGATTATCTATCCTTTAACCAACTCTACCCCGCCGTGGTAGAGTTTATTCAAGTATGGACAATTGACCTGACTGTCGGTGGTTCGAGCTGCGCTTAGAGTATATAAACATTTAGTAGCTCACGTGTATTTTTGAGATAATATATACCGGTATATATATATATATATATATATATATATATATATATATATATATATTGAGTGTTTAAATAATATTAATACGGATAATAATCGGTGTGTGTAAGTAATTGTACAGTATATATAAAGATAACTTTGGTAGCCGAGATAGATTATATGAAGTATATATCAGGGTGCCATAAAGGTATATGCAAACATTCAGTGTTTGAATTTTTGAATGCTAGAAATCTATCCGGTTTCGGTGTGCTAATATGCTCTGTGTCCCTCAATGGCACATCTTCGCTCGTGAACCGAATCCACAAAAACCCAGTGCACATGGCTGCCGAAACGCGGGCGACGCCACATTGTTCGGAGGAACTGGGGGGCAAGGGGGAGCATAGGGTGGGGGGGCGTCTGTCTATATATCACCATTATAACATCACGCTGCCCCAGGTGTTATTTTTCCTCCATTATTCCCGGTGATGGCGCGATGGAGGGGCGTTTCCAAATATTTATGGAGGTTTTTACGATTCACACTTCAGGCCGACACGGACGGATGGCCGAATATTTCACCCACATTTCACCCTCTGGACCTCCCCTCGTTTTCACAAGCTTTTCCAGTTTTGTTTCGGTCTGGTTTTTCCCTCGCTCTCGCTCGGTTCTGGGGGTGTCTGGAACTGAGGGGCTTAGCAGGGTAGTTGAGGGTGGAATTTATAGTTTGCAAAAAACATAAAATGGTATAGATGATCTCGGGAGTCCACAGAAAAAGGGGGGATTATTTTAGAAACTTTTGGCAGGTATTCTATGATGCGCCTTGGATCTGTTTTGAAGGTGCTAGGGCTGTATGGTCCATTGGTGGCGGGTACAGTACAGTAGTCACAGTACTACTATTCCAGGGTAGTTGAAGATAGTCTTAGGTTTCTGAGTGTTTTCACAGTTAAATGTTTTTAAGAAATGTATTTATTATTATTATATTTATATTACTTATTTTTAATTTCCTTGTATTTATTTATTTTTCTATAATTTATTTGTTCATTTACTTATGTTTTGTTTGTGAAACTCCTTCAAGGGTGTTTTGCCTATTCCCACTACAGTATATCCCCTGTCTATATTTTACTTCACCCTCTGTTTCTCCGCTCTTCCCCCCTTTTTTCTCCCTCCCTATCTTTCTCTAGCTCTTTTCATATTATCTCTCATCTCGTCTCCTTTCCTTTCCTCTCCTCTCCTCTCCTCTCCTCTCCTCTCCTCTCCTCTCCTCTCCTCTCCTCTCCTCTCCTCCCTTTCTCTCTCTTCCCCCCGACGCCTTGTGAAGGGGAGCCTCGCTGTTATTGCCTGTAATGCTATTGATGGCCCTCTGCTCAGGGAAGGATGACCGCCCCCCTTCCCTCATCCACCTCCCCTCTTTCCCCTCATACACGTCCCTCACAGCCTTCATCCACGCCCCCTCCCCCTCATCCACGTCCCCTCCTCCTCCTCCTTCGACGCCCACGCCCAAAGTTTATCACCGGCAGTAGACAATAAAATACTCGTGGGGCCGCAGTAATATGGAGCCGTGGTGGCGTTGCGAGAACGGCCCCACAAGCCCTCGTATCTCAGTCGCCGCAGCGGCCCTCTTCACTATGCTGGCGCCCCTACTCCCCCTGTCAGTATTCGAACCCCTAATCCCTGCCACTACTCTGTCACTACTCTCGCCCCTACCCCCTTGTCACTACTCGCGCCCCTATTCCCCCTGTCAGTACTCGAGCCCCTATTCCCTGCCGCTACTCTAATTCCTAACTTTGTCACTACTCTAATTCCTAACTCTGTCACTACTCTCGCCCCTACCCCTTGTCACTACTCTCGCCCCTACTCCATATCACTTAACTCACTATTCTCTTCCTTACTCCCTTTCCCTGCTTTCACTCGCTCCACGGTTTTTACACTCCCTACTCTGCCCTATGCTCAGTCCCCACAACCCTTCCTTGCTCCCTATTCACTATGCTCATTCCCTACTCCCAGCTTCCATGCTCACTCTTTACGGATTTTACTCACAGCCACCTATTAGTTTCCTATTATTTCCCAACCTCAAGTTATTCCTCTCCCATTCCCACTTCTACTCATACCTCCCTCACTAGTCTGTTGTTCACATGCTGTTCTATAGCTCTTTCTCTTACTCTTCTTCCAATACTTTAACCTTACCGGTACTCTTCACCCTCCACATTTCTTACTCTCACCCTTCAAAACCCTTATTTCTCTCGCTCTACAGCCCGTTCCCTTTACAACCATGCCCTCTCATACACTCCACCTTTTGTACTATTTGGGCTCTCCTGTATATTCTCACATGGAGAGTTAGCCCACCTTATAGACCGCCCTCATTCTTATCCACCGTGTTTCTCCAAGTTACTCACACGATTCAAGTAGTATCCTCCCTGTCCTTTACAACTCACATTCTAACTCACTCTAACAGCTACCACACACAATTAGTTCGGCATATAGCCAAATTCAGCGAAAGTCAATTGTAATCGACTATTTATATATATATATATATATATATATATATATATATATATATATATATCTACTGTATATATATATATATACTGTATATATATATATATATATATATATATATATACTGTATATATTATTATTATTATTATTATTATTATTTTGTAGAGGGGGTTAAGATCGTCTAAGGACTAAGTTGAGCCAACGATCGCAATTGTTAAGGATCGAGATGGGAGAAGAACGTAAGGGATGGTTTATAAAGACTAAACGCGGGTAGCCAAGTCCAGTTTCGCTTGTTAGCCCGAGCCTATAGTTTGATTGTGTTTGTTAGCGGTTTTGCGGTTTGTGCAACTCTATGAGGCCTGTAAAACCGTCTAACCACAAACATTTACACACACACACACACACATATATATATATATATATATACCGGTACTGTATATATATGAATATGTAATTTTTGTTATCTATTTGTGTTATCATATGCAGAAGTACGCCATATTTCTCTCTTTGTTACAGGATCATTGCACCGATACAAAACAAATACAAACATAACAAGATTAAAAGTGTATACATAACTAGATGCGTGTTGTGCGTAGTAGTGAAATATTAGAGACATGATAGTGAACACATTACGCAACACACACCTTACCGCAGACCCAGGGACCACTTATTTAGTTGTTTACCGCTTGCTACCCTTGTCACTTTAACCTCTTCTGTACCGGCGACGTCTTTTTCAATATACTATGGCCGCTGTAAGACGATAATATTTAGCTTAAGAAGGACGTCTACCCATTACAAGACTACACACTATCTTAATTAAACCTTTTTACTACCACAGATCCTTCTTAAACTGCATAAAATCGTCTACATATAGCTAGAATATAATTACAGAGACGTCTCCGGTACAGAAGGGGTTAAGGAAAATGTGCGTTTGTTTGCTAATATATTAATTATTATTATTATTATTATTATTATTATTATTATTATTATTATTACTACCGGTATATTATTATTATTATTATTATTATTATTATTATTATTATTATTATTATTATTATTAGAAGTACCGGTAGTAGTATTAGTATTAGTATTAATATTTTAAACCTCCGTGAAGCTTAAAGAAATACTCCCAATTACATAAATGTGTACAATTCTTCGATACAAAAATGTCCAGACCTAAGGCCGGTTTCCTCCTAAATTACAGGCTCGCTATCGCTCGCCACGAATAAAAGGTCACCTAAATGACACGAAAGGACTTAAAATCTCAAAGCTAATGGGGCAAAACATGAGGGAGAAAGGGGTCCAGAAATACCAAACCTCCCCTTAAATCATCGATAAAATATAATAATCCGCGGTTTGAATATCAACAAAAAATAGAGAATATTTAATGAAGTACAGTTAATAAATTTAGTTGAAGGTACTGTATATCAAAATAGAATTGAAGGAAATTGTAAAATATATATGTAGGCTACTAGATCGATGAACAAGATATTAATTGATATATATGAAATATATGAATATTTAGATTTCAAAAGGTTAAACATTAATAAAAAATAAATTTTATGCACAATTTTGCTTTTCAATCATATATATATATACAGGGTGTTCCAGTAATGCTTTTCATAAATTATATGGTGGACTCATCAGACAAAAATAAGAATAAATTACTCTATGAACATGAGGTTGAGTATTTATAATAACGGATTTATTACACGATTTAAGTTAACGATAGATACAATGCCATTCAGTCCAAGGGGTAATGTTGCCATTTTAGTGGATTATATCCATTTGGCCTTCGCCATCGCTTGCTAGCCTGAAGAGAGAACGCCGATTGGATACAAACCGCTAGAATGGTAACAGTACCAGGGGGTAGTATGGAAGCCATCTTTGCCGGCTCTAGCCAGGCGGTAATCATGTGGTTGTATTTCGTTCTAGTTGTTCGAGAATTTGAATCATGTACTCAGTTTAAGATAGTGATAGCAATGGAAATGTAATGAATAATAATGAAACTGATATTACATTATTAGTTTTAGGATATTTCAATCAGCTTAGGAAGGATGTGTAACCAATGATGCATCCTTTAATTATGTCAGTCTAACTCCGTTATTATAAATACTCAACCTCATGTTCATACAGTAATTTATTCTTATTTTTGTCTGATGAGTCCACCATATAATTTATGAAAAGCATTACTGGAACACCCTGTATATATATATTTTATTTTCTAAATATTTTCCCAGCCAAGTGTACTGGCAATTTATAATATTTTTCGCTTATCATATATATTTATAGGTAACATTAACTTTCCGGGATTTTGTCCGGTCTTCCTTCTGTTTTCCTCAATTTTCTAGCGTGTTTCTTTCTAATTTCAGTACCGGTAATTTGTCATCTATTCATGCCTCTGATATCTCAATGAAATAATATGTCTTCTTTCGCCGCGAATTCGCTCAACATGTTTGATAAACACAAATATTCTGCCTCACATTTTGCTAACAGCGTTACAACGTGCTTAATATTTGTATGTGTTATTCTGTTAATTTATTTACCGGTATATATATATTGTTTTCTATATCTGTTTGTAATATATTTCGTTCTTTAACCACTCTGTACCGGCAACGTCTTTTTCATTTGATTTTAGTTACATTTAGACGATTTTAAGACGTTCGTTCACTATTTTGGCGGTTTTGAGAAGTTTTGCTCTATTACTTTGTCAATATTAAGACCTTTCGGGCCGTTTAGGTGTCGATTTTTTTTGGGCGAGCGATAGCGAGCCTGTAATTTTTTAAGGAAAACCCGAAAAATTTACAAATATATTTTGAAAGTGGGTATAGGGGGTGTTTTTTTTAAGCTTGATGGAGGTCTAACGAGGAAACTCAAAATTAGATAAATAAATTAATAATTAGCCCCCCAACAACAAGTACTAACCCCTTAATCCTTCACTCCACATTATTTACCTCTCACTCTTCGTTTTTTGTTGTCATCCTTTTTTTGTTCTCTCCTCTTCATTCTGTTGTCATGCTCTTCTCATTTCAGACATTACCTGTATGTTTATATTGGTCTTTCTTTTCCATTTCTTCATCATAATTTCTTCGAATTCACTCGCCCGTTCTTCCTCCTCCAAACATTACGAATAACTATAAATTATGTGTTTTTATTATTGTTTTTATTATTAATGTTCTTGTTATTTATTATCACTGTTGTTTTTGTTTTATTATTATTGTTATTATTGTTATTATTTATTATTATTTATTATTATTATTATTGTTGAGGTTGTTGTTATTTATATATCATACATTGTCTGGAATATATATTAATGTTCTCTTTGTTTCCTTCTTTACAGGTGAGTACCGCATAACCTATGACAGTCTGCCAATGGATGCCTTGGCTCATCCAACAATGGGTAAAGTACCGGTATTCAGTATTTATTTTTAGTAATCGTGCAGGGGCTGTGCTATTTCTTGTGGATATTTTGACTTCGGCTTCATAATTTCCTTCGACTACTTCCCTCTTGCTACTAAAAAAATAAAAAACGTTTAATCCTTATTATTCTTTTTAGTAATCGTGAAAGGGTTGTGCGATTTCTTTGTTTTTTATTATATTTAGGTTTCATTTCTTCCTTCGGCTACTTCCCTCTTGCTACTACATTTATATTAGTTTACGTTCTATCCTTATCCTTTTCTTTTCCTCCTCCTTCTTCATCGTCTTCTTCTCCTTCAGTATAGCGCCTCCCGCAAAAATAAACTTTTTATATGTTTACATTTTATCCTTATCCTCCTCCTATTCTCTCATCTTTTCCTCCTTCATCGTCTTCTTCGCCTCCTTCAGTATAGTACCTCCCGCAACAATGGACTCCCGTGCCGACGCTGATGGCCGGAAAACCGCTGCTCCGGCATGAAACTGAAGCCCTTCCAGCCCAAGCCCCAATCTCCTCCCTCTCTCTCTCTCACCACAAGCCCGCAGCAGGTGAAGCCCGGATCTGTATGTAGCGATAAAATATGCTTTATGATATTGCGCAGATGTGGGAGGAGCGGCGATGGATCAAGAAGTAATTTAATAGTTTGAGAGGAATAGAGTGGCGAAAAAGTGCTCGTGCGAGGTGGGCAACAAGCATCCGAGGGCTTTGGGGGTGAAGTGGAGTGTTTGATGGCCAGAGGATGTGGGGAAGGAGTGGATATATTTACTTTTACTATTTTTCTTGCGTGTGTGTTTATTTATACTTGCTTTCAATACGCTCCAATCATTTGTTTGTCTGCTAAGTGAAAGTTCCATCGATCCAACGCGGGTGATCGTGGAAAAATTTAATTACACCTGTATGGTGTTTCTTCCGACATTCACATTGAGTCGAGAATCCCCTTCGCAATTAATAGCATCTTTTACCTTAGTTGCGGGGATCTAATTTGCGTATACGCCCTTTCATATGGGTGGCTAGGGCGCCCCCCTCAGCCACCTCTCTCCGCCCCCCACGCCCACCCTTCCCCCCAAGCCTCTCGCCGGATCCCTCAAGCCCTTTCCCTTTTCCGATACAGGCTCAATGCAGATGACAGTAAAAAGTACGCGGGTGAGGGTTCCTTGATGGTCACAAATGATACTCGCGTCCCCCACTCTTCAGTCCATTGAGGGAGTCGATGTAAACGTAATTTTTCACGCATTAGGCATTTGGGTAGAGAGAGTGTGTTTTCCATATCGAGCCGACATGGTAGTAGGTGGGGAGGGGGAGTCTCGAGGGGAAGCAAATCAGGGAATGTGAGGAGGCCTTTTGCGCCACTTGTAAGATGTTGTTTGGAAGGCCACATCGGGAGGCAGGCGGAATTGGGTGAATGGAAAGGGTGTGGAAAATAAAAGAACAGTTGAAGCGGGTGATACGAGGGAGAAGTTGAACAAAAAAATGTGGGAAACAGTCTCGGGGAAATAGATGAGAAGGAATTGAAGAGCAACATGAGATATTGCTATCATAAGGATAAGATGTCTTGGGAAATTGGATGATGAGATCAGTTGCAAAAGGAATTATTGTCATCATCAACTTTGAATACGTTCTTGGTATGGAGCTATATATTTATTTGGCGATAGATGACGTGGTATTTCTTACAGTAATGCGAACGGTATGTATTCACACGATTTGATTTTAGTACCAACCTCCTCTCCACCACCTCAAAAACCAATACCGCCATCGTCAAGACCACCACTTGTTATATAAGAAACATCAACAAAAGAAAAGAAAAGCCTAACCACTATATGAACCACCATTCCCACTATCGTAAGAATCACACCCTTCCATAAGACCCATCATCTCCTTCATCACGAAAATCTCCCTCACAAATCAATATCCCTACCACCAGAATAAGCAACAATCACCCATCGTCAACAGAAGAACCTACTTCCTCACCCCCCACCAAAAGAACCAACCTTACCCCCACCACTATAGTCTGTTCATTCTAGGTTGTATTGGGCAGACATCGTAAACTCTAACCTCAGTAACTAAAAAAGGACTAGAGTAGGCTGATCGAGCTTATTTTTCTACCAAATATGAAGACTTGGATATAGGGAATATGTGTATTTATTGACAGCTCAGGTTAGAGGTTACGATTTCTGCCCAACCTAGAATGAACGGACTATACCTAAACCAACATCCGTATCATCACCACATAACTAGTAATTACAACACCACATCCTCAAGAACCAACACCCCTACCACCATCACCAAATATATCAATATTCCCAACGTTTCCACCACTATAAAAAGTAACACCATTTTCTCTACCACCACCAACATCCCCACCTCTTCCAATAACATCACTGAATAACTAACTCCCACACCACATAATCATCACATAATCATCACCACCATTCCCACCACCACCAAATAATTAACATCATCAGAACCATCAATATCATCCTCGACCACATCCACCTCAACGTCACCACCACCAACTTCCCCCCACCACTTCAACAACATCACCACCATCACCAGCAACAACTTCCCCACCACCACAACATCAACACCATCACCAACACCATCATGAGCCCTAGCACCTCCACAATGCACCACCAACAACTTCCCCACCACCACAACATCATCACCAACACCACCATGAGCACCAGCACCTCCGCACAGCACTATCACCATCCTCATCACCAACACCATCATGAGCCCTAGCACATTCACACAACACTATCACCATCCTCACCACAACATCATCATCACCAACACCATCATGAGCACCCAGCACCTTCACACAGCACTATCAGCGCCACATCAGCTCGGCCACGGCACCCCAGGAGATGACCGTTCCAGAAGACTGACTGCCAAGCGACCCCCGTACCGTCCGCCCCCGGGTACGGGTGACGACTGGCTATGAGAATGATAAACCACACACATTACACCTGAAACAGACAAATGCTCCTTATTTCTCAGCCGGGAAAAACGAGCCCTTATTACCCCTCTCACTCTCTCTCGGCGCTCGTATCCTCCTCCTCCTTCTCTTTCTGCATGACACATCCTTCGACTGCTTGATTGACTGCCCTTTCCACCTCCAACCCCATAATACTCAATCCTTCCACTTTCTACTCGCGCTGATTTGTCTTCTTGTTTAGTTGTCTTATTGGTTAAACGAATAGCTTTGGCATAAATAACCTGACAAAATACTGATATAATGAACCAGAAACAAATATATTACTTTGCAATTTGACTGGCCAAAAGAAAGAACATTATGTGCTGTATATGTAACTGTAATGCCAGACACTATAGTTGAGAGTGGCAATGTTACGGGTGGTTTTATTTGGTTTGTTGTGGTGACGGCGATGAGGGATCAAAATTACCTGGAGCGCAGTTGAGCACATAAGTGATACCACAGTGATCGGCACAGTACCATTCAATATGAAAATTACGTCCACTATTTACTCGAATTGATATATTTTTACTAAGTAGTCTTACATTTTACATTAGGAATCCCATTACGCCATCAGACAGTACACTAGGACCATACGGCTGGGAAAGTGTAGATAGGGGTGTTGTAGATAGAGGAAGCTTGTGCCATGTATTTCTCTAGATTTCCACGCTAAATCAAAATTGTGCTGACATTATTATATAGCAAATCATGCGAAGCAATGATATCTGCTACAAACATATTTAGTAATCTGAACAACAGAAATGTTCCTCGATCATATTTTCGGCAACGGGATGGATGAGCCCTACAAGTGTGGGGGCCGCGCCAGGAAAGGGGGCTAGCTTTATTTTATGTAACCAAGATGGACACGTTGTACATATGGCATCACCTGTATTAATCAATCTAGTAAAACTTAAACTATATTAATCTAGTTTAATTTACTCCAACCTAATTCATAACTCTATAAGTGCAACCAGTCAATGAAAATAGAGAAAATCGGAGGCATTGTATGAAGAGAGAAATCAGACACGACTCGGCGGTGCCACATATACAAATGGCCAGAAAAGGGTTGGACAAAACAGACTTTGTGGCCGGGTTGCACTGTGTCATCGCTGCAGGGGGAGGGAGACAAGGGCGTGAGAATATATACGGCGGCATTTGTCATGTTCATTCTCATTACGGCCGCATCATGTCGGTGAAAGGCACGTAGGGTATTAACGGGCGGCCTCCTTAACTTGATGGTCTCCTGCCTTCCTGAGCTTCTTGGAAATATTTTGGTTTAGTTGTGGTCAGTATCAGCTTCTTAAAATTTCGTATTACTTGATTTTTTTCATCAAATGACTATTTTTGTATAGTTTGTATTTCGAGTTACTCTCAAAGCGATTTAATTCAACTTTGGATATATACTGTATATACTAATATACTGTATATATATATATATATATATATATATATATATATATATATATATATATATATATATATAACTCTTAAATTCTGATCTAAATACTATTTCCAATTGGGGCAGAGAAAACCTTGTTAACTTTAATGCTTCCAAAACCCAATTTCTCCATCTATCTACCCGTCAGGATCTCCCAGCGGACTATCCCTTATTCTTCAACAATACAAAAATCAACCCTTCATCTTCTCTCAATATTCTTGGTGTCTCTTTTTCTTCTGCTCTCATTTGGAAGGACCATATTACCAGTCTTGCTAAGGCAGCCTCCCAGAAGCTGGGTGTGCTCAACCGCCTTAGGGGGTTCTTTTCCCCTGCACAGTTTCTTGCTCTGTACAGGGGCATAGTGCGGCCTTGTATTGAGTATTGTTCACATGTATGGGGAGGTTCCTCTCACACCGCTCTCCTAGACAAAGTTGAAAGGAAGGCCTTTCGTATCATTAACTCCCGTCCACTCACCAACTCTCTGCAATCTCTCTCTCTCCGCCGCAATGTTGCATCTCTCTCGCTATTCTATCGCTACTATAATAATCAGTGTTCCTCAGAGCTATCCCAGTGCATACCACCTCCTTTACGTAGGGCACGTGGTACCCGTCTTGCAACTCAATCCCACCCCTACTCTGTGCAACTCTCCAACCCAAGAGTGAAACGTTACTCTCAAACTTTCTTCTACTCAACATCTGAGCTCTGGAACTCTCTCCCAGAATCAGTCTTTCCCTCTTCCTATGACTTAAATTGCTTCAAACTCCGTGTGTCCAGGCATTTTGGCTCGAACGTCCCTTGATTTTGGCCCTGTCACTCTTTCAACTATGGGGGAGGCACTCGCTATAGGCAGTTATGCCTTTTGCCTCCCTCAATCACATAGAAGAAAAAAAAATATATATATATACAGTATATATACAGTATATATATATATATATATATATATATATATATATATATATATCGGCATTTTTTATTTTTACTGTATATGTGTGCATTCTTGAGATATATTTGGACTTGTGTTTCCATTCGCCATATACTACTTTGCAAGTCTTATATCAAGCATCCCCCTTTCCATCCCTCCCCCAAAACCTTCAAAGCAAATTCGCCTGTGTACGTCGTTCTTCAAACCTCCTGAAGCCATTCCCGTCATGCTGGCCGTTCGTTCCCCAGGCCCTGTCGTCGTCGTCGTGAGCCACAACAACACACAGGAGAGGCAGCTGGTGAGAGGAACGTCTTGGCCCTCAGCTCACAGCACCTTCATGGTTCACCCAGGCCGGGGCCGTATTTCATGTCCCCAGCAACCGGCGAAAACCTTTTGGTCATACCTGGTAAAAATAAGCCTGAGGGCCCCTCCAGAATGATTACCCTGATTCTTATACCTGTCGCGCCCGAATGACGGCTATTACTCAGAATCAGGCGGCTTAAATGGATGGCTATGGCTCTGTATTAGGAATATTGATCACATCATTTGGTTTCATTAGGAACCGTATTCGGGGCCAGGTCTGTGAGTGAATGCTGGCGGTGTCAGCTGTTTTCTTTTCGTTCATTACTCCCTTTTCCCTTCCCCGTCCCCGATGGCCGTAAAGGGTGAGGGGAGAGGGGGTGGGAGAGTGTGAAGAGTTACATGGGGAGTGTATATAAACGTTTGTCCCTTTATTCTTCTCTTGTTCTCATTGTTCCCGTAGGTGTGTGTTTTTTGCTGACGTTGTGCGAGAAAACGAGACAAGTGGCCATAATGACAAAGGCACCGACAGTATATGTTGTTGATTCATGTGACGGACAGAGATGTATAGGCCCAAACTCAGTGTCGCCACCTTCGTCTTTCCACACATACTTGGCAGCATGTGTGCGGATGTTTTTCTTTCCCCCTTCCTTTTTTTTCCCCAAACACATAGGCAGCTGACGTGATTCTCCTGACACGTTCAAATCGTGGTGTGGATTTATGTGACGTGGCGAGAGAGGTGAGAAATGTGAATGGCGTTGTCAACAAAGGGGCGCCGCTCCTCTCTCTCCTCCTCTCCTGCAGGAGTGAGGGGGCCGCGGGAACTCACAACAGACCCATCGATAAGGAGAAACATTAACATTGTTTTTTTTATTAGAGACGCCATGTTGCATTCCTCGTTTTGTGTTTTAACTATGTCTTAGTTTAAACTATGTCTGTGTTATGCGTGTGCTTCCGGTAGTATATTTTATTAAGGAAGGTACAATCAGTCAGAAAGGTTCGTGGACCTCTCATTTTTTTTTTTTTTTTTTTTTTTTTTGTAGGGTTATGTAGGTAATCTGATTTATGAATGTAATTGTGTACGCATTACTAATGAAACAAAATTATATTATTTTGTATATCGCAAATTCCACACATTAACCAATCCCAATGGATGTATGTGTTAAAAAAAAAACACAAAAAAAAACATAAAAGGTCCCCGAACTTTTACGAGTGAATGTACGTTCAATACGGAAATCCTAATATATTACCGGTAATTGTTTTAAATGGCTGTATGTACAGTACAAGGTACACAACATGGCGACTATGGTCAAACCTTAGTTGGCGCAACGCTTACTATTGACGGTTGTGTTCCTCAGTACCGCGGCCGGCTGATGGTCCAACGCCTGTCCCTCCACCACTACCAAAATATTTACTGGTATGGAAGTGGGTGTTTGCTTTATGATGACGGGCTCGGGTCGCTGATGGAGTTGCAAGTGTCTTTCAGCCTGAATCCCTCGGTGGAATACTGCTGCACTTGGATGGCGTGTTGGCAGAGAAGTGAGCCTGATTTACGATAATCCCGATGTGAATGGCAGAATTTATAATCACCGACATGAAATATGGTTACCAGTGTGGCGATTATGGCTGTGCGAGGGTATAGACTTTAGGCTAGGGACGTCACCCAGCAACATCGGGTGAAGAGTCCACGTGAAGCACATGCATCAGCCCCAATCAGCTCTGGTCACGCGAGAAAACAGCCCCCCTGGCATAAATCCTGCTGGGGGAGGAGAGCGTCACGCAAAAAGCTGGGGGCGTGGCAGGCAAAGTAATGGTCATGTGTGCCCGTCCGGAGGTTGACGGATGGACGCCCCTCACACGCCACCGCCTGAAAGCCGCTAGTATAGGGCCCCACACCCACCTGGGATGTCCCTGTGCCTCTCTCTCCCCCACTTCCACCTCCTCTCTCTATTTCTTTCTTTCTGCCAGCCTCGCCCCACTCATCCTGTCGCTCCTTCCCCCGGGGGGAATACTGTTGGGGAAGTGGAAGTTGTTTTGGGCAATACCTTTACCTTTATTTGTAGATTTGTTTACCTATTTAATCATAATATTACCAGATAGTTTACTTTTAATTATAGCCTATATAGTGTACCGATGTACAATATTACTGTACATTGCTCTGTTATAATTTTCCTTGTATCGCTCACACGCTATAAATAATTATAACTTGTAATTAAATGAATCGATAATGTTATATATATTATATCGTGGTATAATTAATTTGATACAGGGAGACGAAACTTCTTCCACTCCATCAAGTATCTCGGTAATCTCCAATCTATCTTAAAATTCGTACACGCACTTAGAAGATGCAGGAGCGAGATAACAGCCTTTATGATCCGCCTTCGATCTGTGAGAGCCAGGAAAGGGGCTGCACAAAGCTGCGACAGCGGACTAATGGAGGGTGTTGTGCCCCTGCGTCCTTACCAAGCAGGGGCAGCAGGGACGCACAAAGGACGGAGGAGGTGACGGGGGAGGAGTGCTGGACGCTGGACATGGGGCCCCTTCTGAGTGATGGCCAGAGGGTAAAAAAAAAATCCCGTGCACAACAAGAGAGCCGGCGAACGAAGCAATGACTCTTCCTTGCTGCTCCATGATCCGAATGATCTAGATATTTTCCATCCAGTAAGAAATAGTAAAATTGCGTCCGACTCCAAAAGAATCATATGCATAAACAGAAATATCGTCGTAACATGATTGATATATCAAAACTGTAAGTGCCTCTTTACAAAAAAAAAAAAAAAAAAAAAAAAAAAAAAAAAAAAAAAAACGGGTATATATAACTCGTGATGCATGTCAACTTTTCCTTTGTGATATCTTCAGTGAACTCATTGATATCATTACTTACTTTTTCACTGTAAAAGATAAATACAATATAATTAACATATATTTAGATAAGAATATCGGTGTGTAAGTCTGGTCATTGCCTAGTACATCGTGTCTAATGACAACGCCACCCAAATACCAGCACTCCAACGTCATTCCTAACACCGCTAAAGGGTGCCAGCTGCAGTAAGGAAGACGTGAGAGGAGACGTGAAATACTAGCCGTGATCTGGGCGCAGTGCAGAGCCTCCTGAGTGATGGTGATGGGCGGGGGGAAGGACGACAAAGGCGGTGGTGGACGGTGGGCGGGTGGTCAGCTCGCCCAAACCCAGGAGAGAGGGAGGCCCTTCAGGAAACAGAGACCTAGACAAATGCCGACATTTTAACTTTGGTCGTTTTAAGCCATATTTATCTCGGGTGTATTTGTTTATCAAAATTGTTATATAGTTAGAGCTAATGACAAGATATTGAACGGCCAAATCGATGTTAGGGTGCATAGATGTTCGTTCTCTTGTCTTGTAAAGTATCTCTGCAGGAGCACACCCTCTGTAGAACCCCTGGCACCACGCTCCCCGCCTCGAAGTGAAATTAAAAGGGTCCGTCGTCACAGTTAATGGAGGCTGGCAAAGAACGCCCCCTGGAACAAATATAACTTTGTGTAACTTAATCGAGGACTGAAGAGTGTACCAGCTCTCACGGTGGAGGATTACCGAGTTATCAGAAATTATCACCTCTCGGCAGATTGAAAAATGGGGGACCAGCAACCAAAGGGCACAAATCAGAATTAAGTTCCTTTTAGCCTCCACCGTGTCAGCAGTCCCCTAACTCACTGGTCTGACTTGTCTCGAGCGAATCAGAAAATAAGAGAGCAGAAGACGACGGCGGCCATTGAGGAGCTCCTGAGATAGCGGACAGGAGGCTCCAGCTTAGTGAATTATGATAGTGGTGCTAAGGTCTCCCTCCCTCACCGCCTCTCGCATGACGCTCCCTTCCCCACAACTTTCCCCCCTCCCTCGAACTCAAATACGCAGCGAGATTCACTATAAAGTCGCCGATAAATATGTATTATCACAAGGCACCGGAATCCCAAATCCCGGGGAGAGTGGTCGCTTGGGAAGTGAAAATAGCCCAGGAGGCGTGTGTGTAGGAGAGGGGGGAAAAAGGTTAAGTTTGGCAACACTGTCCGGCATGGTGAGTTATGACGGTCATCAGGACGAAGTCGCGGGGAGGGATGGACACGGCTCAAGACCCAGACAGAGACGAAGGATGCACGACCTCAAGCAGGAAATGGCCAGCGGGAGGCTCAACCTACGACAACAAAGTGGGGTCGGGATGGACCTAAAATTGTGTGAAGCTGAGAGAGAGAGAGATGGGGGAGGGGAGGGGAGAGGGGCCTTCAGCGTCGGTTCCCTCCTCCTATTGCCTTGGCCTGCAGCCGCGCTTGACTGCAACTGAAGGCAAAGGGGCAGGGAGTAGAATATGATCATTCATTCTGCAGGTCTCTGATCATCTGACCGGATGCTAGAAAATAGATAAGCCTAAGTTAATTTTAAACTTGTATGTATTGTTATTTATAATGTTAATAGTATCTCGAGCTCTGGGAAAAGGACAAAAATTATCGTTTTGAGTTTAATGTTAATAAAAATATATAAAAACCCGCAAAAAAAAAACGAATGTTCCATTTACATTTTACAGTAGAAGTTAAAAAGGAAAAAGGAAGAGGGTGACAAGGAAAGCGAAAGAAATTGGGAAAGAAGCTAGGGGCGCTTCGAAGGGAAACTAGATTCTACGGGGCACACACAAGGCGTGAGGTGGAAGGAAGAAAGGGAGGGAGAGTAGGAGAAAGAAGAAAACGCAGAAGAGTAACTGAAAAATGAATAGAAATAGAAGAATGAATAGGGAGTAGGATGTAGGGGAAACGAGCAGGAAGAAAGGAAAACTGAAATAAAGTTAAAACAAATATAGGCTGAAAAAATGTGAAAGCAGGAGGAAGGGAAAGAAGGATGGAGTAAGAAAGGAAGCCAGAAGGAGAAGGAAGGGAAGGAAGGCAGAAGAAAACAGGGAAGGGAAGAAAGGAAGGTAGAAGAAGAAGGAAGGCAGGAGGAGGAAGGGAAGGAACGCAGAAGAAAGAAGTGAAGGGAAGAAAGGAAGGCAGAAGGAGAAGGACGGGTAGCAAGGAAGAAAGAAAGAAGGGAAGGGAAGAAAGGAAGGCAGAAGGAGAAGGAAGGCCGGAGGAGGAGGAAGGAAAGGAAGGGGGTTGGGTCGGACGGACAAGAGCGGAGGCACCTTTGAGTTATGGTGGTGATCAGCAGGAGTCGCGAGGAGAGATGGACAGCGCTGGCGGGCCGGACACTGATGGAGGGGTCGCGGCCGGGGATGGATAGCGGTAATCACGCCAAAACCAGAATGCACTGGGGTATATAGTCTCCGAGGAAACGGAAAGGGTTGAGGGGAGATAGTTTTATTTTTTCTGGAAAATGGGGTATAAAAATGGAAAACAAAAGAAATAGACAGTTGGTATAGATAAGGGGTCAAACCCAGAATGCACAGGGGTTATTTAGTCTCCGATGGGGAATTAAGGGGGTAAGATTTTTGTTATATTTAGTATAGTTGAGGAATTAAAATGGAAAGAGGATTGGTTGTAGGTAAGGGGTCTAACTAAAAATGCACTAGCATGTAATCTTACATAAAGCAGGTAGCAGGTAAGCTATTTATGTTTATTCATTAGAAATATAAATAAAACTAATTATAGGTAAGAGGCAAAATAAGAATGCATATGATTGGATGTGTCTTTTATAAAATGGGAAAGAAAGGAGCAACGTTATACTTGTTGAAAGGGGGGGGGGGGGGGGCAAGGAAAATGGTTGCTGTTGGTAAGGGAGAGAAATGGAAAAGGGATCAAGGTTCTATCGGTAAAAGAAAGAACAGAGGAGAAAGACTATAAGCTCCTTTTTTTGAAGAGGGGGAGCAAGGAGAAAAGTTGCTGAAGGTAAGGGGTAGAAATGGAAAAGTAATCAAAGTTGTATTTGTAAAAGAAAACGAGGCATATGGGAAGATTTTTGTTTTGTTTTTCTGTTTTCTTTTTTTTTTTTGGGGGGGGGCGGTGTAAAAGTTGCTGTTGATAACGGGTATAAGGGGATTAGTTGTCGTATTTAAGGGGTATGATTAGAATATAATCACATTGTATTGGGGAAAACTATATTACTGGATTAAGGTTATGTTGTAGTGTGTTTTTTGTATTTATGATTTATTATGTATCTATTTATTTACTTTATTAGAGGGGAGATGCGCTATTGTAGACAAGATAATAGGAACATGGAAAAGAAAACACTGTTCTAATGGCAACACATAAATCAGAATGGGTGTATAATATAGGAGATAAATTCTATGGGAGGACGGACATAAAAAGCTGATAAGTAATGGAGACAGATTCACTACTGTAGCTAGGGGAGAGGATAATAAAGTTAATTAAGTCTGATAAATAATCTACGTAGAGTTTTGAAAGGACACACGATTTAAAAAAGTAAAATTAGTAAATACAAAAAGTTACTTAGAATAATACAGGAAATAACGTAGATAAGGCAAGGTTAAAATACAATATGTACAGTATAACACAAAAAGCAGAGCATCACCCCTTGCTTTTATGAGAGAGAGAGAGAGAGAGAGATGGGGGGGGGGGATCTCTGTATGAGCTCCTCCTCTTTAAGACTTGATGTTCATTGTGGCACTCTTCAAGAAAACTCCCGCGAGCAAGAGTTACAACGACAACTCTGAGGGTACTTAGTGTAAATGAACCCATAACATTACACCTTTCAGAAATATGAATACAACCCGAAATGCTAGAGCGAAATAACAAGAAAGCAAGAAAGAATGTTACTCGGGCGGCGAATGTGTCGGATATTAACCCTCTGACTCCAAGGCCGTCTCTCCCATGTTACGTAAAATCATCTGGCGGTAGTTAAGGTGAAATTAATCTTATAGTTGCTAAAGGATTGAGAGAGTGGAGATAATGCAGTTAACCATGTGTACCAGGATAGGTAACGTCACTCGCTCTATACACCCCAAACGTCAAAGCGAAAACATCGCCGCAGATAAATGCAACCCCCATCCCACACATATGCAGTATACATCCTCACACAAGCACACTATATATCTTGCTAACTAACTAGATAGGTATCTGCCGTTCCTGCTTGAAGAATACTCAATGGTTCACAGTAGTGTAAAGTACCGGTATGCAAAATGCTGCCTAACGTAGAGAAATTCAGTGGCGAAAATAAGTTGGTATCGATGAACCCTGCGACAACGCCGAGCAGAGAGTGGAGTGGAGATCCCCCGCGGTCACCCCACCAACCTCTGTTACCACCTCATTACCCTCCATTGAGCCAACACCTCACATTTTATCTGCCGCCGGCTGCTGTCCTGATAAATGAAGACGGATTAAAAAAAAGAGAGAGAGAAGAGGTCGCCCTGGAGTGGATTGAAATTCGGTGGTGGTCGGAACAGATGTAGCTATTGGAGGGCTGCTTGGGTTCGTCTTTGTCTGGTTGAGGTTTGGTTATAGGGTTTAGGTGAATATTGGGTAACTTTATCGTGTGAATATGTTGTCAATCCTCACAGAATTACCCAAGTGAAATATATAAATTATTTTTATTTCTTTTAATGACAAAATTAGTGCCTAAATATTGACTTGCGTATGCCTTTTTTTCTCAGAGGCCACTACATAAAATAAAAGGGACAATTCAAAGGTTAATTGGAAAACAGAATAAATGGTACAGGAATTATTTACTTGCAGGGAAAATAACTATGTAACATTACACTTTGAAGCGAAAGAATAATATGTTTGTGTCTTGTGTATATTTGACGACTTGTTTGTTATTAATCTGTCAGCAAACATGTAAATATCGAGAGGTTTTGTGTTGATGATGACTATATTTAGATACCAGTAGGTGTGTACTGTATTCCGGTACCGTTATTAGTTTGTTTAATTGCTTGTTTTGTTAAAAAAAAAATTCTAGTTCTGCCACAGTCCCTGAAATAATTTGTTCGTGTTATTACCATCATCGCCATTTCATTTCACTTACCGTAATTCTTAGCAACGTGTAAAGTGGCGTGTTGCAAGCGTGGAAGAGGAGTAGGGGGAAGAAGAGAAGGAGGAGGGGAGTAGAAGGAGGAAGCGGGGTTGTAGGAGGTGGAGGGGTGGGAGGAGGGGAAGGAACAGGGAGGAGGAAGAGGAAGAAGAAGAAGAAAAAGAAGAAGAAGAAAACTCACCCTCCCCCAACCTGATGAACACAGGACAGGAGGTGGAGGGGTGGGAGGAGGGGAAAGAACAGAGAGGAGGAGTAGGAAGAGACCCAACCTCCTCCAACCTGATGAACACAGGACCACCGCGTTATTTGGATGCATATGAAGGCCTGTTTCTCAAAGCTGCGACTGTAATGGCCCCTTGTATAAACTCCCGGTGTACCTGCAGCGAGCGGAACTGTGTGGAATAAATAGTAGCCGTGGAAGGAGAGGCGAGCTGCAGGAGTTGGGAGAGGAGAGGGGAGGATTGGTTGTGGAAGGGAGGGAGATTTGCTGTGGAAGGGAGGGAGGATTGGTTGTGGGAGGGAGGTAGGTTTGGTTGTGGGAGGGAGGATTGGTGTGAGGTAAGGTAGAAGAGAGGGAATTTTGGTGTGCAAGGAAGAGAGGTTTGGTGTGGAAGGGAGACAGTATTGGTGTGGATGTGGGAGAAGTTTGGATTGGAAGGAGCGACAGGAGCACGAGAGAGGCGAGAATGATTGAAACAAAAGTGAGGAAGTTGGACGAGAATGAAGAAGGAGAGAGTGGGAAGAATATGCCAGGAGGGAAGGCAGAAAGAGCGAGAATAATGGATAGGAACTAAAAGAGAAAGGAGGAGGAGGAGGAGGAAAAATGAGTTATACCCCTAGAGAAGTTGGCGACTCTCATAATATAAGAGGGACACTCAAACAAAGACTGACTTGAGAGCGACAGGAATTTGATGTACTGAGCGAATGGGTCGATGAGCTTAAATCACACACACACACACACACACACACACACACACACACACACACACACATATATATATATATATATATATATATATATATATATATATATCCACGTATGTCCATTTATGACATTTTCAATTATTACATAAACACATGTTCTGAATATTCATAAATGTTCTCATTAATGACACACACACACACAGACACACACACAGCTACACACACACACACATGGAGAGAGACGCACACGGGGTCTTGAGAGTGGAGATAAAATCAGCGGAGGATGGAGAGAGTCTGCAGCAAGAGGGTGAGACTGATGGCAGGGGGAAAATAAGGAGAGTGAGGGGTGTAAGGGGGGGGGGGGGGTACGGGGTGTAGGGGGAGGGGGGGGAAGTTGGGGGTGTAGGGGAGTGACAGGAGTGAGAGGGGATGGTGGGAAAAGTAGAGGGGGTATAGAGGAAGAGAGGAGTGCATAAGGTTGAACTCCTAAAACAAACAGTGAAGATAATGACGATACAACTATGATACAGAGCCATACCCCTTTCTCCTTCCCTACTGCTTTACGTTTCCTTTACATTTCTTCTTTGTATAATCCCTTGCCCTTTTTTGTATTCTGACCACCATATTGAAAGGAAGGAGGTCTTAGCAAGAAACTTCAACTATAATTAACTTCCATTTTGTTGTTCATCAATACTAATTTTACCCTAAGGGAATTATGAAACGTTTGTATGTCGAAAACGTTTGAATGTCGAAATGGAAACAGAAAATGAAGAACATATTTGAGTGAAAGTGGAAAAGTGTATAAGAAGGATGCACTTGGGTGAATAGATGGAAGTATAGAAGGCAGCTGGAATAGAGAAAGAGAGCAACATTGAGTGAGAGGTGGAAGGAGGGTGCAAAGGAGGATGGAAGAGGGGGGGGGCGGAGGATGGAAGAAGGGGGGTGTGATGGAGGGGGTAGGGGGGCGGATGGAAGGAGCGAGAGGCGAAGGGAGGGGAGAGTAAGAGTTGTGATGGTAATAAACATGACTCATAAAGACTTCCAAACAGAGAGAGAGAGAGAGAGAGAGAGAGAGAGAGAGAGAGACCGGAGAGTGAGTACAAATCAACCACGATCTAGTGACCCTTCTAGGTTGCTTGTCCTCCAAAACACTGAGGATCAAGTGTCCAAACAGTGGTTTAGAGTGGGTAAGGGAACATTAAGGCAGAGAGAGAGAGAGAGAGATTCACATAACTGTCCCTGTATTATTCTGATAAGTGTGTAATATGTGAGTTTTCCCACTTTTCTGACCCTATGTGTGTTTTTGAGAGAGAGAGAGAAAGAGAGAGAGAGAGAGAGAGTCAGTCAGTCAGTCAGTCCAATTCAAAAAAAGAAATGACCATTAGTGTGTGAGAAAGAGAGAAGGGTTGGGTTGAAAGAGGAAACAGAGAGGATATTAAAGAACAATGTTTGAGGGAACGAGACGGGACGAAGGGCGAGAGTAGGAATCAAATCAAGAATAGTTAGTAATTTAAGGAGAGGGAGAGAGAGGAGAGGAACTGGATAATAGTTTACGGAATTAGATAAAGTGCAAGTAAGAAGGAGGGGGATTGAATTAAGTTGGTCCCAAGAAGGTTGTGAAGGAAAAGAAGCAGATAAATGGAAAGAAGATAACATTATTGAAAAGAATTCGTGGGATGGTCCAAGAAACGAACAAAGAGAATAGCACGAGTGAAAATGGGGACATGAAAGAGGAAGAGACAATTGTTGAAAGTGAAGTGTAATAGACAAGATGAAAATAGAACATGTAAATTAATAAAATATATTATTATTTATTAAGTAACGGGTTTATTGATTTGATAATGAGATGGATACTAACAGTGAAGAGAATAAAATATTACGTTGAAGAATATGTTTTGTTTAACTCAAGATTTCGGCAGTATTGAAATAAGCTAATTCATAGTGAAGACGAAAGTAGTAAACCTCAAGGAATAAAGAATAGGACACATTGCAAATAATATTGTATTGTTATATAAATATAATAGTGAGCATTAACTAATGATAACCAGTATTTCGATCTATGTGTTTCAATCAATATCCCTAACATATGCTCAATATATACCATGATAGTTCATTCAAATATTGCACATGTATTTCGAGGCATTACTGTGCACAACAAAATGACCCCCCTAATCAGAAGAAGAAGAAGTACGAAGGAAAAAAGAGTGAGACGGAAGAGGAGAATAAGGAGGAGGAAAAAGGAGACTGGTCCAGGAGCCGGTGGGGTGTTCATTGAGATCGAGGTGTTAGTGGCCGAGCAAACAGAATCGAAGGAATGATGGAGTGTTGGTGCTGGCTGAGAGAGAGAGAGAGAGTGAGAGTGAGTGAGTGAGTGAGTGAGTGAGTAAGTGAGTGAGTGTTGAAAGAGAAAGGAGCGAAGTGAAGAATATATAGAGGGGTGATGAAGTGCCAGGAAACGAAATGACATGATATGTTACAAGGCTAGAAATTCGAAACCCAGTTGAACCAAGGCAGTACGTAATAAAAACTAACTAAATAAATAGATATAATTATGAATAAATAAATAAATTTATTTATTTATTAATATATCGGAGAGTAGCAGATGTAAATAGTAGAATTAAACTATGAATATAACAGGCGAATCAACCAGAGTTCTGAGTAAAAATATAAACAGAGACAATCGGAATAAAACCAAGACGAGTACTAGTTGTAGAAGAAGTGGTGAAGGAGAACGAAAGAGCGAAATTTGGAGAGTGTAGGAGGATTTATGGCAGCCATGTGAGGAGAGACGAAGAGAGAGAGAGAGAGAGAGATTAAACAGTATTCTAAGAAATTACTTCGTCTTACACATTAAATGAAATCGAAGTATTTAAGATTCCAGATTTGATTTAACAAAAACATGTAGAGAGGTGTGCGTTTGTGTACGAGATAGAGAGAGAGAGAGAGAGAGAGAGAGAGAGAGAGAGAGAGAGAGGTGAAGTGATTTATAAGGTTAGAAAGTTCAAGGTAACAAAATATAAGGGACGGGGAGCTGAGAAAGTGTGTGTTAGGAGTGTGTCAGAAAAGGGAAATGGGGAGTGTGTGTTAGGAGAGAGACCTGGAGTTGTTGATTTATTGCTGGTTAGTGAAGGGTAGAGTGTAGAAGGGGAGGAGGATGTTTAATAATAATAATAATAATAATAATAATAATAATAAGGATGATGATGGTACCGATAATATAGTAGTCGTGGTAGTAGTAATAACAGGATGGAGTTGGGTAAGCTGTAGCAGTTGGGCAAGGAGCATGAACGGGTTGCACAGCATGAGTTGTCTAAGGAGAAGGAGAAGTATGTCAGATGGAGAGATAACTAGAATATGAGTTAGAATAAGATTATGACAAGAGGGTGTCAGGCGGAGGAAAATAAGGAGGAGGAGGACGAATGTGTCAGAAGGAGGAGGAGGAGGAGGAGGAAGGAGGGAGCAGGAGTTGTGGTGGTAATAAAGATGGGCCATAAAGACTGACAGAGACGAGTCGTGGCCGTTACTCGAGGAACCCCGCATTGGCACACTCATATGTAATCATTACACCTGATGACACTCTGTCCCTCCCCGCCCTCCTCACTCTTTCCCTCCCAACCCCCCACCTCCCTCCCCTTCTAGCCCTTGTCTTCTTGTCTTACTGTCTTGTCTTTACTTGTTCTCTTGCTTGACGCCCTGTGCTTCACTTCTTGACTTTTGCTTCGGATTTGATTATTAGATAATACTTTGACTGTAGTTAGAAAAGGCCTATCATTTTGTTTTGTCTATGTAAAGGCCATTTCTAACGCTTTTAGAGAGGTGATATATATATATATATATATATATATATATATATATATATATATTTACTCACACAGTATATTCATGCCGTCAAATGGCGGCAATAACAATAATGAGGGTCCGTGGTTGACAGATGTGAGTGGGGACAACAGCACCCCACCCCCCTCCACCCCTGCTAGCTCTTTTATAATCATCAGCCTTGTGTTGAGTCGGGAAGGTACAGCTCTAGATGGTAGTGCTAGCTGGCCCTCATCACGTGACTCTCTTGGGGCAGTGTGGCTCGTTAAAAAGCCTTACATACCGAGTGATCCACGAGACAAGGACTGAGTAACCGTGTATTGTATGTCATCAAACTGTCCTTCCTTTTAGCCAAGATGTCCACCCACTCCTCCGTGTTGCCTGCATCTTAATAGCCGGGGCAGCTAAAGAAGTTTATGCATACCCCCTGTTGTAGTACATTCGTTTTCAGTAGTCAGATCATAGTTATTCAATTCTGGCTCTGAACTTAAAGCCATATGTTGTATCTCAATCATGGGTTAACATAAACTTTGAGTTTGGTGTTGCTGATGGCTAAATACGCTCAACAACCAAGCCATTGGATATACACATTTTGAATGTAACATAGCTGCTGAGCCTATTTATACTTACACCTTGTTACCTGGGTCATTGAACAGTAAACTTTGACTGGAATTTATTAATAGACTGTGACTGTGTAATAGAAGGATGAAGCACAACGGTGTAGGTGTAGTCAAAGTATATACACTATATACTTTGATTGTAGTAGACAGTGGGTCGAAGTGACAGTGAGGTACTGGATTGAGGGGGTGACGGGGGTGACGAATGGCCCTGAGCCTTGCTTACAAACAACCCCTACTTATATGGTCCACGCTGGCCACCTAATGAGCGAACCGCCTTGTAAGGGGACCAGCATGGCCACGTGTATGGGTGGCCCAACCTTGCAATCATTGTCTTCCCTTCCTAACACACACACACACACACGCACACACACACACACACACACACACACACACACACACACACACACACGCATACCCACACACACACGCACGCACGCACGCATACCCACACCCTGAGTACCCTTTGTACTGTACCTATGGTATCTGCCCGAGCTGTGGTTACCACCAGGCATCGTTCGTTTCAACAAATCGATGCCCTGGTCACTATTATTCATATCACTACCAAAGTATCTTCTCTATCCGCTTTATATTATATATATACCGTGTATTGATAGATCTGTTAACTTCCTTTGCTCTCTCTCTCTCTCTCTCTCTCTCTCTCTCTCTCTCTCTCTCTCTCTCTCTCTCTCTCTCTCTCTCTCTCTCTCTCTCTCTCTCTCTCTCTCTCTCTCTCTCTATATATATATATATATTATATATATATATATATATATATATATTTATATATATATATATATATATATATATATATATATATATAATATATATATATATATCTATATATATATATATGTGATAGATAGATAGATAGATTCATCATGTTGGTAAGGTACTCAGTCGTGTTATCACTCAATCTCTCCGCCGAGCCCGAACCGCCTAGGTGTTTGTTTTGAAGGTGTCGCTGGGTTGAGCGTGAGAAGCAAGGAACCCACCACCAGCGTGAACATGATACCCACGTCACTCTAGCTCACTCTTGTTTGTTTATAGGAGACACTCACCCTGCCTCGAGAGACGGATGGCACCCTGCTTCTGTTTTTCTTGGCCTTTGTAAGAAAATTTTGAAATCGGTGGATAAAATGTAACTTTGTTGTGGTTTGTAAGATGATTTTTTCCAAATTATATATACACTGCTGGTTCCTTATAGTTTGCTTATTGTTGTTGATGTTATTATTGTTGTTATTATTATTATTATTATTATTATTATTATTATTATTATTATTATTATTATAATTTAACTGTGTATATATTATAATGTTTCATCAATAATTTTACCGGTTTTTATGTTATGTTCAGTAGAAATGCAATCATTGCCATATATATCACAACTTTTTTTTTTTTTTTTTTTTTTTTTTTTTTTTTTTTTTTTTACACTTGGCCATTGCGTAGGTCGGTCTACTCACACTAGGGCATTGTAGTGTAAGAGGTAATGGTCTGTGCTAATTATAAAAGTCCATGCTCTCTCTCTCTCTCTCTCTCTCTCTCTCTCTCTCTCTCTCTCTCTCTCTCTCTCTCTCTCTCTCTCTGTTAAATTAGCTAACTAGATGCACACTCTTAGTGTGTGTGTATTTTCTAAGTAAAAAAATACGCATTCACACTCACACTCATAGAAGAGAAGAGAGGACAAGACCAGAAAAAGAGTTCAGTAGAAATTAGACCACACGAGACAAGACGAAACGAGACGCTGACAACCCCAACTCGCTAGCCATCTTGACCATCTCGACAACTGGCCCCCTCTGTTACCTGTGCGTGGGTGGGGGGTTCATTAGCAACGTTTGGTCTTCGAGATCCCGCTGACAATAACACCTGACTACTTTGGGGGAAATGGCTGAGTGTTTAGGGCATATCTTGATCGTAGTGGGTGGCTGGATGTTTGTTGACTGGTGGAGGAGGGAGAGATTGGGTGTGAGTGAGAAATGTGTGTGTGTGGGTGTTACAGGTTTGCGTGGCGAATGTAGATATACTCGTACACTCCAATCTTTAAAAGCAGTTTATGCATGCGTTTCCTCATCAAATTTCGTGGGTAAGCATCGCACCATAAAACCCTCAAGCACAAAAAAGGCATATGTTTTTTTGTTTTATTTGTTTTGTTCAAGTGCCATATCCAGGACTGTTTATAGATGAGTTTTGAAAGTAGAGGTCGTGTCGTGTTGGCTCCTTGGGGTTGATGATGTGAGATGGCTGGTGGGTATAAGGCGAGGGGGGCGCTGATGTGTGATCGTGGAGGCGAGAGTCGTGGTGGTGTGAGGTAGGAGGTCCTTGTATAGTATGGGAACGTGACCACTGAATCTTACCGTACCTGGAGAGAGAGAGAGAGAGTTCAGAGTCAGTGTGAAAATAAGGGGTAATGTACGATTGAGTAATGAAGAGGATCAATTACAAGAGGCAGATAAGCATATTTATATACTTTATTTATCAATAAATACCTAAGTTGGTAGTGTGTGTCTGTGTGTATATGTGTGTGTATATGTGTGTGTGTGTGTGTGTGTGAGAGAGAGAGAGAGAGAGAGAGAGAGAGAGAGAGAGAGAGAGAGAGAGAGAGAGAGAGAGAGAGAACATACACACCAGTAGCAACACTCGGATCTGATATGGAAGTTGTATAAACACTTTTACTGTGAGGAGTTGTAAGAGGGACTGAAAATAGTTGAAGAGGAAGACACCGAGTTAAAAGGAGGGTAAGGTAAGCACTATGATAATAAGGGCATGTACTCGATCAGACAAGAGAAGACACGAGCATTAAATAAAAGATAATTATCATATCTAATTGCTTTATTTTAATTGATTAATAACTACGCGTTGTCGTTATGACTATGAATCTTCTCGGAATCAGAGGATTAATTAAAATTATGTGAGTTGCTGACGTACTAGTGAGGCAAAAGTGAGCTGTAAAAGTGATGTGAGGGTGCGGAGAGCTTTGAACACAGCTTGAGAATTGAAAGTAAGCTGTATAAGCGACGTGAACTGTAGATTAGAGTGCGGAGGGGAGCTGTTAGCATTCCTTGGAGCGTGAGAGTGAGCTGTAAAAGTGATGTGCGGATGTGGAGAGGAGCTGATGTTAGTGTTGTGTGGAGGAGGAGGAAGGGTCTGGCAATAGAGTGGTGCAGCATGATGAAGAGAGCCCCCTTAAGCCGGGCCCTCTGAGACCCGATGATTGACAGGGTTGTCTGTGGCCCCCGCTGCTCTTACCAGGACCCGGCTTACTCCCCACAGCTCCCACCTCCTCCTTCTGCTCCTCCAGCTTCTATTATTAGTATTGTGTTTCTCCAATGTCATATATTTATATTTTGTTCGTATCTCTAGTATTTTCTCCTTCTGACACTCTTCTCCTCCGTACTTTTCCTGCTCCTTTTGTTGTGATTCTCATGTTTATTTTCGTGTTCGTATTAAGCTTATCATCTACTACTTATATGAGTGTTCATATTTCTAGTGATTTTTCGAGTTTTGTTTATAGTTCTCATACTTATTTATCAGTTATTATTAATTTTTTACTACTAGGGTTTTCTTATTTCTATTTCCGCTAAGCATCAAATATTTCTACGTCTGGTTACCTGTCGCTATATTTCATCAACGTCTCTTATAAGTCATTTAGTATTTGTACGTGCTCAAATTGAGGTTTCTCTATATTGTTTCTACTTCACACGCGAACCATTCTCATTTCTTCTTTTCTCACACAAGATTATTTCTGTTAATCGTTATTTTATAGTATTTTATATAATTATTTTCTATGTACAGTATATACTGTGTGTATATATATATATATATATATATATATATATATATATATACAGTATATAACATATATAGTATTATTAGCTAAATCAGTATAAAGGTAATATTTAATATTACCTTATACTTCCTTGGGTTTGAGTATGATAGTTTTCCTTTTGAAGTTTTATATTCAACTAATATAGTTTAAATCTCAAGTAATTTTCATCATATACTTTATGTGACGCACGGCCTATAATACATTCTTGAATATTTCTAAATATTTTTATCAAGCTTATTTATATTCGTCTTCAATTAAACTAGCAAATCCCGCCATAACCGTGAGAGCCAATCCCAGAGAACTCATCAGATCCTTGTCCTGTCCGTCCTAAATAAGTCATAAAACAGTCTTACCACGTCCTCGGTCCTGATAGCGGGGAGGCGACTTGCGGATCTTTTCGTTTACTTGTATTTTCGCCCAGATTTTAGTCAATTTGCCCACCTAATACATATTGCACCACATTCAGAGTTGATTCGCCCAACTAACCTAACCAAATATACTGGATGCTGACTCAACATTGATCTATCCTAAATTGACCTAATCCAAACTGGCTGGTTTGATACTGTGGACAAGGTAACCCCAGAAGAAAAAGTGGAATTCCAGAGGAGATTTGTAAGGTAAGAAAACCATAAGGAAACTTGCATAGTTGTAGGACGATAATTATAGAGGAAAGAAGGCTTTATATAAGATACGTGTAAAGGAGAGACATGGGAAAATACTAGTGAGCGAACGTACTAGTATAAGAAAGGACTGATAACCCAAGGGGCGACTGCAGCAGAAGAGGGATTGAAAGGCGTCAGTCCCTGGGAAAGACTTCCTTGTGGCGCCTCTACTGTATGGCGAGCCCTTAGAGCCCCGCGGGTGGGTTACTGGTCTTTTCATCCATAGGTTTGTTCGTTCACCCTAAAGCGGTTTTTGTCCATACACTGAAGTCGGTTAGGCTAGGTTAAATTTGACACAATGCTAGGTTTAAAGTTAGAGTAAGGTTTGTTAGTCGGATTAGGTCAGGTTGGTATGTTTTTTTCAAAGTTAAGGTTATGTTGAGTTTAGTTAGATTAGGCTTAGTTGGGATAATTTTTTATCTTTGGGACTTTAGTGTATGGTGAAGTGACTGTGGGCGAAAAGTCTTACCAGAAAGCACGGAGCCCTGCGGGTGGTGAGGAGCTCTTACAAAGGGATCTCCGCTAGCAGTCTCAATAAATCGTTTTTGTTTCTTTGTATGTAGGGTTGTGTATTCCTCGTAGCCCTCAACCGTGGTAGATCTCTCGGTATTGTGGCTCAAGTTACGAGATTTAATTTATATTAGTATTTAAGTACGTACCAGCCCATTGAGCTCCAGAAATCATCATTAAGTTTATTCAAATCTTTGGGCGTAAGTCTTGATAAATGTAAAAGTCGTACTTGATGTTGTAAGGGTTAATTGTATGATTGAGTAATATACAGTATGTATAATGAGGTTATAACACTGAAAATCCTGCTTGTTGACAAATGATTTCATTATTGCTCACATTATCTATAAACAGTTCTTTAATATAAACGTCTTTGCAAGCTGAACCGTCACTTTTCATTTTTCAAGTCGTTAAATATATATATTAAATATTTTTGTTATGGAAACCTTCATTCGGGTCTCTAATTATGTAAAGCATTTACAGATTAAAGCTAGGTATTTAATTAAGTCAAACTGTACTGAAAAAAGGATCTGACACTGAAACAAAGTGGGGTGTAGTGAACCCATTATATAGCGAAGGCTGGGAGTAGGAGGAACAGGTGTTGGAGGGGAATATATGGGAGAAGTAATCGGTGCTGTGGACGGGGATAAAGAGTCCTCTACAGTTGTTATTAATCGTGATCTATAGAGGAAGCTTACCGGCGGACCTGTGGCCAGATTGTCGGCTGTGGGGCCAACAATTACAGTCTGGTAGTGACGCGGGACGTGACGGCTGATGGACTGCTGGTGGTGGCGGATTTGGGGGCGGAGGGGAAGTAGGGGGAGTTGGAGATTTAGGGGTAGCGGGGAGCGGTTGGATTATAGGGGGTTGGGGATCTGCTCAAGGTTGGGTCTATATGTATTTTTAAAATCATATTTCTAACGTAGTGCATATTGATACATTGAAAACATGCAGAATATAGTCTTTCAGTCAATGCAATACAATTAATACACCATTGAATAATATAAGCCCTCTCTTTTAGAATAATACGGTACTATTAGCCCAAACAAATCACTCTTCACCGAGATGAACGACCAAGTCACGCGCCAGGAAATTAATCGGCGGGCGAGATTAAAGCTTCATATTAGGCGGTGCCAGCCATTGCAGGGGCCGGGGGTCAGGGGTGGGAGGGCAACAATTAATAACATGGGCCGCTGCTGCTTGTTAAGGCTCTATGGGATCCTGCGTGCGGTGTGTTAATATGATCGATTAAGACACATCCCGCCTCGTCTGCTCGCTCGGGCCTGACGCAAATGATCGATGGTGTAATCTTGACCACATTATGGCGTGATTGGTCGGGAGATACGGTCAAGTGGCATTTGATATGCTACGTTGTCGGGGTTGTGGTGGTAGGAGGGAGAGCTGTGATAGGTTGTAGTGCTGTGTCTCTGTCGTGTTCCCCTGAGGCATTGGTCGATCAATAAATGAACCTGCCTGTCATTTCAACTTCACTGTCCTCTCTATCAACCCAACCTCCTTACCAAATCAGCCTTCTCCCATCTCAACCTATCTGTCAATACCTGCCTACTTGCCTAATTCAACCTCCCTCCCAACCATACCCCATGTCAAATCAACCACCCATGTCAACTCAGCCCCCTACTAAGTTTGAAATAGGATAAGTTAGATTCGGTCAAGCTTACTTTAGTCTTTAGCCCTTCTATTTAGTCTTTAGCCCTTCTATTTAGTCTTTTGCCCTTCTATTTAGTCTTTAGCCCTTCTATTTAGTCTTTAGCCCTTCTATTTAGTCTTTAGCCCTTCTATTTAGTCTTTTGCCCTTCTATTTAGTCTTTAGCCCTTCTATTTAGTCTTTAGCCCTTCTATTTAGTCTTTAGCCCTTCTATTTAGTCTTTTGCCCTTCTATTTAGTCTTTAGCCCTTCTATTTAGTTTGTAGCCCTTCTATTTAGTCTTTAGCCCAGTCTTTAGCCCTTCTATTTAGTCTTTAGCCCTTCTATTTAGTCTTTAGCCCTTCTATTTAGTCTTTAGCCCTTCTATTTAGTTTGTAGCCCTTCTATTTAGTCTTTAGCCCTTCTATTTAGTCTTTTGCCCTTCTATTTAGTCTTTAGCCCTTCTATTTAGTCTTTAGCCCTTCTATTTAGTCTTTAGCCCTTCTATTTTCATAAGGACATTTTAATTCCAGCTCCAACAGGAATTATGTTCTTGAAATAGGAAGGCTGTATCAACGTCAAAATTAAGAGGAGGTTTAGTTTTTTTCTGGACCCCCTTCTCCCTCATGTTTAGACCCATTAGTTTTGAGTTTTTGAGACGTTCGCCCCATTAGTTTGGCAATTTTAATACCTTTCGCCTTTTCATTTGCCAATATTAAGACCTTTCGTGCCATTTAGGCTGGTTTTGTTTTCTTGGCGAGCGACAGCAAGCCTGCAATTTAGGAGAAACCGACCTTTGGCGGGACACTTTATACCGAAAAATTAAGAAAATTATATCGAACTGGGGTCTGTTTTTAAGTTTGATGGAGGTCTAGGGAGAAAACTAAAAACCTCCCCTTAAACAAATCATAATACTATTCAAATATTGAAGTTGAGCGATGCAAGATAATTCAGCCGCATTTTCCAACGATGACATCAGGCCGGAATAAAATAATAATAACAATAGACTGGCCTTTTTATCACGTCTGGCTTTTATATTGTCTTGAAGCAGTCACAGTCAAGGCAGCAGTAGGACCCTCAGCCACTTCCAAAGGGCCCCTCAACTTCCTATAAAAACTTTACTCACTCAAACAAACACACACATACACACACACAGCTTCTCTCTCTCTCTCTCTCTCTCTCTCTCTCTCTCTCTCTCTCTCTCTCTCTCTCTCTCTCTCTCTCTCTCTCTCTCTCTCTCTCTCTCTCTCTCTCTCTCTCACACAGGACGAGGCTATGGCTGTCACTCTTACATCAATATCACCGCAGTCTCTGTGGAGTCATGCGAATTGTGGATTGATGGGCCGACGTATGATGATTGATGGCGCCGAGGCTTTGCTGGCTGGAAAGATGGTTGGGGGAGATAACCCTCAATTTTTTTCTGGCTCTCCGTCATCCGGGTTTATATATTGCATATTGATTTTTTTACTTGTAACCTTCGTCAAAAGATAAATGTTTTACTATTTTTTTATTCTCTTGATGTATATTTTTATGGGCGATATTTTAGAACGAGCACTTTATAAACCCGATTTTCCGGCATGTGAAGTTTGTCTCTCCTCGTCTGAAAAAGTCCCTGGAACAAAAGGGTTTAGAAAGATGTGGAAAAAGTGGCGTGAAAAGTGAGTGAGTTGCGCGTCCAGCCGCCAGATGTCCTCTTTTGTCCCAGCCCGGCCGCCATGACGCGTCCTCTGTTTTTATTCTTAATATCCCATGATGAAGGCTGTCCAACTTTTTCGGCAGACAGTTTAGGACGTCACTTGGGCCGCGCTTTTAATGTGAACATCATTGTCACTTGCAGCGCCGCCCGGCCAGGCCACCCACTCTCGTAATGGCCGCTCGCCGCTTTATACGAAAACTATTTACAACTCCGCTAATATTTATGTAATGTCTGAGCCTGTTTGATGCCGTGCCGCTGGAAACTTTTGGCCTCGTGTGTCTCTTCAATGAGATTTTAACGCCAACATTATTCTCTTAAATGCCCTAATTAGGAATAAATTGTTTAATAAACGATAAACCAGCTCAAGGGCGGAATTTATATCGTCGAAAAAATGTGGTTTAACTCAGGGCCAGGGCAATTCGGAGAGCAGCTTACCTCGGGAGTCACCAGCGAACTTCTGATGACCCTATCCCCTCCCTCTCCCTCCTTTACTACACCCCCACCTCTTGCATCCCCCTATTCTTTTACTTGCTTTCCTCCCCTACCCCCTCCCCCTTGCCACATGCACCCCCTTTCTCTTTCTCTTTATTTTACTTGCTATTCCCCATCGCTTCTCTATTTTATTCCTTTTATTTTGTTTTATTCTTCCTTTCTCTTCTCTACCCTACCTTTGCCTCTCACTGCATCCCACCTCTGCTTTCCTCTATTCCTTTCATCTGCTTTTATCACACTCCCTATTCTATTTTGATCTCTACTATTGTCTTCTAGCAAGTCTTACGATTATCTTTATATTTCTTCACAGATTTTCTTCTACTCCGTTCTCTGCTTCCTCTTCATGCTACCCCCCCCCCCCCCCCCGACGCCTTCCTCATTCCAGTCTGCTTTCCTTCGCCTTCCCCCAATATCCCTTCGTCAGCCCCCGCCCCCCCCCCCCCTTTCTCTCCACCCCCCACCTGTCTCATCACTCCCCCACTTTACTCCCGTACTACGAGCTTACTACACAGGGGGGAGAAGTGGGTAGAGAGGGGGGGGAGAAGTGGGTAGAGAGGGGGGGGGGGGTGAAAACGTAGTGGTTTTGTCGAATCGAGAGGGAGGTGGAGGGGGAGGGGGCGTTGCTTTGTGTTGCTTGGTTTTTTGCTGGTGTTCTGTCCTGTGTCTCTACTGTATATTCCTTCTTATCTGGTTGTTAATTGTCTCTCTCTCTCCACTCTCTCTCTCTCTCTCTCTCTCTCTCTCTCTCTCTCTCTCTCTCTCTCTCTCTCTCTCTCTCTCTCTCTCACACGTACGTTCCCTACTACGGCCGTCGAAAACTCAGTTAACCTCGCCTGTTTATGTGACCAGTTGGAGCGGTTTACTCCGCGGCGCCCGGCGTTCTTTATGCTTACTCTCATTTGCGTACTCACTCTCTCATTCCACCCAGGTTCATTCATTTATCTCTCTAGCTCTCTCTTTTACTTACTTTCGAACTTACTTGCCCTCTAATTCTCTGTGTTGCTCTTTCTCAGCCTCTCAATCACACACACACACATTCGCATTCTGATATGTACACACACACATACTCAAAAAAAAAAACACACACACACACACACACACACACACACTCACTCGAACACATACTCACCCTCTCTCTCCTCTCTTCTTTACCCTCAATAGACTGGAGAGGGGGTGTCAGGTGTCATAATCTACCCTTCTCCTTTCACCCATCTACCACCTCCTCTACCTCTCGTACGCCTCCTCCTCTTCCTCCTTCCCTCTTCCCTTTTCTGGCCAGCACCTCCACACAAACATGAACCCCACCCAGGTAGTCTATTCCACACCTCGCCCACTAGAGAGGTGTGGAGGCAGAAGGGGAGACGGACGAGTGGATAAAAATGCCATATGAGGAGAAGCAAAGTCTTTTTACGTATAGTGGGCCCTGATGAGAAGGACCTTATAGACAACGTTCCTTAGTTTCTTCTGGGGACGAGAGGATGGGGTTGTAGAGAGACAGGTTAGAAAAGAGTGGGTATTTATTATCATTAGCATCATTATTGTTGTTGGCAGTGTCATCATATTCATAGCATTTTTATTATCATCTCATCATCATCAACATTGTCTTCATTGTGATTTTCATTATTGTCGTAATTGTCATCATCTATTGATATTTTAATGTTAACGTGTTATGAAATAGATATGATCGAAACTAAACGTGGAAGTTAAAACAAATTATATATACTTATGCTGAAGGTGAAATGGGAGGACAGTGGTCAGTAGTTTGCAACAACACCCCGGGAAAAAAAGGAAAGCGAAAAGAAGGTCTTGTGGAGGAGAAACTGGAGAGGAGTTGACAAGAGGTGGAGAGGAATTGGGTGATAGGGGCCCTGAAATAGGATACCAAGAGAACCAAGAAGACATGAGTAGAAGGAATAGTATCCACTATTCTGTGATCAAGCAATACGTGCGTCACAGAGGTATTTTGTTGGCATTTCTTTAATAATGCCTGTATGATTCTACACTTAGATGTTATATTTTGTTAGAGATAAATAAAGGAAGATGACCACTCCGACGATACAATAAAATACGTGGACGCTAGCATGTGGAGAGCTGACCTTGCTTGGCTGTCGGCTTGCCCGTTCACACTTGGCTTGAAGAGACCTGCCCAGTGACAGCCCGTCCGTCGCTCTCACCCGTCACTGCCCCGCCTCCCAAGCCCAATCCCCATCCACAATCCCTCCCAATACTCTCAATTTAGTTTACTCGTATGCCTCTTACTAGCTCCTATAGTCATTTAAATCATGTTATCAATCCACCTGCTCTTGTTTACTCTTCTCAATGTAGCCCCTTTTCAATCTACTTTCTAACCATTCCTCCCGGCCTCTTCTAATTTTGTTTTCTATTCCCATCCTATGACCTCAATCCACCAGCACCTCCATGTCGTTCTCCATTATTGCCCTAGTTATTCAGTCTACCTCTACTCTTCCAAATCTCTCCTACCCTCATCATAACCTCTTCCATCATACTATCAATCTACCAGCGTCATATCTTCTCCAATCTTCCCTGTTCAAAATCCTACCCTTACTACTACTCGGTGTCTTCTATTACTCAGTTGAATTTATCGTCTCCTTTTTATTAATAAAACTACTTTGTTCTCAACCTATACCTCCCAGCCTTCCCTTGTCTTTAATTGTGCTCTCTTTCTAACTTCTCTCTTACTGTTCCCTATCCTGTTGTATCCCTTCTCATGTCCTTGTTTTTCTATCACCCCTAGCCCCTCCCTTACCCCCTATGAATCTCCCCACTCCCCCCTCCCCCCTCCCCCCTGTCCTTTCCCTACCCTTCTCTCCTCTCCCTTTACCCCTTCCCAGGTGGCCCCCTCCTCACCTCCTCCCATATGTTTTCCCTTCACTGCACCTTCTCTACTTTTCACCCTTCCCCGTCCACAGCTCTCGTTTGTTTTCACTCGCCATCATAATTCTCCTCCTTTCTCATTAACACACGACATTATGGACCCGCTGTTGGACTATAACAAAAACGCTATGCCTCTTGAAAAATATATATCGGTGTCTCTCCCGCCGAAACTGTTGTGGAGGATAACCGATCTGTTCAGCTGGGCCATGCGATTCACATATATTCGTCCGCTCAAAGGGCCAGTGACGCTGCGCCGGACGAACCTTTCTGAGGCCCATTCTGGAACGCGTGAATAGTGGTCATTACAGGTTCTAATCCGCTAATCACTATCTAATATCAACACAAGCCACATGTAAAGGAATTCGGGCCCCCTTTCAGCCTCCTTTCGTCGGCGCGGCTAATTTCACCGATTCATTTTTGGTGTGGGGTTGAAGGCCCTTCAGTAAACCAAGCTGGACAACCGTCAATATTCAGTGCCTTTGTAAATAACTAGTATAGCCAAATAATATATCTTCCACGGTACTCAGGTAGAAAACTTACATATAATTTTACTGATGATATGAGTCAAGGGAACACATTCAGTTCTGTGAAATGGGTTATATTTATTTATTTATTTATTGTACGTGAGTTTGATTTATATGAAGCAGAGCTAATTCAGAGTTCGGATATTATGAGTTAGTAAAGGAAAATTGACATGGAAATAGTATGTTGTTGTAACTATAAAACATAGTAATGCCGTTCCTACCCACTTCCTTTCCATGTCTAAATACATTGCTAACGGTTAATGCTATTCTTAATCTGCCAATACTCAGTCTGATATTTTTGCTACAGTAATTATGTTCTACTTACATACCGAACTATTTTCTGAAGTTTATGAAAGACATCTTGTTCAAGGAGTTAGTAAGGGCACAACTAATCCAACCTTCAACTATTGCAAGAGAGCCGAGTACAGATCCCAAGACAAAGCCCTATGCCACCCCGATCTATAATTGTCGTCACTTTGGTTGTTTGGTAGTGTGTTTGTCGGGAGGGTTGGTAAGAGTGTCTGCTGTGTTGGTAGTGTTTGTTGTTGGTTTGGTGGAGTGTGTATATTGGTAGTTTTGGGTGGGTTGGTAGGAATTGGTTCTGGGTTATAGGAATTGTGGGTGGTTAGATTGTTATTGCCAGGGAATGGCTTGAGGTGTTGGCTGTGTTTGATAGTAACGTTTGTAGTACTTATATTATAGGGATGTAGGTAGTATTAGTGGTTGTATGAGTGTGAGTCTGTGTTTGTGAGTGTGTGTGTTTTTTTAAAGGGATGTTTATTAATATAAATTATTATTTGTTAAAGGACTCGTTGGTAGACATTTCAATGACTATATTATAAATTTTGACAGGAGTTGTTTTAGGGTAAGTAGTAATTGTACTTGGGTACTAGATACTTTATTTTTTGCATTTTAATATATATTTTATTAAATCTGTATGAGTTTGTATTGCTATGTTGGAGCTAGAATTATAGTATTTATCACAATTATGATGGTATTATTTAACATCAGTATTGCCCGTGCTATTGATTGCAACCTTGGCATTTTTACCTTAATTGAAGCACCACTTAATTATTGCACTTCCAGGCTTGTTTTTAATTATCAGTTCCATTACTACTCCACTCATCCACTTCCACACACACACACACACACACACACACACACACACACACACACACACACACACACACACACACACACACACACACACACACACACACACACACACACACACACACACACACACACACACACACACACACACACACACACACACACACACACACACACACACACACACACACACACACACACACACACACCACTACCGTACCACTCGATAATTACTTTCACCGCCCCCCTCTCTACACCACTGCCCCCCCTCCGCCCCCCTCTCTCACTAGCGTTTGTAATGCGCTCCCACTCTTCCATTAACACATAATTACACACACTGTCGCTTGTGTTCTTCATAGGTCCGTTTGAAAATAATACTCCTTCATAATAACACATGCTGTCACTTATGTACTCTCTGTAGGTCCATTTACATATAATACTGTTGATAATTACAGGTACTGTCACTTATTTCCTTCAACATTTAATTGAAAAAGTACCGCTTGGCACTTCAATCTTTCATGGGGATAGCTAATATTTGCAACAGTTTCATGGGATAGCTACTATTTTCAACAGTTTCATGGGGATAGCTAATTATATTTTCAACAGCTCTTTATGCACAGGTGGTTGATTATTGTATAGCTGCAAGTTATTTTGTTCTATATTGGTAAACTTTAATTAATTAAATAAAGATGATAATGTGTTACTTGACACTCTTCAGTTGTCGTGTACACTGCCCCAAGTGGACACAACACAAGTCAGCTAACAGTGGACACAACACAAGTCAGCTAACAGTGGACACAACACAAGTCAGCTAATAGTGGACACAACACAAGTCAGCTAACAGTGGTGTACATTATTATGGACATTTCCTGTGTAGTGTGTTAATATTCATAGAGTAAATAACTAGCCTTCAAACGGAGTAAAATACACTTATATACAGTAGAATGCAACCTAGAGTATTGGACATAATTATCATTCCCCCCCCCCCCCCCCCCACCCACCTTCTCCACCATTACAACCACCACTAGCACCCCCAATCTCCACCACTATCACCACCATTCTCCACCATACAGCACTAGATCAAGCAACGCCACTCATACCATCAGACATCACCACCACCACCACTAACACCACTAATCTCCATCACTATCTCCACCACCACCATCACCACCACAGCACCGGACATTACAGGACACATTACACTCGGACAAATTCACAACAACGGGAACACCAAAATGGACTTGTGGGATTTTTTGTTAACCCTTTTTTATTATTTGTCCACGAAGCATTTCATTTGGCCTTCCATTAGCCGGCCCCATTTTTTATATGCGGGCTTGTCTACCTTAGTTAAAGTCAGTCTCTCTCTCTCTCTCTCTCTCTCTCTCTCTCTCTCTCTCTCTCTCTCTCTCTCTCTCTCTCTCTCTCTCTCTCTCTCTCTCTCTCTCTCTCTCTCTCTCTCTCTCAATTTTTGTTTGTATGTATTACATTAAATTTATTACAAAATATTCGTATCACAATATTTATATACCTGTCGGTAATAAATCATCCTTTCCACAATTATTGACATTTTGTAAAATAAAGTTTCATGTTCGTAATCATTTGAGTACACAAAAGTTTACTGTATATTTGGAAAGTTTGAGGTTGAAAGAATGTATATCACCTTCGAAAGTTTAGCTATACATGAAAGTTATCATATATTTGGAGAGTTTGAAGGGGTTCCGTGTGAGTGTCGGTCGGTCGGTCGGTCGGGGCGTGACGGAGCGACGGTCGGTGCGGGATGAGCGGGGCACCATAATGGGGGTGACTGGAGAATCAGCCATTAAAAGCCTTTCAGCACTTGGGTGTTACCAGACTCGACCCCAGGGCTGCCAAGGTCTACACACAGGGGGAGAGGGGGGCCGCACACCTAGACATAGCTACACTCCATTGGCATCACTACATAACGTAACGCCATCAGTCAGCCTTTGGTGTATTTACTTTGCATTTTGGTCTGTTTTCGTGGAGTGTTTGCGGACGGGGATGTGTTTTTTTGGGATGGCTATTGGTGGGGCACATAGACTTGACAACGCTGACAGTCCTAGCAGTGAGAGAAAGAGTGAGCGAGATACAGAGAGAGGGTAAGAATGCTCTTGTGTGTGGCTCTCGTGTTCCCTTTGTGGCCGTGTGTTATATGTGTCTGTATGTGTATATGTACCGTATGTGCCTGTGATTTGTGTGTGCTGCAGTAATGTTTGTTGCGTGAAGTTTTGAGTATGTGGGGCGACCAAAAGATGCTATGTGTGTTTTTTTTATATATTTTCACATGTTTATGCTGTGCCTATTGTGTGTGGGACCACGTAGTTTGCGTAATTAGTGTGGTTATGTTTAAGGGTTTAAAAAAAATAAAAAGAAAACAGAAAAAATAAAAACGTTTCAGGTACCGGTATAACGGTGTTGTATAATATGTATTTAGTATCCGAATATATGTTACACTATAAGAATAGAATGTACAATATAAGTATAAAAGAAAACATAGTAGGATTGTGTTATATACCTGTATACCATAATTGTATAGCTTATTTTTGATATAACTAATAGTGTGCTAAGACATGATTCACACGATTACAACCCTGCCTTTAAAACGTCTGCCTGGTTCCTTATCAATCATGTCATTGTGTGTATCTCCTGCCACACATTAACTGAAGCCGTCGGACCTACCCAGGGACACTATAGACCTCGGTGTTAATTCCCATTTTTCTCTCTTTCACTCGGTATAAAAGATTTCTCCAGAGGTCCGTCTTGGTTTGTCCTGGAGATCCTTGGGTGTACGGAGGCCAGACAACTTTCTTTTGGACGCCATGTTGGGACTGTAAATTGCAACGTAAAAGCTTGTATATCGTTTGAGATTACTGAAACTGAAACTGAAAATATTTTATTTGGTCTAAGGCATACATAGGTTAAATATTGGTTTGAAATAAACAATACAAATACAGACCAGGCTCTTTGATGAAACAATTAATCTGAAAGAGTTAAATAGAAGTAATGTTACTATCCTGAGTATTACTCCTATACTATAAAGCATGTGCCATAGCAAAAAAAAGTACAGGTGAAAGAGTAGTAAATATTGTTCAAACAAGTTAATGAAACTAATTTGACATTGATTTGTGTTCATATTTGTTACAATTGGACACATGCTATTAGCAGTGTAGTTAATATAATTGTTTGTGCCCTTCTTAATGATTGAATTATACTCATTGAACTTAGAATTCTTAAGTGGCAGTAATATTTTATAATGACCAAGGCAATAACATTCACAGTTGTCCTATATCTGTTCACTTTCGGGTCCGTAGCTTGTCCCAAAAAGTGCCGGGACACCTCACTAAAAAGCGCCTCCTCCCCCCGGCCCCTCCCACCGGCGTCCATGGGTCCTGTAACTTAATGCCTTCTTCCTTATCTCCCGAAGAAAGGCTCCGGGCCCACCTTCTGTCTAACCCAGCAGGACTTTGGCAGGACCCGTGATGCGATCCGCCTCCTATAGTTGGCTCTATCGGGGGCCATTTAGAATATGAGGCATTCGGAGGTACTGGTGACATGCTGTGCTTTCGAAATAATATATATATATATATATATATATATATATATATATATATATATATATATATATATATATATATATATATATATATATATATATATATTAACGTGGTCTGTAAACTCATATCACCGATAAGTTGAACGAATTTATATAATTATATTCACTATGGATTTTTAGATAAAGGTTGTTTGATTTAGATATTAGATAGTTATTATAATAGGGAGGCCTAATATAAACTCCCCATTAGGAGATTATTCTTACTAACAACGTTTGGTTTATAGTGAAATGTCGATAAAGTACTACTCCTAATTTTTATTATAAACCTTCTGTAGCACTGACTTATTCGTATGGTTTTAAAAATATGTTATAGTATGAAGTGCTTTATTATATGTTATAGTATGAAGTGCTTTATTATATGTTATAGTATGAAGTGCTTTATTATATGTTATAGTATGAAGTGCTTTATTATATGTTATAGTATGAAGTGCTTTATTATATGTATGAGTCCCCATTGGCATCACATTGACTGTTTGATTCATACGGTATTCTATAAGTTCGCCAGCTCATCCAAGGCCTCGCTCGATTACCTAACTATTTTTATTGTCTAACCTTGGTTTCTAGATGGGCGTAATTGTTGCCATTGTTGGGGCATATTCAAGGCAGGAGGAATGTTGACGTGGTTTGTGAGATAAGGACAGTGCAGCGTTGCCATTTTAGCGACTTTACTGATAAATCTAAAATAACATTTCTGGTATTTCGTGACGATTTATATAATCTCGATATACGACACCTAGCCATCTACTATTAACTGTTTACCATTTCTGGTTGAAATTCTCGATATTTTACATTTATTTTACGGTAATCTGCAGTTTATGATATCCATTGACTTATTGAGAACTAATGTAGCTTTAGCCTATGTGTGATAATATAAATGTGGTAACCAAGGGAATTGTCCACTCCGCTCCGGCACCCTTGTCGACGGAGTGGAGGACAGATTGTGAGTGAAAGAATCGACTCCGCCTCTCGAGGGGATTCAATCCTATCTGACGCAGGCCGCTGATGCTCAGATTAGCTTGGATTTCTTCACCGATACTCTTACATTTTTTCTCCCTCTCTCCCTCCCTCTCTGTGTCCGTCTGTGTCCTGGAAAGCTTTAGCCTGACAACCCACAATCATCGTGAAAGGAAAGTATGTGAGCATTTGGTTGTATTGTTTGAGGGCCATTCGTTTGTTAAATAAGCAGATGTTTGGTTGGGCGCGCAGTCATAGTATGTCTCCGCCAAGCACAGTCCAAATAGTTTTGCTCGGCAGATCTATAAAGTCGTGGTGGAACATGCAAGGTTATCGTTACATAGGAATTTATGTATCTCCTTACATAGTTCTTATACGGCGATGTTGCGTTAGTTACAAGATAAATGTTTTATGATATAATCAATCCTAATTCATTCAGTGTAGGACAAAGGACTCTCCAAGATTATCTATATAATTTCGTAAATCTTACTTGTTCCGTTTAAAGTAAATAATTTCATTTAGATTTCTATAAAAGTGAAACAAAGCTACGCAGGATGGATTTGGATTTTGTACACACCGGTTAACTTCGCGTCGGTGTAAGCAATAATCGCATTACAATAGTTACATGTATTGATTTTGTGTTAAATTCATTTAAACATTATATATTATTTATTATTATTCTACTTGCAGCCAGAGACCATTTGCATACCCATTATGAGGCTGACTACAATGATATAGACCCACCTATGTCTACCTATGTTGAGTTCGCCACTGCTAGTGGCACCGAGGAGCGCACCGCCCTTCGTGGTTGTTTGAAAACCTTTCGTGGTTGTTTGAAAAACACCTTCATTTGCACGCCAATTATTAAAAAAAAAATATATATGTTCATTTGTTTCGTTGTTCTGTGCCCTGTCTTGTGTTGCTTGCCGCCCGTGACGCTGACTGCAGGCACCAGGACCAGACCGCTTCACTCCGCCTTAAAGTATCACCGATCGTAATTACCTCGAGCTGACCGGGGGGAAGTGGCCCCGAGTAAAATACGGGCTTGTTTGGAAAAAATCGTCGACGGCGAGAAGTGCGGAGGGGGATAGGGGAATGGTGGTGGTAACTCGGTGGGGAAAAAAAAAAAAAAAAAAAAAGGAAAAGTGGAGATTGGGCCTGAGTATATAGATAGATAGATAGATAGATAGAACTCGGTGGAATACAAACCTTGCAATGTACTGAAAAGTGGTATATTTCCAATTTGATCTCATAGTTTTGCTCAAATCTACATGTCATATTAGAATATATCAAATTTACATAACGATTATTATAAGATTGCAACTAATATATTGACGTTTAAGTCATACTATACAATATCACATTAAGCGGAATGTTCTATAAATATGGAAACATTTCGTTACCAGAGAATCCAACATGGCTGAAATTGTCCGATGTATGTTTAACTTTGAGTCTTAAAAAACTAGTGACACTGTATTTAATAGAAACTAGTGACACTGTATTTAATAGAAACTAGTGACACTTTATTTAATAAGAAACTCATGCGATGTGAGAGTCCCTCAAATATCGCCAGAATGAGAAAGTGTTCGATCACTGTATCCCAAAGTATCTAGAGCAAGTAGGAGTCCACGTTTCTGGCAAAAGTTGAGTGTTTTGCAGCGGTGGTCCCACTAATGGCTAATACAGGAGACCCGGCCAGAACAATGGAACCACCAACTTAGAGAAACCCGATAACTGGTTTGGAATATGCAATTTCATCCTCGCAACAAGGTCCTTCCGCTAGCCGACTACTTCCCCTTGGGGTGGGGTGGGGGATGGAGGGGTGGGTTTACCTCAAAGTGCACTCTTCGACAGCAATCTCCCATGGTAGCACCTCCTTGTTAGAAAGCTTATTTATACTAAGTTAGGAAATAAATACAAAATAGATTTACATAGTTGAAATGGTCATCGTGTTAAATTAATATGCGATTAAATGGATATATTATAATATGCAAATTTTTTGAAAACTGAATAAGTCAGAATGACTCTAGAACGTCTATAAAGAGTTATCTGTGCCTTGGCAGATATGTTATACCAGTCACATTAATAGTATTAATACGACCTATACATTTAATAGGCCGATAAATTTGTTACCGGTACTTAAACTTTACTAATAACTGATAATGAGACCAAATCTTTCATAACTGATGTCAAAATTATATATCGAGAATCAGGATGGAACTAAGATATCCAGATTGTGTGAAGAAGGAGGCCTAGATTGTATGTAGGAGTAGGAAGAGATTGTGTGTAGGATGTGGCCGAGGTGTCCATCTTCCCGTCGGCGGCACTTTAGACAAGCCTCCTAATGGTCGCAAAGGCATAAAAGAAGGAGTCATAAACTGATTCGTAGGCCTCACGATACTTACCCCTGCCAGATGTTGGGAATACCTCAGTGTGTGTGTGTGTGTGTGTGTGGGAGAGCGAGAGAGAGAGAGAGAGAGAGAGAGAGAGAGAGAGAGAGAGAGAGAGAGAGAGAGAGAGAGAGAGAGAGGTTGTGTGAGTAAAACCCTTCGATTTACATATTATGTATAACCTAAGTTGAATAAAATCGTTTGATGTTTGCCTCTAAGAGTCAAATCAGCTAATTTTTACTGAGACGTAACCCTAATCACCACCCATAACGAGGGGCGTCGCGCTCCTTGGTGCCGCTAGAAGAGTGGCGAACACATCAAAAGGTATCAAAAGGTAAGGTTACCATAGAACTGTATGCATTCATTCAACGTTAAAAGACATAATTTTTCACGCATCAACTACATTCAACTAAGACAAAGTTGTGGTTGTTTTGTTTTTGTTTTTGCATAAAGGCGTTTAATATACAAAGTGATAACGACAGATGTGCCACTTCCATCAGAAACACAATGGGCATATTTTTTTCCACGGCTTAGTTTTATATTATTCCCTCTAGGCGTCATCCTCTATTATCCTCCCCAAAACTATTATTCTATATATGCTATTATGTTTCCAGCTGCAATTCTGGAGTGGACTGTGTGTTTACGTGCCTTTTTCCTGCGACAATCATGTTTTATATATCCGCGGTATGAAAAGGTGGGCGATAAGTGTGTGTTGTGAGAGAGAGAGAGAGAGAGAGTGAGTGAGTTCGTGTGTATATTATAAGCGTGTGTATGTACTGTACTGTATATATTGGAGAGAGTAAACTATAGGAACGCTTGACTGACTGAGCATGTGTGTAATTGTGAGTGCGTGTGACTAGTATACGCGTGTGTGTGTGTGTGCGTGTGTGTATATGTGCGTGAGTTGCATGCGTGCGTGTGTGTGCGTGTTGTCAGTCAGGGAATCGTCCATTTTGGTATAGACAGGAAGGGAGATAAGAGGAAGGTCGTGGTGTTGACATACGCTAAGCTCCGCCCATCGTTCGGCTTCGGTTATCGCCGCTGCACATCGCTTCTGCACGCCTTTTGGGGTTTAAAGAGGTATTTTTGTATTATGTGTTCAATTTAGTGTTATTTTAATAGTGTATTATAACTATATTTAGTGTTATTTTAATAGTGTATTATAACTATATTTTATTTCAATCTGTATTTGTTTAGATTTTGTTTTCTATATATTATATACTGTATATATTTTTTATTTATTTATGTATTTATTTATTTTATTTTATTTTTCGGGAGTGGATAAGTGGATCATGCTATGCAACATTGGGAATGGCTCTTCACGTGATATATTAGTGAGGTGATTTTTATTATATATTGAATTAATGACTAACCAAGGTAAATATGACTGGCTACCTATACTATCAATGTTATATAGACTCCCAGTCCCACATGAAATCCAACTGACTGAAAGCAGCAAGACATGATTCTTAAAGTGTTACTAGCGGCAATTAATCAACCAGATTACTAAATTCATCCACATACAGTATATGCTCATGGTTTAATATGAAATTGAATATTTAGCTTTTATTACCCTTGATTTAATGCTTGATCTGCTGTACACCCCTACCCCTTCACATTGGATAACCAAACATCTGTTCCAGTCCTGATTCAGAACACGGTATAGATAAGAATTGAGCGAAAAACAATGGCAGGGTTTGATAATGCGTCCATGCAATGTGTGGCCTTCCTGCTCTCACAACTGCCATCACCTGTGTCACCATTATTACCACCGTTGTTTGTCATCACTGCCACCACAATCATCTGTGTCACCATTATCACCATCTTTGTTTATCATCACTGCCATCATCACCTTTTCCTTATCTTTCAATAACACATAAGTCTCCCCCATTACCACTGCTATCCCATTTTAGTATTATAGCATTGCCAATACTAATGCTTCTCATGTTTCACGAAATTGATCAATGGCACCTCTACCACTTATTTTACTGTTTAATCTATCACAATATTCTCCACCATATACTGTATATCGTCGGAGTCCCCACCAAAACCACCACCACTATCTACAACACCACCGAAAATATGGAACCCCACCCCTCCCTCAATCCACAACTCCTCCTCCTCCTCCACCTCCACCATCACCCCAACTGTTGACTCATCTCGCCCCTTTTGTCATATTTATCAAGGTCCCTATCGTCACCGCCATCAGCATTGTCTCCCCAGCTCTTCCCACAGCCATCACGACACCTACTCCTCTCATTCCCCACCTCCTCCCCGTAAACCTCTCGTCACCCCGCCATCAAGGACTCCACCTCCTTCATTACCCCGTAGATTTTTTGTTTTTTTTAAATGGTGTTTACTTTCTGAGCAACGCGAAGGTTCTCTCTACCTATCAGCGCTATCATTCACTATCACCCAAGTCCTCTTTCTCCGGTACCATTACTACTTCCTGGTGTGTGTGTGTTTTTTTTGTTTTTTGTTTTTTTTTGGTGCGCGTGGGAGAGAAAGAGAGAGTTATAGTGAGAGTGAGAGAGTGCGCGTGTGTGTGTGTGTGTGTGCGTGCGTGCGTGCGTGCGTGCGTGCGTGCACGCGCGTACGCGCGCCATGTCGGGGAACTGTCGTCGCCTCCCACTGTCGAAATTGGCATTGCAACTGTCGGCATTACCATTAAGACTACGGTTCGCCTGATCCACCATAGTCGTCGCCACAGCCACCCACCCACCCACACCATGCACAGGACTCTCACCATTACCGAGACCATGTAATGGATGCGGTTTGTCCTGGATATTACACTTCATCGCCAGTAACAGCAATATATTCCAACTGCATCCATTGCTAGTATCTTTATTGAGCGCTTAGCACACCTTACTCTTCAGCTCATTTAGTATTGTTCCTTCATTTGTAGAGATCTTTAAGTTCTTGTCAGGTGAAGGTATTGAGGGATAAGTTGTCGTACGGTACCTTATATTGTATCTTGTTTTGCTAGTTGCATGCGTTCCTGTCGTACCGTAACTTAATTAATATACATTTCCATCGTACCTCATATTTTCTGTTGCTTCGTTTAGTTCGTACTCCCGATCAAGGTCTATGTAGTGGGCCCTGCTCCCGATCAAGGTCTATGTAGTGGGCCCTGCTCCCGATCAAGGTCTATGTAGTGGGCCCTGCTCCCGATCAAGGTCTATGTAGTGGGCCCTGCTCCCGATCAAGGTCTATGTAGTGGGCCCTGCTCCCGATCTTACCCGAGTAACTGCCTCTCTCCCACTCGTGTTCCGTCTATACGCTACCTCGTCACCACATTCCCCCGTCTTGCCTGGCCCATTCCTCCACGTTATGTCCAGGTGACTAGAATTCACGAGTGTCTAGGTAATGTTATCAAGCCTCACCTGGCAGTACAGTCACGGCAGAAATCTTGAAATGTTTCCGAATATTCAGCTTTAGTTTGCTCTTCAGTCACAAGAAAACCTTATCCCTTAATGCGCCTGAAAAAAAACTTCTGTATACATCCATTTAAAAGGTGTGTGTTTTAATTAGAGAACACAATGCAACCGAATTTGATTAAATTTAGATACTTTTACATGCAACCGTACCTACGAGCTGCTATCAACAACTTCACTCACTTTGGGAACACACGAGTAACTCCTGCCTTCTTCAGCTTCATATTTTTATTACCAGCCATAACAGAAGAAAACAAATCAGAGGGAAAGTTTGTGGGCCTTTTTTTCTGTGCGGTGTTTTGGTTGGCGAGTGGTGTGTGGGTAGGTGTTTTTTCTCTTGAGCAGCTGCAGTGGGGGGGGGGGGGGGGGGGGGCGCCTTAAGAGAGGCATGTGACAAGGAAGGGACGTATATTGCAAATCTTAATAAGAAGGGCAACTACTCTGCCGGACTAATGATGGGGAGCGAAATGTTAATAGGTTTGAGTTTTCAGCGGCTCTAACAATATAGTGCAGTACGCGTTTTATTCATTACGTTCGTCATTTAGTTCGAGCTCCTTAGGAATGGACGAATGGAAATAGAAATGAGAGTGTTCACATAAAAAAAAAATGAGTGTTCACATAAAAAAAAAAAAGAGGGGGCGACGGTTTTTATTGGTCTTGTTATTAGAGTGGGATAAATTTAGAGAGACTGATGTTAGCTTTTAAGAATGCTGCAACTTGAAGTGCCTAGCCCCCCCCCCCCTTCCCTTCCCTATATACCATCCCTCCCTCCCCCACCCTCTACCCCCTGACCCCCCACCCCTTGTAGTGTACTTGTCGTGTATCGTAATTAAACTGCGCGTCACGAATTTACTCAGGCGAGCTTCTAGTCGTGTCATTTGCAACTACGGGGAGGAGGGTTCTGTTGACCTCCAGCCAGAGAGAGTGAGTGAGTGAGTGAGAGAGAGAGAGAGAGAGAGAGAGAGATTCGCATATGTTGTTGGTTTTTCTATCCTCTATGTGAATGCTAGAAGAGAGTTATTTCCTCTTCTCAAATAACGCTATTACAAGTAAGTGGATTGAATAATCTAAAAAAGCTAACTACATAATTACATTTAGCCTGTTTTAAAGTAGCACCCTGAAAAAGTCTCTAATAAACGTTCCAAAAATGTTATATATATATACAGTATATGAGGAAGACTATAATAACATCGTGATTACCAACAATTATCACTCAAGTGTAGCATCGTGTAGTTACAGTATATGCTTATACTTAACACATTGAGCTGGTAATCACAATTACGCTGATCACAATTACACGGACGCAAGAAACCGAATCACTGCCATTACCTCTTCATAATCGCAATTCGCCGCTAAAGACCCCCCCCCGGTGAAGTGAGATCAGTACGCATTATTGGTAGCAAACGGTGGAAGCACTCCTACAGAGTATTACAAAAGTTCACCCATATGCTTGATGAGAAATTGTGTAGCATCAGAAAGAGAACGTAATACATAGACAATCCTCAGACATTTTTAATCGCTCAAGACTATCGTTCTGTATTTACATGTATGGGGTTATCAAGTTAACATGTCGTCCCACACTAATGCTCTACATATTTTGACCCCAGTTGTAGGCGTACTTTGAACTTGGCTGTGCACCTCTCCCCCAAAACTCCCAGAAGCACTTAGGACAACAAATGGAGTAATGAGTGCAGCGGGCGCGTTATTAGTCAAAGGTAAACGAGTTGCAGACCCCAGAGGCCCTTTTATCTAAGAGACAAAGAGGTGACAAGAACAGACCACTACAGGGCCACCACCAACGCTGCTGTTCCGACCGAGTGAGTTGTTAACTGGTTGGAGAGGCTAAAGGAAGGAATGAAGGGAGGGGAGAGGAGACTGGCAGGGGTTATGTGTTTAGCCTAAATCCATTGTGTTACTATTATTATTATTGTTATCAGTATGTATTATTATTATTATTATTATTATTATTATTATTATTATTATTATTATTATTATTATTATTATTATTATTATTATTATTATTACTATTTATTATTATTATTATTATTATTATTATTATTATTATTATGCAATATTTACCAACAAAGGAATAATATATATTTTTCAGTCCGTATACTTGCTTTATCCTTAGTATATATATGAGAGCCTTAACATTCACCGCTTTACAATGAACAGTGAAGCCCGTGAGGTCTTGTCTCACCAGGCATTGCACCCCTATAGCATATTTTGAATATGGGAATATTCATACAGTGCTATTTAATCAGGGAACAATGCTTGTGGTAATGCACTGACACCTCCCCTATTTGTATATATTATTTATTTTGTGTTATGCAATATTTATTTGCAAAGGAATAATATATCTTTTTCAATCCGTATACTTGCCTATCTTCCTTTCACTCACTTCTTCGCCTAAGAAACCAGAGTATACGCACCATGCCAAACCTTAGATACCAGAGTAAATGCACCCTCCTCTCACTTTCCTCTGGGGGTTGACAGCGAACTGGGCGGGCCAAGAGACATCTAGGAATGCCCACAGAACACACAACGCAGACGGACACACGGAGAGTCAACTAAACACAAGATCACTCACTTTTTTCTCCCTCTGTGATATATAGCTCAAAGAGGAAAAAAAAAATCGGAGACATTTTCAGTACGAAAGTTCATAGAACTTTTTTGTTTTGTTTAGAATGGGCGTGGTCTTTTCTTCAGGTTCACAGTTCCACTCGTTTCTCATTTATTTTTAGATTATGCAATAGATTATTAAAATGGCAAACCTATTATATGCAGATTCATATATATAAGTTTCCTTATTCAAGTGCCCTCATATGTGCCTTTCCCTTACTCTACATGCATAATTTATCTCAAAACCAACGTAGTCTAATTATCACTCAATCCCTGTTAACCTTCAGTTATATTAAACTACTTTTGTCTCTATATACAGTATATTAATAGTAATAATAATAATAATAATAATAATAATAATGATGATGATGAAGATAGATAATGATGATACAATAAGAATAATCTTCACACACGTACAGTTTATTTTAATATATTGAAGTCAAAGTCCTAATGTCTCTGAAGGCACTGAGATACCGGTATTTGATTTACATTTCCTTTGCCAAGCTGGTTTTAAGTTTACTGAATCTAGTCTCGCAGTTTAACAAATATTTAAAGTCAATGTGAGAGTTTGTGGAGGCGACACCACCAGCACGAGTTATACATATACACACGATCACGTACTGTACACACACACACACACACACACACACACACACACACACACACACACACACACACACACACACACACACACACACACACACACACACACACACACACACACACACACACACACACACAGACGCATATACTTACATAGCTACACGTATCTCACTCTCACTCTCTCTCTCTCTCATACACACACACACATTCTCTATCTCTCTCTCTCACACACACACACACACACACACACACTCGGCACATCACTGGCAACCCCAACATGCTGCCGCCAAGTGACATTTGGGGGTGCTCTTGGTGGCCTGCCTTCCCTTTGATGGACACAGTATAGCACACACGCACGCACGCACGCACGCTCTCTCTCTCAAGGAAACACACTCGCATACACTTACTCATACACTTACACACACATATATAGTCACTCCATACACAAACTCACACGCACACAGTCACTACACACATTCAGCGAAGCACACACACACACACACACACACACACACACACACACACACACACACACACACACACACACACACACACACACACACACACACACACACACACACACACACACACACACACACACACACACCTCGATCTCTTCACTACTTGTCTTCTCCCCTCCCACTCACTGCTTGACCTTTCTTCTACTCCTCGGCCTTTTTCACAACTCGTCCTCACTTTACCTAGACTCTTGTTTTTCTCTGATCAATTATATATTACTATTATTTGAATCACCTTGTTATTGTCCCGTTTCCATATACTATCCTCCCATTCTTTCACACACACTCATACGTTTCTTCAGTCCCCATTTTTCTCGGATCACCTTATTTATCGCCCCTCTTTCCCGTTCCCATTTACTACGCTTCCTTTCATCCACATATGATCATTTTTTTCCTCAGCTCCCCCTTTTTCTCGAATCGCCATGGTCATTGTCCCCTTTTCACGTTCTCATTTTGTATCCTTCCCTTTCAGCCACACACTCACACTTTACTTCTTCAACCCCCACCCTCTTATCTCCCCCACCATCAGCAGCACTCCATCACTCCACTCCACCACCCTCCCCTTCCACCACTTCTTCCACCTCCACTGCAACGTCAATCACTGCCGCAGCCCACAGCACCACGTCCAATCAATTATCCCCACTGCCCCGTACCAAGGCCGAGGCCCTTTTTCTTGTGATCATGTCCCAGGTGCCCCAGTCAGCTCGTCAGATTGGTAACCACACCCGGATTCTCTCTCGTGCCTCGCCGTAATGCTTTAATCACCCCTGTCTCGTATTTAGTAATTACTGACGATTAATATAGTTACATATATTACTACTCCTTCCACCCACCCCTTCCCTACCCCAACACATCTCTCCCCCCTCCCTCCCTGGCTCCCTCGCTCACCTCCACTAATGCAGGTGTAGTGAAGTTGAGGATAAATTTGAAATGAGTGATGGGGAGGACTGAATTTGCTTCGTGTTTGGGTTTGATATTGCGGGAATAGAGTAGGAGCGTACACTAGAAAATATGTATTTTTCTTATAATAAGATTGCTAAAAGTAACTTTGCATAGAGATTGTGGGAGGGATTAGTGGTTATAGGTATATCCTCTGAAATGTAAATGTTTATTACTTATATAATCCTAAAGTGTAATCGCCCTGACCTCCCAATAAAAGTATACGACAAAACACGTTTAGGTGTCAAGTTAATTATTTCAGCTGTTGATAATGCTTAATATATATTGTTTTCAATCAGCAAGGATACATATTGCCAGCAGCTCTCTGTATGGCACACGGCGTTTGTCCCTTGTAATCGTCCAGTATATCCAAGTACTTGCAGCCTTGATTGAGTTGATGACGGGAGTTTGTATTGGCTTTGCGGCCTTGGCTTCGTTAAATATAGAGTCGTTTGTTGCTCGTGGTCAGGTAGCGATGGAGAGAGGCCAGGTGCTGAACGTATATTTTTGCCCGCTGCGACCCCACATCCCCGCGGAATATTAATGATTGAGAGATGACCGGCCACGGGGAGGAGGAGGAGGAGGTGGTGGTGGTGGTGGTGGTGGTGGTGGTGGTGGTGGAGGGAGAAGAAGATAGAGGAGTGTGGGAGAGATTATTAAGGCGAAGAAACAATATAAGAGTGCAGTAGACATAACAGAGGAGAAATATATACATTTTTAGTTAAGTATATGTGCACATGCATAGGCTACATGTGCATTTATATTAGCAACGAAATGAGATGAACTAGTAAAGAAGGTAGAGGAAATTTATAAACAGAGAAGGAGGATGAATAGAGAAGGTAGAGGAGATAGATAAAACAGAAAAGTAGGAGGAAAACCTATGAAGGGCATGTGGTTTGGGCCCTGACGAGATAAACACATCACAATTACTGTCAGCCAATCAGTACGGTGCCAGTCGATGTTATTATGCTCATTACAAACAACACTTGGGCCTCACTGACGATTGGTAAGCAAGAGGAGGTACTGTCTGTGTATATATGTCGGCTGGGACCTTTGGTAATTGACAGCCTTGGTTGGATTCACCTCGTTATGCTTTCTCTCGTTAGTAGACGTAATTTATAGAGTACCAATGACTTGATATCAAACTTAGACTTGCCGAAATAAGCAAAGCTATATAACTATCTTCATACACTAACACTCAGTTTCTTGAACTCTGTTCGAAATAGGATACGCAATACCTTTTCCACGATGAAGAATATGGCTGATATGGCACTGTTATTTAAAAAATCCCCATCAATCACGAACCCCCCCCCCCTCTCTCTCTCTCTCTCTCTCTCTCTCTCTCTCTCTCTCTCTCTCTCTCTCTCTCTCTCTCTCTCTCTCTCTCTCTCTCTCTCTCTCTCTCTCTCTCTCTCTCTCTCTCTCTCTCTCTCTCTCTCTCTCTCTCTCTCTCTCTCCTCTCTCCTCTCTCTCTCTCTCTCTCTCTCTCTCTCTCTCTCCTCTCTCTCTCTCTCTCTCTCTCTCCTCTCTCTCTCTCTCTCTCTCTCTCTCTCTCCTCTCTCTCTCTCTCTCTCTCTCTCTCTCTCTCTCTCTCTCTCTCTCTCTCTCTCTCTCTCTCTCTCTCTCTCTCAGAAAAGTTGCGACGAAAATGTGTGTGTGGCTGTCCTGTGTTGACTTACGTAAGGTCACCCGGGGATCTCGCGCGAATGATGGATGGAAAGTGGACAACGACGGATGCAGCCACCGAGACCCTAACCTGAGTTTCGGACCGGGGGTTTTGTAATAGTTTGCTGTTTTTGTTTTTTTGTTTTGTTTTTCTATAGACGATGCTGCGGATTTATCTTACTCTGTTTTCACTTTGATTATTATTTTGTCATTATTTTGTCATTATTCTACTTACAGTTGAGCTATTTTATTCATCTTGGAAAGTGTGACTCTTGATGTCAAATGGTGAGAATGGGTCACATAATCCTTTTTCATCCAACTTTATTTGTCTGGATAGTTCCATACATTTGGAAGTTAGTCTTCCTTGGAAAGCTTGTACTTGGAGTATACTAATAAATATATTTCTTTAGCCCAATCCTTCTTTTGGTAATCGTTGACTTATTTTTGCTGGATAGTCACGATAGATGCTGACCAAGGCAAAGTACTAAAAGGTGTGGCCGGTGTTGAGGTGATGGTGTCCACGTCATACGCAGGATGGATCGGCCTCCCATGTCACTGCCGAAAATCTAATGATGATGAAACGCCGCCTGCATCCAGTAGAACGCTTAAAAGGCGAGAGTTGGGCGAAAACACTGTGCCGCAAAATTTTGGTGCGTCCCGAGCTGTCCTGTCTTGGGATGAGCTGAGGGACCGCCGAGTCGTCCGTCGTCAGGAAAAAAATGTGAAGAAAGACTACGGTATGTGAAATGAAAATTATCACAACAGTTTAAAAATGGTACTGTGTTGTGCTATTTGCTTTGTTTATACTCATGGTTACAAGTTGCCTCTGAGTCTCATTTATATAAACATATAATTATCATTGTGAGTAATTTGGTAACATTTGACGTGTACGACTATTAAACTACTACATAAGAATCAGTTGAAGGTTTGAAGTTAATGAATGTTCAGTCAGAAGTATGAATGCAGATGACATGAAGTTCCGTAGCAAAATATATATGACCTCCAAAATGCGTTAAAGCAATGGAAATGAGAACCCCTTCTACCTTTTCATTGTACGTTTTTTGTATGTCAATAAACGGAGGGTCGCGTATTAGACGAATAAATTGTAAGGCTGACGGAGCTGAGGAGAAGGAGGAAGTGGAAGAGAGAGGGAGGACGGAAGGCTCTATTGTCTCCCCACTATGTGACAGATCGCCGTCGTGGCCCCAGGTAAATACAGGCACGCCACGATCAATTTCATTGGGTAATGTTCCGGAGGGCGTCAGCAGCGGTGGCGGGGGACCTACAGTAATGGCTAGAGTCCTTTTATTATCAACAAGAGGCTTGTTCGTCACGCTATTTTTAGATAATCAAGTAAACCCCTTCTTTATTTCTTCTAATCCTTCCTATCATCAATCGTTATTATTCAATTTAGAAAGGTCCTCTTGGTGTAAAAGGGTTCGTTGTAATTTATTTATTTATTATTTATTTTGATTTATTTTGATATATTTGTATTTATTTATTTTATTTATTTATTTGTATTTATTTGTATTTATATATTTTTATTTTTATATTATAATTATTATTTGTATGGGTTTATTGTTTCCTTGACGTCCTATCTGCATTTAGTAACATTCTCTAGAGGTGCTTGGCCTTAAATCCTATTATTTTCTGTGTAGTTTCCATCACCATCTACGTCACCCTTTATTGTCATATATATTTAACTTTGAATTATGTTTCCCTTCCTCCATCCTTTCAGTTTTTCTCTCTCTACCCACTGTGTAACTTACTAGGTATTATGTTGTAAGGTCTGGTCTCGAGTCTTATTTTTGAGCGGGGGTAATAAATCTGAGGTGTATAATAAACATATCAATTCTAATACCCACCTTCACTACCCTTCTTTTCTCTCTCACTCTCACTCACTCACTCACTCACTCACTCACTCACTCTCACTCACTCACTCACTCACTCACTCACTCACTCACTCACTCACTCACTCACTCACTCACTCTCTCTCTCTCTCTCTCTCTCTCTCTCTCTCTCTCTCTCTCACTCACTCACTCACTCACTCACTCACTCACTCACTCACTCTCTCTCTCTCTCCCCCAGTAAAGAAACAAACTGATCAATATTGAGGGATGGCATTTACTGTTCGAGTAAGGCTGTATTGTTAAGATCATTTTAGGCTTTTAGTTATATTTTATTTTATTTATACAGTATTATTATTATTATTATATTATTATTATTATTAGTAGTAGTAGTAGTAGTAGTATTCTTAATATTAGTATTATTCTGCATTGTTTCTGATGTTGGCTAACCCTTTTTCTGCGTTCCCATCTCTCTTTTCTCTCAACCTTTAAATCAACTACCTGCCCCTTCCCTTCCTCCCCCACTCCTCCCTCCCCCACTCCTCCCCTTCCTCCCTCCCTCTTCCCTCCCCCTCCCCATCCCTCTGTCTCTACCCATCTTCCCCGTGTGACGTGACTGTCCCCGAGTGACATGACAAATGGAATAACAGTGATTCATGTCGGCAACACACCACCACCACCGGATCCACCAGCGGCCACTGTGTCGAAGCCGGGGGTGTACGGGCGTGTAGACCTTAGTGGTGTGGTAGGATTGGGGCAAACGAGTGAAGGGGAAGGGCAAAATAAGTAACAAAATGAGAGAGAGAGAGAGAGAGAGAGAGAGAGAGAGAGAGAATGAGAATAATAATTGTCGATTTATTGTTCATTGCAGCCCTGAGGCTGAAAATCTACAGAGTTTTTCTTAAACCTATACTTATTCTACCTTAACTACGAGGTCTCATGCGACCTTTGGCGACCGTGAGGTGCCTGGCTTCCCACTAAGTACTGTACATACGCAGATGCACTTTGTATTGGTGAGAAGATGTGTAGGCTAACACATGCTGATAGCAGCTTGGTTAGGGAGGAACCACGATACAATTCTCTCCGTCGCTATGGCCGAAAAAACCTTTAGGATTCTGGTGGATACGAACCCTCGCCCCGGCCCCTTGCGGTCAGCACGAAACACAGTGCCTTAACCGACTGGACCACAGCGACCCGTGTGTGTGTGTGTGTGTGTGTGTGTGTGTGTGTGTGTGTGTGTGTGTGTGTGTGTGTGTGTGTGAAATCATAATTGAGTAATTTTACTTTTGATTAATATTATGTATCCCATTCGCAAGTTTTTGAGATATCCAGCTAATAGAATGACAAACAGACTCAAGGCGAGAATCATACCTGTATTAAAAAAGAAATATATCCATTTATCTACCCTATAGACTATCCATGTCGTCTTTAAAGGCGTGTTAAGTATATGCGTATGTCGTGCATTCGATCGCATTGGGGAGTCACTTGGCGTGTAATGTTCCGCGAGTGTTGTATATAATCGTCACGCGGTACAGGTGACCTACCACAGGTGTTTCCCTCAATAAAATCCAAACCGCTGCAGGTGTGAAGAACGACGATTTACGGTCCTTTTTCCCATAGTCTCTTCGCCCAAATATATAGCCTAGTGTCCTAGTCGATTTTGTTGCATGAACTATTTCATCTAATTTAAATTAATCAAACGTAGCCTATCCTGTCCTAGTATATGCCCTAGATGTATTGGAGTCTTAATTAATACCCCCACCACCACCACCACCACCACCACCACCACCACCACCACCACTACATTCTTTGATGGAACTTTAATCTGGTAACCTATAATATTGATAAGAAGCGACAAACCAAAATAATTAAAAAAGTAATATATCTGACTGGGCAGTTCATTTCCATTAAGCCCGTGCCTTCTACTGACGATGGGGTATTGCACGCAATTTCTAAAGGGGTGCGGGTGTAATGTTGTGGCAGAGGCAATGTTGTGATACTGTGTGTGAGAGAATAGGTATTGGCAGTACTAACGTTAATGGTAATGTCAGGGCTGGATTACGCTGTAGTTGTGTAGTAGTGGGAATGCTGTTAGTTGTACGTGCATAGTCTGTAGTAATGGAGATTTAGTCTATGACAGTGATGAAGATAATATAAGTATCTTGGAATACAACTTAATTCAATACGAAGCCAATTACGTAACAGCAGATCGGTATACTCGGAGGCTGCTAGTGGTAGGATAAAATTATGATTAGAGGAATTTTTAGAGTAAATTGATCAATTTGTATTTTAGCGGCAATGCAAGTCAAGGGTCATACTGTGAAAGGGGCTATAGAAACTGAAATTTGATATATTTTTGTAAAAGTTATATCAATTGTTGTTGGGGCTATAATGAAATATAATAAAAGTATTCCAATGACAATACACACTAGAGTCTGTAGTGGAGAGTGGCCAAGACAATGATAACTACCATAGGTGCTGTAGTAGAAACTGGCCAGACTGTGGTAGGAGCGACATATGTTGTGGAAGCTGGTGTAGGAGCTCCAGCAAAGGTATACACAACATGAAGGAGTCACAGGGGCGTCTGGAGCGTAATGAACCGCAGTTTATATTCCGCTATGCATCACGTGTAATGTTATGTAATTATTTACTGTCGGGGCATTCAGCAGCGGAATAGCCGTCTTTTGTCCGCGTCACAGTCGGCTTACACCCCAGAGTCCGTCTACACCACCACCTTGCTGCACACACATATACACAGACACACACACACACCCTTTGCGACCTTCATCTCCCTTGCCTATATACGTCTTGTTCCTGCACACTCTTGAGCTTATTAATGCTTACATACGCCCTCTTGCGCGCACGTACTAAGAGAGAGAGAGAGTGAGACAGAGAGAGAGAGAGAGTGAGTGAGTGAGACAGAGAGAGAGAGAGAGAGAGTGAGTGAGTGAGACAGAGAGAGAGAGAGAGAGAGAGAGAGAGAGAGAGAGAGAGAGAGAGAGAGAGAGAGAGAGAGAGAGAGAGAGAGAGAGAGCAAAACATATAAAGCACATTTCCTTTCCAAAGCTTAGCCCATAAATGAAGATATATAACCCCCCCACCCCGATACTTAAGCTACAGTCCAACAAACAGCAACATTGATGGTATATACTGGAGCACGTCTGATTACACTTTAAAGGCTGGCTAAAGTCTATCACCTCGGATATGTAGATTTTGCTGCCATCTGAAGTTTAATCTAGCTGATCTAAAACCAGTAATGCCAGCAAAAAGTTAGGTGTATCGTACCTGCATTCCTAATTGTATGATGTCTTTAGTTTATAATTGATTTAATAAATTTAATATAGTGAAGTTGAAAATAAAATTCAAGGTGCACTTATTTACTTTACATATTTATTTTACGATTATTATTGACTGGTTTATCTGCATTAATAACACTAACTGGGAATTTTATATGATAATGCTTCAATTGTGTTTTGATACATTGCATGTACTTTTTTGTGTCGCTAAGCCTACGTGTGTCTTCCGTAGATTCGTATAACCTCTCAGTATCTAGAACACTCATTATTCGAGCATTTTAACTCTGCATACTATTGGACATAACCTAACCCAGATTGATAATATTCTATGCTAGATACCTAACTCGGTAGTTCTTCTTTAAGTTGTAAAATTCTACCTAACTCCATTTGGTAATTTAAATTACACAAAATACTATTACTAATTAGCATTAGGCTGCACGAGTCTACCT
>CM064495.1:44548305-44596963 GCA_032716605.1 Paralithodes platypus
TTGTAGATAAGTGACAGTGAGAGACGGTTTATTCCACAGTTTTATGGCATTTCTCGTCAGGTTTCTGCGACTGTGTGTGTGTGTGTGTGTGAGTGGTTCTAATATAGTGTGTATGTGAGTGTTTGTGTTATATACAGTATATATATATATATAGTATGTTACATTTTACTGTCTCTTCTGTCACTTCTCCTGAGCCTTTATATCGCTTTCCTTAATTAGCCAAGATTCCGTTTCATGATAGTTTACCGAAAATGCTTAATCTCGAATCAGAAGAAACTCCCCCCCAAAAGCGAATTAATTAAGACTGGGCCGTCACATCCCATCTCGTTATTCTAAGCCATATGGTGTGACGCGAGTGAGATGAGGCCTTGAGATTAGCCCAGCCCAGAGCCTGTCTACCTCCTACCCTCCCACCTACCAGCAACTCAGCCTAGAAAATCATAGCATTACACATCTACTACTTACTTTGAATCTACCTTCATCTGCATACCAGTTCTATTGGTAGTAGACAATGTTCACCTTCCACATGATTATACTTGTTATACCAACTACTCAGCCTAGATAATCATAGTATTACACATCTGGCACTTACTTTGCACTTACTACTTGTCCAACCATCCGCCATTTATATATAATTATGGTCACACCTGTATTATTCCATCGTGCACTTAATAATTGACTTTCCTGTATGTTTAAAAACTGTAACAAGCTTGGCACACCAGTCAATTTTCACCAATGAAAATACTTGTTGATAAAAAATACAAAACATGATTTTGTCTTAATATTAGTAGACTTGAATACACTTCTTTTTTCTTTTGTTTTATTATAGAACCTACCTTTACATATCCACCAGTTTGCCTACTGTTTTCCACCAACTATTACACAATCCCATTCTTCTATTAACAATTCTTGCTTATATGACACCATCTGACCTACTCAACGTATAATTAAGGTGGTAATCGTCAGCGTCTTGGTAGATCTTAGGCAAATTAAACTGAATTACTGATCGTGTGTGTCGCGTGAATCATAAAGCCAGCCTTAAGTTCCAATAGAGAGAGTGACCCTTCATGAGCCCTGTGAGTGCCAAGGAGGTCATCATTGTGTCTTTGTTTCCCCGGTCCTCAACGTGACCCGAAGTTATCAGTGTCTCCTTGTATACCTGTCATATATGGGCCACACGATCGTATATACTGTATGTGTCTACGGTTGCACCCACAAGTTCCTGATGCTGTTTTAATGGCGAATGAGAAACTATATATCACCAGCACAGCTAGTCTACCATCCCCATGTTTTACTTTATTAGAATATACTATCACCCACTATCACTAGCACGAGGACATTATGTGACATATTATTAATACCTATGATAGTCCATAAAGCTGATTTACTCGTCAATGCTCACTGTATGATGCATATCGTTGGTATTGTATACCCGGCACCACGCATACCGATACATAACTGTGCGTTGCCTGAAACACCACAACCTTTGCTGCTTCCGACGTCACCTATATATAAAGTCAGTTCGATCAGCCTTTCAGAGGTTGATCGTGAGAGGTTAAAGTCGGATTTTGTCACCATGATCAAACTGGATTTCTGAAATTTGGAACAAACCCATAATAATGTTCCGCACATCAAGAAAAACATTTGATAGTATCAATGTTTCAAATATATTTCATAATGATGGTATCATAACATTTACAAATATTTTTTTATTGTGCATGTGTCTGTTAAGATTGTGTTATGTGTGCTAATATGACTGTTCATGTATCTAACCTTTTTTCTTTTCTCCCCTCTAGGTAAGTGACGTTCCTAATTGAAGAAACCAAGATGTGGTACCTGAGCGTAAGTACGGCTATTTCGAAGATTGCATTTTGGCTATGGTACTCTTATAAAGGATGTAGAACGAAATAATATGCTTAATAAGAATTAGTGACTGAAACATCATTGCTTTCCTCTTAGAATTACTTAAAGATTTCTGGCTTGCTTCTATATCTCATTTATCCCGAATTTATTGTCTTCCCAAGTCACTATTTCTCGTACACATCTTTGTCTTACTAGCTTCCCACAGTCCGTATCTTTGTAAGATCTCCATTAGGTCTTTTATCTCTTCCTGCCCCTGGGCCCCAAACACTTCATTCTTCTACTCTGTCCCGCTCCTTGTCTCTGCTGCTATAATTTGCCCATTACCTGATACTTTTATGTTCCTCTAACGGCTCTTTTTAGTTCTCATTTTGTGTTTATCATTTTCCTTATTGTGCCTTGATGTGTTTTATTATGTGAATCTCTTTTGTATTTTTTTAAACTTGTTTTTACACTTTGACATTTAATTGTTTCTCACCTTTTCCTCCTTGTGTTCTTTCTATTGAGCAACCTTAGCACGTTATTTTCTTTATATGCTTGCTCAATTACAGTTATCGTATTTTTAATTTTATGTCTTCATACACTAATCTATCGTACGGTTTTTCTTTTATTTTTACCTTTAAGTTTCCTCATGTTCGTTAGTTTCTTTCCTTCCTCTCATATCTTATGCCTCTTCCACTCCTCATTCTTTTCGCACCGGCCTTCCTCTTTTTCTATCCCTCATCCCACTCCCCCTACGCCAGCACCCAGCCACCCACCCTGTCCACGACGCCCCACTCTCTGTCATTTCGTCAATAGGTCTTAATGGACGTCACTTAGCACGGTGGATCTCCTGCGACAGACGGGGAAGTAGTAGCTCCTCCCTTGAGTGACGGCCGCCAAGATGGTCTGTCTAGTGAGGGCCCTTTCTTATGCCCTAGCGACGCGTTTTTTATTTTTTATTTTGTTTTTTCTTTTTTAGCTCAGGTGCGACGGGTGGCCATTATCCTTGTATTTACCTCAAGGGGAAACTGAGGGCCTTGCTAATGCTTATGTACAGGTGGTCATAAGTATGCTAGGGCCTTTTTAACTTATCTAACATGGCGTGAAACTTTTTGTTTAGCTCATCTAACCTGCGTTAACTTTAGTCATTGTTCACTGATGTAATTTTTATTTTGTATTAACTGGCTTTCTCTTTGGTTAACTCGATAGTCTTGACTTGCACTTAAAGCTAATTTACATAAAGTTGCCACATGAATTAGTTCGAGAGATATACCTTGTGTTTTGAGGAGTAGCAGAAGTTGGGGATAATGCAAAGAACACGACGTCTACATGGCGTGACCGTATAAGGTGGAGGTCTTTAGCATACACTTTCATACCCTTCCATCTTCATTAGCGGTGTTAGACGAGGCCTAGCACATACAACTTCCCAATGCGTTGCGTCGAGTACGAATTACGGTACATTTTAACAAATTGATTTTTCGTATCCTTAATGTGTTTTTTTATCTTTACTGATTAATTTTGAATTAACTCTTAACAAATATGTAGATATGCATGTTTCCTTGTCTGTGTTTTTTATTGCAATACACATATTTTGTTATCACAATGAAAACGGTTCTATATTTTTGTATTGATAGTTATTTATATATTTTACAGTTACCCATAATAATTACGTTAAAAACGCGTATACAAAAAAATAGACCAAGACACGCAGGACCCAAACCACAAGCTTCATACTGCCGTTATGCCTTCCTGAAGGAGCAATAGAAAACCCGACCCAATATCCTTTATAAAACGCCATGATTTCCTCAACACCCCCTCCCCCTCTCCCTCACGTTCGCTCTGCAGATCGGAGTAGACACGTTCGTTTTTGCGGGGCCCCCCAATACCGGTTGAGGTCATCGCAGCTTTGTATTCGAGCCCCATTGTATCCGTGACCCTTGACCCCACTTAATCGAAGAGCTCACAGAGGCAGAGGTAATGCGCTGATGTGTCTCCTTGCACCTTTGTTGGGGACGGGGGCAGCTTGGGGTCTTTACAAGCTCATTTTTTGCCGAGTTTCTTGGAGTCTTTACAGGATTTTCTTGCCGGGCTAAATCTGCATGGTGCTCTTGTAATTACCTCCGCTGAATTTAGGTTGGGGGGGAGGTTATGGTTTCGCCTCTGTGTTTGTTTTGGCCGAACGAGGGGAAGTGGGGGCCATCCGTTCCAATTAAGTCTGTTCTCCAGTCCCTCTCTTGTCCCGTCCCTCCATATATTTGTTTTACCTTATTCCCTATTCTTTAATCCAATGTTACAGCGTTATTTTGTTTACTCTATTCCAGCTATCTAATTAAAACCAACCAATCCATCCTTATCCCTAGCCTCCCTGTCCTTCTTTCTCTCTATCCCTACCTTCTAATCCATTTTCACGGTGTTATCTTTTTTATGCTACTCTAGTCATCCAGCCTTATCTCCTTTTCGGTTCAATCCTAATTCACATTGTTATTTGTTTATATTTATCTAGCCATTGGACCTAATCCAGCCTTATCCTTATTAACGTTCTCCTACCCCTTCATCCCCTACCATCCAATCCAATTTTAGTGTTTAGTTTCCTCTAGCCATCTGATCCTATCCAGCCTTCTAACTAGGCCCCGTCCCTATACCCTTTCTACTCCCGTCCCTCTATCCCATACCTCCCATCCAATTATACAGTATTTTCCTTTTACTTTAGCCATCCAGCCTTCTACCTTGTTCACCTCTCTTGCCCTCTCCTTCGACCACCTATACCCTGCAATCCAATTCGACAACGTTTCCTTTTTACTCTAGTCATTCGATCTTATCCAGGCTCTCCCTCTTTCTCCTCGCATCCCTCCACCAACCTCCAATCCAATTCTACAGTGTTTTCTTTTTACTCTAGCCATCCATTCCAATCCTAGTCCCCCATGCTCCTCCCCTACCCTCCACGAACCTGCCAGCACCCCCTCCTCCGTCCAGCCCTTCGCAGTATCTCACTCCCTCTTGTCATTTACAGCCTGGGGTCTTGCTAATCTAACTCAGTGTTGCATTCAGGGCCCAACCATCCCGGGCAGGTCATAAAACGAAGCTCATTTGGTCTCGCCCGGTCACGTTCGCGTATCTGAAGATGGTGATATAAACTTGGGTGGAGATAGCTAGATGAAGGGTTGGATAGGTGGATAGATAGGTAGATAGTTTTAGAGATATATACTTTGATAGTTCGATACTTAAACACACACGTACTAGATATCTTGCTTGCGTAGTCAACATATAAGAGTGTCTCATCAGCTCATAACATGTGTATGCACATTGCACAATGTAAACGAGCAATTAACATAATTAGGTCTATAAAGTTATCTCCTATCGTGTCTATGTATACAAAGCTAGAATTAAATAATAGAAGAGAGAACACGAGAGAGGGTAAAAGAGATAGAGCAACACAGTAAAGCCAGGAAGAGGGAAGAAAGAGAGGGGTGGCCGGATTTCAAGATGCCGCCCAGAGATATTAAAGTGATAAGCCTCCCACGCTCTGATTGACACCTCTTGTAAGACAGCACTCCGGCCCCACCTCTACAGAAAAAGGTTGATGGGCCGGCTTTAACGTGTCGGATAGAATGTTTACGACCGATCCATAAAAAGATTGGGGTGGACGATGAAGAAATCCTGGGTCCTGTGAGAATGGTGCTGTTTCTAGGGATTCTAGTTTGCTCACTCTTTGGTCATATATAAAAAAAAAATATTGGATGAATAAATTATGTATCATATATCTCCTATATAACACAAGTGAATTAATAAAATTATATAAACAAGAAAAACAAAAATAACTAAAGTTCATTAAAATGCCGAACTAATCCAACCTGCCTGTTACTAGTACAACCCCTATCCAAGTAAGAATCATATACTTTAGGATTTTTTTTCTTGTTGCGAAATTGGAATGGGATCGCTAATAACATCATCTATTTGAACAAAATTTCCCCGATTATCATAATTTTGAACAATATTAACAATGTTATCAGCCATGAAGTTATATGTCCTATTTTCAAGTCGGCTAGATTAGGTTAGATTGGGTTAGTTATGTATGTAGTTCATTGGTGTAATTTATTTGTACTTCATTTCTAGTTATAGTTTTATTTGGTAACGATACGACCAAGGGGAGAGCAGATTCGCACACATTTCTGGGACTGCTAGCAATGGCCACTTTCGCGAGATCGACAATAGCCTGGGTATCTGGCCCTCCCCTCCTCAAGGAATCCTATAGGAGTCGACGCGGCCGTAAAAACGAGAATGTCCGAGCGTATCTCTCCGCTGAAAAAAGAGAATGCTGACATTTACAGGAACGCTGAATGTGATAACGATTGTGACAACAGTGAGAGGGTTAGTTGATTGTTTTGTTTCCATTCTCTCTATCTCGTCATATTATGCTCGGACACGTATGAAGGATGTTGTGTATTCAGTATCGTAAGAAATATATGGAACTGAGAGCGTATTATGAAAAAAACTTAGTCACTCGATTATTTTCGAAACAATTTACTGTATTTCTTTTTGCCTTGTCGTTAAAGTCGAGCGGTGTCAAAGTGTCAAGGTTTAAAATCAATACAATTGTTTCTAAATCGGGCGATCGATATCCAGTCGCCGAACAAGACCCCAAATAATGTTGGCTTTGAAGCCTATATAACAGCTCCTCCATCTGTGATCCTTCACTTAGTTATTCATCCCATTGAGTCCCCCCTCGGAGTCATGATCCCCTGGCTGGTTCAACGGGCCTATAAAAAGTGGCCAAACTCATGTATTCAAGATTAGTATAGAATATGTTGTTGTTTATATGACTAGAGAGTAACAAACATTGTTTTCAGTTTGTATTTTATAGTTTCTTGGTTTGTTGTGAATTAATATATATATATATATATATATATATATATATATATATATAAAAGTATTTTCTAGAGTATTGTTCTAGGAATGTGATGACTAAATATACATACTAGACATTCCCCTTGTCATATTTGTTTGCACAATTATATTTCTTGTTCTATTGTCAAAACATATGGAATTGCAGTTACTAGAAACAAAAAATGTAATACGTTTATGGATTTGGGAGGGAAAAAAAGGTGTTTACGACTGAAGGAGGAATGAAGGGTATAATCTCCAACTATTTTATTGTCTGTGTGGCTCTTCCTGGCTCGTGAAGCATATCGGTCAAATCGGCGACCCACGGATCACATGATAAACCTCGATCGGCGGCCTGGAGAAGGGAGGGCTAATTTGATGTTGATTAATGAACCGTGGCGCTTCTTTGCGCTCTTGTGAACTGATGGGGGTATATATATACTGTATATATATATATATATATATATATATATATATATATATATATATATATATAGAGATAGAGAGAGAGAGAGAGAGAGAGAGAGAGAGAGAGAGAGAGAGAGAGATAGATAGATAGATAGGCCTAGTTATATAGATAGACGAACATAAAAGTACTTAAGGGGGGGGATGGGCGTATTTATTTGCATATTTATTTATCTGTTTATATATTTAGTTGGTTTCCTCCCTAGACCTCTATCAAGTTTAAAAAAACACACAAGAGAAACAAATTTCAAGATAGATTTGTACATTTTTCGCTATCGCTCGCCAGGGGAAAAAATCGACATCTAAATAGCATGAATGGTCTTAATATTGGCCAAAAATGGGGCGAAAGATCTTAAAATCGCCAAACTAATAGGGCAAACTTCTTAAAATCTCATAAGTAATGGGGCTAAACATGAGGGAGAAGGGGGGCCAAAAAAAGAAAAAAACCCTGATGGTTAAGCAGACAGGTGGATAACTAAGCAGAGGCAGGCATTTAGACAGATGGCTGGAAATTCATGTGGAGAGAACAGTGGTTAGGTGGAGGCGGGATCAATGCCAAACCTTCCTTTCAGTTACCCTGCATTCTTTAACTCCTCGAATATCATTGACTTAACTCTATTGAACTCAAATTAATTCGAACGTGGCTAACCCTATCATGTTAAATATGTCTGTATTATCATTTTATCAACCAATAGACGATTATATTAAGATTAGAAAGGACCTCAAAGTCAATGGATTAATCAAATTATATGTAAGATTTTGCAAATAGATGGATTTCATATTTTGTGACACTTACACTATGTTAACTTCTTGCTCAATATCATACCATTTCTAAAGGATCACTTTCTGTCTGCCTCCCAGGGAACAATGAGGGGTGTCCTACCTGTCCTCGCCTTCTGGAGTGGAGCGACTCGAGGGTCCTCCACTTCTCCCCATTCTTTTGATCTGGACATGACTCCTCTCTATCTCTCTCTCGCCGGTACAGGAGACGACAAAGTGGGAGAAAAGGCTTGAGGAGGTGTCATTCTTGAGGGGGAGGGACTTGAAATTCGCTGATACTACGAGTCGTCGTCTGTAAGGTGCCATAAGAAGACGAGAGAGAGAGAGTGTGTGTGTATGTGTGTGAGAGAGAGAGAGAGAGAGAGAGAGAAGTACACAGAGGCACAATCTGGCTAGGAGGAGGAGGAGGAGGCATCACTGTACAACGTCAACGTAGCTTTTGAATAGAATTTGCTCAGCCTTTATCCCCTCTCCCCTGTGTGTGGACGGACCTAAGTGGTGCATTGACTTGGTTTAAGGGTTCGGCGGAGAAAGAGAGGGAGGCAGTTCTAAAGAGGGAGGCAAAGAGAGGCAGGCTGGACGAAGGAGGGGGCCCAGCAAATGGATAAAGAGAAGTAGTCTGAGGGAGGAAGGTAAACTCATTTCGAGAGAGGGCGGCCGGGGAGGGGGTCATGCCGAGTAGGGAAATTAAGCAGATAAGGAAAGAAGGTTCAGGTGGTGATGAGCAGGCAAACAGTCGTCGAGAGGAGTGAGAGGGGCCAGGCAGTTAAGGAGAAGCAGTTGGAGAATATGGAAGGCAGACATATATAAAAGGTATAATACAGGCTACGAAGGTATAGTATAGGTATAGCATCAATTAAGAGGTACTCTCAAAGGTATGCCATCCACCTGCCACCCAAACCAAACGACTAACTGTAATCATGACGTGTCTTCGATCAGCTCTTTAGCCAGGAGAAGGGAGAGGAAGAAGAAGAGGAGGAGGAAGAGAAGGAGTCGAAAGGTCTTTGTGTACCGAGTCTATCCAAGCTGCCGTTACCCTCTCCTCTGAAGCATCATCGAGCTCCTCCCCAGTATCCCCTTCACTGGCCAATCGTGAACCTGCATTTCGATTCCCTATTTGATCATCTGATGGAGTATTTTTCTTTTTTTATTCCGCCGAAACATTTTCTTTTTTCTCTCCACGACTGGGCATGGAAAAAGGCAGGGAAAAAGTGCGTGTATGATTTGCTCGATGATTTGCCATTGCTTTTGAATATTTAACGAAGGAATAGTTGCCCCGGAGGTTCGAGTTAAAAGTTACCAGGTGTATAAATACAAGACCCGAGGCCTACTGTAGGTGATAGGATCGTCAGGAGACACGACTGCCCTTCTCGCCTTGATATCACCTCACCTTCACCTCAGACGCCCTATAGAGAAGTTGAAGAGGGGTGATCACTTTATGCCCAATACACCTCACACGATACCTTTTTTGTCTTCTTCGATATCGTGTTTTTATATTTCGTGAGCCTGTCTTTTTAGTTCGTCCTACTCTTTCTTTTTGGCATTGGTACTATTATTGTTATTCTCTCATCCCATCCCTTTCATGTTTTAACTCCTACGATTTGAAAACTTTTGTATTACAACATATATTTTTTTTTATCATTTGTCCCCATACGTAGCTGTCTAGTTAAATGAATAAATGACGATGATCATGTGTGTGCATGTTTGCTAAATATTGTTTGACCAATAGACAAACAAAAAAGGTAGGGATCGAAGTCATGCATATGGATTCAGGAAAAAAACAGACCCCTAAATTTCCTTTACAGAACAATGCTATAGGGGAAAATACAAAGGGAAATGCGTATTCCGATTCACTCCACGCACCTACTCGACAAACACACACTTCGCATCCACCCACACTTCACACTTACCACAGTTTCACACACTCATATTCCCTAACTCCACACACCCACATATAGCTCCACCTGCAACTTACACATCCAAATTCCCAAACCCTACACACTTCTCACCTCACACACCCATTCTCTACACATCCCACATTCGCAAACAACACAATCCTACATACCTCCCACCTCACACACCCATTCTCTACATAACCCACATTCCCCAAAATAAAAACACTTTACGTTTCACATAATCCCACATACCTCTCACACAATCCTACATACCTCTCACCTCACACACCCATTCCCGACACATCCCACATTCCCAAACACCCCACACTTCATACACCTCCCACATTCCACATTCCCAAGCACCCCCACACTTCAAACATCCCATATTCCTAACCACCCCCACACTTCAAACACCTCCCACACCCCACACTTCAAACATCCCACATTCCCAAACACCCCACACTTCAAAGACCTCCCACACCCCACATGCCCAAGCATCCCCACATTTCAAACACCTCCCACACCCCACATTCCCAAACACCTTTCACCCACACCCCACAGTGCTGCAGGCGCGGGGACATAAGACCTCACACGCACGATATAACTCGGACAGGCTGGGATCAGGAGAGTGAAACGACGTATGAAGGCAGAATGGCCACCATGACGCCCAGGGATCAGGCAGGGGAGCAGGCAGAGAGATAGATAGATAGATAGATTAATCAGTATATAGATAGATAAGTAGAAATATAGATAGGATAAGTAGCTAGGCAGATAAACATATATCCGGTAAGGAATCAGACAGGCATTTGAGATAACGGCTTAGATTATACGCATTATAGGCTGCCATACAGAGTTCCCTAAATAACTAATGAAAGGAATTGTATTTTATGTGGCTGAAAGTATATTGCTGGTTAGGTTTGTCTGTATGTACAGTAGAGAGATTAGAAAGATTTGATGGGAAAATCAACGGACATATTTGTTTAGTTAAAAACACCATACACGAGATTCTCAAATAGCTGGACAATAATAGCAATGGACAAGCACATTTACACACAGGCCATAAAGTCCTCTAATGAAACAGGGTTAATTGACAGGGTGTGTGCGAAGTTTTTATGCAATTCTAGCAACCCCATCATCCAAACTCGACGAGGAGAGGAGGAGAAAAATAACTGTTATGGCAGCTGAGACAGGAGGACATGTAATGCACCCGTTAGTTGGCGACGCAGATGGGGACAATGATAATTTCAATTAATACGGACAATTAATAAAAAAGAAAGAGGGCAGCAGAACAACAATGCAGCTCTCGGTTATTTAAGACAGCGTTCGAGAGGAGGGGGAATGGAGCGGCAGTAACAGCGCTAAAGAGAATGATTAAGCCTGAAAGGATGGTAAGAATGCACGAGGGGGAGTCATATATATGGATGGAGGAGGAGGAGGAGGTGGAGGTGGACCCCGGTGTAATAATTGAAGGGATTGTTACACTGGAGGGGAGCTGTGCATTATGAGTTTGCAGGTTCATGTGATGGCCACGTTTTGCACAATGGTTTTCATGGGAGACCTAGAGTTTCCGAGGGGTTCGTCTTTTTCGGGGGAAATTCTGCTTCTATTTTTTTAATATCGTACGGGAATGGGGACATAACTCCAGCCCGGGAATGATCGTATCAACTATAAACAAGTGTAAAAATGAAAGGGGGTGGAATAACTTGATGGCCTTTGTGCAATGCAATAGTCTCCCTCCTTCCTCTCGAGCTCGCTGTATCTCTCTCTCTCCTCTCTCTCTCTCTCTCTCTCTCGCTCTCGCTCTCGCTCTCTCTCTCTCTCTCTCTCTCTCGCTCTCTCAATGCGAATGTGATATATAATACCGTTTAGCTGATGTTTCAAAAAGTACGGTACGCCAGAGAGACCTAGACGAGTTCGTATGGAAGCGATATAAATTGGCGAATGCAATTGATCGAGACACTATCATTATACCCCACAATACTTATTACTATGGTCCGAGACAGTCACTTGGGAGATGAGTGGTGTGTGTGGCAGATAATATCTATTATATTAATATATTATACTAACATATTATGTTAACCGAGATTTCAACACGACACTTATTATTGTTTCAGCTGCCGTTATATTTAATTAGAAGTATGTCTCGTAATATTGTAAAGTGGTCATTATAGATGGGATTAGATTAAGGAAATTATAGGTAGGATTTTGGTGGAGTCATTCGAGCAATCATCACCGTTACTGTAGCTTACCAGGCACTCGTCATCACTATCATCACAGCTTTATTATTGTTTTACTATCATCATCACCCATCCCATCCCCATTATCACTATCCTATTACCTTCCATATTTTAAGCAACCATCACCATTAACCAATATCATCATCATCATCATCATCATGTAGTTGACATAGTGTCGACATACAATTTGAATATAATCAAGACACAGACGCCTACCTCCTCCATCACCTCATCACCACCATTGCCTCCATCATCACTATCATCATCACCACCACCACCGTCATCACTCATTGCAGAAGAGACGATGAGAGTTGTGAATATAATATGACTTCACACGCCTATATACCCAATCAACTACAGGCGCCACTACTACCACCTTCACCACCCTCATCATCACCACCACCACCACCACCACCACCACCACCATCATCATCACCACCATCACCACCACCACCCTCATCATCACCACCATCACCATCACCACCACCATCACCATCACCATCGTCACCACCACCACCATCACCACCACCACCATCATCACCACCATCACCACCACCACCACCACCATCACCATCGTCACCACCACCACCACCACCACCACCACCACCACCACCATCACCATCATTACTCATTGCACTAGAGGCGAAGAGAGTTTTGGATAAAATCAGACACACTTACTACCCAATCATCCACAGACACTACACCACTACCACCTCCACCTAGACCAGACCACACCTACTACCACACCACTACCACACCTACTACCACACCACTACCACACCACCACCACACCTACTACCACACCACTACCACACCTACTACCACACCACTACCACACCATTACCACACCTACTACCACACCTACTACCACACCACTACCACACCTACCACACCACTACCACCACACCACTATCACACCACTACCACACCTACTACCACACCACTACCACACCACTACCGCCACCTTCACCTAGACCAGACCACACCTACTCCTGGCCTTTTTGTCGCCACTCCCGCCCCAGCTGTGCGCTCAACCACGTAAAATCTTGTTTCCCGCGGCCGAAGTCGCTGCTGGGGGAGGGAGGTGGGATGATGATGATGAGGAAGGAGAGAGAGAGAGAGTAATGCGAAATATAATTTATTGCGAGAAAGAAATGTGAATTTGGGTAAACAAACGACATAAATGTAATACATTTGAAAACAGAAGCCGTTATTTTTGTTAATACTGGTATTCGTGGAAAAAATTTAAATATTGATATCAAGGTAGTATGAAAACAACAACTAAGTAAATGCTTTTAATAAAATAGGTCGAAGGTTTTGATTATGAAATGGACATTATTCTTCATAAAACAAAAATAAATCAGTAAGCAGGTACTACATCTCCAACATATGACCACGTGTAACTATATCTATTTTCTGACTGGGCTACTTCATAAGATTTTAGGAGAAACAAAATCACGTTCTCCATCAAACTAGAAAAAACCCTGAAAGAAACCAGAATACGAGGATGCCATTGCATGTTCACGAGCGGAGAGAAACCTTCAATGAGATGAGAAGAAAAAAATAAAAGTCCCAAGATAGAATGAAGATCAGAGTGGATGAGCAGCCGGCGAGGAAAAAATGACGAAATTGAACGGATGAAAAGGTTAAGGAAATTTGGTGAGGTTGGAGATGGAATATGAGAAAGCGTAAGTTAGTAGAACGGAATAAGACAGGACTTTTAGAGTTTAAATGAAAGTAATTGCGTTGATGATACAGTTAATCAAAAGCCTCATGCGACAATTAATAATACACGTTGATGACTATGTATTATAACTGTATGATAACATGTATTATAAGTGTATGTTTATCATTATATTTACGTAATACAAAATTATTATTCCATACTTAAATCAATATACCCAATGCACTCCTTTGTAAGGTTTCGGCGAATGCATGTCATTGTACAGTTAAAATACAGTCCTCCAGATGTTGATAAAGTGTTTGTGCGTTGTTACTGATAGATATGGAGATTCGGTGATATTCTCGGAAGGGAGGGAGTTAAAAATGCCCAGGTAATAATTATGAACACCTGCACGTGAAGTGACAGACTTCTAAAGAATTTGCTACCAGAGATGGACGAACAACTTGGATCAATACAAAAATTGCGTATTTACTGTCGGAAGAATAATAATGCGAAGAAAAGGAGACCAAAAGAAACTGTTATACGTTGCCCGCGAAAAGACTGATTCAAAGGCATGTATGTACCAGAGAGGCAGGAAGAGGAAGTTCAATGGTTGACACACACACAGATCCAGAAGAATATCGAACATGTAACACGAGCTCGCGAACCACTGTCTCAGCAAAAAATCCTCAGAAATTGATGCCTGGTTAAGGCTTGGAGACGAAGAAGGTAGTGAAAGTCCGAACGCCAGCCTCTTTATAACTCAAAAGGGGCTTGGGCAATCAATCGGATATTTCTTACATTTGGGAAGAGCCATCCAATAAATGTGTGCGGAATTTTTCAGTTTATTTGCTCCAGCCCTGTTGAGCTACAAGAAGTTAGGGGCACACTGTCTAGACTCGTCTGTGTGTGTGTGTGTGTGTGTGTTTGTGTGTTTTATCTCCTATATTTACCACTCAGTACAAGCCCCAACACTCTATCTACTCTCCTCATAATGAACAAATTATAGTCCCCCCTTTAACCCGCCACGGTAACTTGGTCTTCTTCACTGAGACACTCCTCTTAAGAGGAAGGTAGTCGTTTTTTGTGGACTCCCTTCTCCCTCATGTTTAGCATAGTAGTTTTGAGATTTTAAGACGTCCGTTCCATTAGTTTGCCGATTTTGACACCTTTTGTCCCATTTCTTTGTCAATATTCAGACCTTTCGTGCCATTTAGGTGTCGATTTTTTCCTGGCAAGCGATAGCTTGCCCGTAATTTTAGAAGGAATCGGCCTTCGGCCATTACATTTTCCTACCGAAAAATTTACAAATCTATTTGAAAAGGGGGTCTAGGGGATGTATTTTTAAGCTTGATGGCGGTCTAGCAAGGCAACTCAAAAATATATGAATAAATATATACATACACCAAAATATATGAATAAATATATGAATAAATATATGAATAAATATATGACTAAATATATACATAGACCAAAAAACAAGCACTACCCCCTTAAACTCTCTCAAAAGAATCTAGTGATCAATTATTCGGTGTTTGCGATTCCAGCAGAAAACTCGCATAATTTTTCTTCCCTTCCTCATTTTTACCCCGGCGTATATATTTGTCTTTTCCCCCCCAAATGTTTGCGCTCTCAGAAATACATCACTCGGGCTGTCCCATGATCTCACACGGGTCTTTTGTTTCTCCGGAGTGAGCCTCTTCATAATGTGCTGGGTTCTTCTGTTTCTTCACCTACGCTAACTCACTTACTCTCTCTCTTACATTCGCACTCATTCTCTCGCTCACTCTCTCTCTCTCTCTCTCTCTCGCTCTCGCTCTCTCTCTTTCTCGCTCTCGCTCTCTCTCTTTCTCGCTCTCGCTCTCGCTCTCTCTCTCTCTCTTTCTTTCTATTTCTTTCTTTCTTTCTTTCCTTTCTCTCCTCTCTCTCCTCTCTCCTCTCTCTTCTCTCTCTTCTCTCTCTTCTCTCTCTCTCTCTCTCTCTCTCTCTCTCTCTCTCTCTCTCTCTCTCTCTCTCTCTCTCTCTCTCTCTCTCTCTCTCTCTCTCTCGCGCGCCGTGATAGGAAATGAAAAGGCAAGAGGAAGGAGAACTGGTTAGATTCCGTGTCTCTTTTCGCCTTTCATCTTTATATACAGTATACAGTGTGTAGTTTTTTTTTCTCTTCTCCCACCCTAGCCAACCCACACTTCCTTTTCTTTGACTCCTCGCTCCTCCGATCACAGATCATCCGTCACATCGTTTAAGGGGAGTGTTTTATATTTGTTTTTATATATATATTTATTTATTTTATCTGGACCCCCTTCTCTCTCATGTTTAACCCCATTAGTTTTGACATTTCAAGACGTTCTCCCCATTAGCTTGGCGATAAGAAGACCTTTTGCCCCATTTATTTCCCAATATTAAGACCTTTCATGTCATTTAGGTGTTTATTTTATCCTGGGTCAGCGACTGTAATTTAGGAGGAACCGGCCTTCCGTCGCTACATTTTTTTTTAACCGATTAATGTACAAATATATCTCGAAGGGGGTCTTAGCGGCGAATTATCAAAAGCTTGATAGAGGTCTAGAGAGATAACTCAGATTTATTCATGTATTAGTATTAGTATTATTTTGTATAATTAATTATTATACTTATTATGTAGTATGTTGTATGATAATACTAAAACAAAAGGTGTTGTTTATTTTTATTTTTATTTGTATTCATTCTAATTTCTTGATCAATGTTGTGGAGATAATTCCTTGGACGGGCGGGTCCCTCGTAGTCCAGCCAGCTTTCCTTTCGGCGCCTTGGTCACCTGATCCTTGGCATTTACGACTCTACCACCAGAATCATATCGTGTCCACCAGCCCTGAGAGAGAGAGAGAGAGAGAGAGAGAGAGAGAGAGAGAGAGAGAGAGAGAGATAAAAAAATATATATATATGTGTATGTGTGTATATGTATATATATATATATATATATATATATATATATATATATATATGTATAAGTGTGTATATAATAATAATAATAATAATAATAATAAACGAAATAGTAAAAAATAAAAAAAATAAAAATACATATGATAAAATAAAAATAAATATATATATAAGAAACAAAATAAATAATGTTCTAAAACTATTATTAAACTTGGTTAAGCTTTGAAATAGGAGATATGGACACATCATTCTCCTTTAGCTTAAAAAAACAATATTTATATTAGCTTCTGCCCAAGAAGCTGAGTATAAGTTACCAAGAAAATTCATTCAGTGTAAAAAATAAAAAAAAAAAAAAAAAAAAAAGAGAGAGAGAGAGACTGGTTTTGTATCACCAGTTCCTCCGATTTTCGTCTGATAAACCGTAATTTAAATTTTTCTCCAAGATACTAAGAACAGGAGAGAATTCCCGGTCGACTGGCGTTTTAGGGCTTTAATAGTGATAATAAACTCAGTAATGACTATGGTAAAGCTGTCTGGGCGATGATGTAGCTAAGAAGTCCGTTTTATTAATGAGGGTGATAGTGCAGATATAGGAGAAGGTTTGTTGGGAAGCTATATAGTTGTTCGTACTCAGTGCTGAATATTTTAAAGTTGTAAAATAGATTATATTGGCTGCAATATATATACACAAAATTGTCTTTGGGAAATTAATTGCATATACTATCAAAATTAATTGCATATACTATCAAAATTAATTGCATATACTATCAAAATTAATTGCATATACTATCAAAATTAATTGCATATACTATCAAAATTACTTCTCAACTCCTCTCCCTATCACCACTCTCAGCATTTTGTTAAGTATATTATCTCTCTCTCTCTATCTATCTCTATCTCTATCTATCTATCTATCTATCTATCTATATCTTTCATTTCATCCAATACCTTCCAATTCAGACCTTTTTCGTATTAGCGCCCCTTTCCTGTGCCCTTTCATCTCCTCCATTCTTCCATCTTCTCCTCCATTAACTCGCTTTCCCATTTGGACACCTCTTATCCCATTTCCTCTCTCCCCCCCCCCCCCCCCCCCCCCGTATTTCACCCATTACTGAACGTTCATCCTATTCTCCCCCCTTTCTGTAATCCGGCTACCACCCCAACTTGTCCCCTTCCTTGCCTTTCACCCCAACCATCCTTGTCTTCCACTCGTCTTATCCCACCTCACCCCTTCCTCCCAGACACCCACACTCAGCTATCACCCCTATCTTTCTGTATCCAAGCTTTGTCTTTACCTAATCCTTTCTTCGCTCAATCATTTGCTATCAAGAAGAACATCACTTTTCGCTACCCCATACGCACCCCTTACCACTGTCTGCCTATCTCAAAACTCGCCTCACCATCACCTAACCCTCACTCCTTACCCCCTTCCCCACCACACATCCTTCTATTCTTCTTTGCCCCCCCCCCCCCCCTTCCCAACACTTCATCTGTTTGTCAACGTCTTTCCTTTATTATTTGGCTCGCATCTCCCTCATCCCTCACTGCAAACCTCTCTTTCCTCCATCATTCCCCTATTCTACTACCAATCCCTGTTCCTTTCCTTGTCTGTGTACTGTTGCCCTCACCCCTCCCTTCAACATCAGCTCTTCCCTCCTCGTTGCCCCCTTTCATCCCATCAGCATATATCCCATTCCACTCATCACGATTAGCCAACCACCCTCCCTCCCTCCCTCCCTCGACACCCCTTACATCCCGAGAATACACAGCGATGGGAAGGGTAAAGTAAAAGCCCCTAGAGTTCGAAATGATAGGGAATGAAAAGAGTGCGAGGTGGTTTTGTGTGACAAATTCATTTAATGTGGTGCATGTGGTGCTTTGTGATGACGAGTAGTTGTTAGAGGGGATGGTCAGTGTGTGTGTGTGTGTGTGTGTGTGTGTGTGTGTGTGTGTGTGTGTGTGTGTGTGTGTGTGTGTGTGTGTGTGTGTGTGTGCGTGTGTGTAGTGTTACTGATATACACATGGCGTTGCTGGCGTGTGTGTGGTGTTACTGATATACACATGGTGTTGCTGGCGTGTGTGTGGTGTTACTGATATACAAATGGTGTGGGTGATGTGCGTGTGGTGTTACTGATATACACATGGTGTTGCTGGCGTGTGTGGGGTGTTACTGATATACGCTTGGTGTTAGTGGCGTGTGTGATGTGTTGTACCGGTGTGTGTTTAGTTGTGTGCGAGTGCCGGCAGTGAGCAGAGTGACCCAGCTCGTCCCGGGGAACACATTAGCATGCTATTACACAGACACTCTTGTAAGCCTTTACCTCAACTTTTTGCTGACGGGGGGGACTCAACACGCGCCACAGGGACGCAACCCACCCGATCCAGTCTCACGGGGATATTTATAACCTTCAGGCTCGATTAAATATACCCAGATGCAAATAACCAATCAGACTAACATCATGCCAAGGTATATGAGTGTTTATATAAATGCCATGATAGCTCGGTAGATGTTTGGGAAATTATATCCTCTATTTTTGGCTGGTTCAGGAGTGTCGGGTTTGGGAAGCCGGTTACGCCCTTCTCGGCCGCTACTATTCTTTACCTTTCGGTGTCCGGGCGATTTGTAAGTGTACTCGGCCCCACCTTTGCTTGTTCATGATTGACACACACGACTTAGACCTTGGGAGCCGTACCTGCAGTGACACCGGGGGAAGAAGAGGGGTAGAAATAATGATAGAAGCAACGAAGAGTGATAGGGAGAGAGAGAAAAGGGTTGTGTATCAAAGTGAGAGGCAAATTTACTAGTTTTAAATTGAGTTGATGAATTGAGCGTAATATGTAGTTAAATAAAGCGAAGATAATTTGTTGTATATAATATCATAAATACACACATCGTAGTAGGCTAGATATATTAAAAAAAAAAAAAAAAAAAAAAAATGCCCCTTGCCCATACCGGTAATTACAAATCAAGTTACTGACGGAAGGTTGGAAATTAGCAGACTTGATATCCTTTTTTTAAGCTGTTAATAAGAGGATAATACAACGGAAAGGGCAACTTTTTATAACACTTAACAATCTTGACGGCCTAGATAAATATTGCATAATAAATGGTTTGTGTGGCATAGGCCTATATGAGGCATTCCACTGTACAGTGTTATAATGCCTTGCACGTGTATGCTTTATATTTTTTATTTTCTAGTGGACATTTATCTAATGGATGGATGTATCTTATTCACTTATCCTTATTCATCTGTTACATACGCTTGTATTTATGATTTCGCTGACATGGATATGTCACTATTGTTTACAAATAATGTTACATGCCATTTATGACTACCAACCTATGTTGTGTCTTGTGCATTAACCCCTTTTGTACCGGCGACGTATTCTATATTTTATTCTAGCTATATTTAGACGATTTTGTGCAGTTTAAGAAGGATCTGTCGTTGTAAAAAGGGTTAAGCGAGATATTTCGAAGCCTGTTTATTGCTGGAGGCCATTTTAAACTGAATAAAACCATATAATAGTAGCCAGAATAAAGTTAAAATAACGGCGCCAGTACTGAATGGGTTAAGGATAATATGCCGTAGCATACATTTAATACAACAATAATCCTATTTAAAAATGTTACACGTACTCGTGTATTATATAACTCAATAGGCCACCCCTAACTGAATAATATCACCTGCGCGTAGCTATGAACAAAAAATCACTGATGAAAATAGTTACACCTTCATTCAGGACCTGTTACACTCCCCGTCACCCCTGATGGGAGACTAACAGGTCTTCGCAACACTCTTAATTTCTACCCCTCGACCGACGAAGTGCCAGCATACATCTTTTGTTTACAATTTACACACACACACACACACACACACGCACGCACGCTCTCGCCCTGCTTTCAATCATCCATTCCTGCCATCCATCAGGCCAATGCTCAGCTAACAGGGAGCCGTAATTATTTTGACGTGTGTGTGTGTAGTTGAAGAGGCAGAGTGAAAGGGAGGGGGCAAAGGGGAAAAAGACCCGTACTCCCTCAGTGTTCAATCATGTATGCAGTATATTCCTACCTTCCATCAACTCATTTTTCAACTAACAGAGAAATACTACCCTATGTTTGCACGTCACTCTTGTATTCAATCAGCTTTCGATACAAACCCTCCGCTCGACCAGTCCTCAAAATAATATGGTCCAGTAATGATGTGAGAGAGGGTTTGCAGGTGTGAACAACCACCCCACTTATACACTTCGCACATTGACTTGTCTTTTATGCTATCTATCAATTCCTCTACCCTCCGACCCACCCATCCATCACACCAATGCACAACTACCAGGCTCGCTTAATGATGTTGACGAGTGTAGTTTAGGAGTCCGATTGAGGGGGGGAGAGGGGGGCTGAATGTGACGTGGGGGGTGGGAGGGGATAATCGGATGAAAGATGGGAGGTAGGAGATAATCGGATGAAAGATGGGAGGTAGGATGTGGGAGGGAAAATAGAATTTGGAGCAGGGAGGAAGGGGGTATGGGAGATGGGCAGGGGAGAGAGAGAGAGAGAGAGAGAGAGAGAGAGGGTGGGAGGTGAGATGTGAGATAGGATGGAATGGAAGGTGGGATTGGAGATAGGAGGGGAGATGGGAGGAAGGGTAGGGAAGAATACCAGGGAGGAATGGGGAGTATAATAGAATGGGAGGTGGGGCATGGGATGAAGACTGAGTGGGAGGTGAGATGAAGGATAGGGTAGAATGTAAGGTATGGGTGGGAGCTAGGAGGGGAGATGGGAGGTGGGGGAGGGGAGAGAGGTGGGAGGTTAGATGAAGGATAGGATGGAATATAAGGTAGGAGGGGAGATGGGGGAGGACAGAGAGAGAGAGAGGCCGCGAGTTGCTTCCAATCACAGGCAAACGATGACTGGCAGACTGACGTGGCCCTGTCAAGCTGTAGTTGGCCCCGCTAACACCCGGCATAAAATATGACAAGCGACACGGCACTGCTAGTTAGCCCCTGACATTAACACCGTCACGTCCTAGCTCCCACCCAACCCAACTCTCTCTCTCTCTCTCTCTCTCTCTCTCTCTCTCTCTCTCTCTCTCTCTCTCTCTCTCTCTCTCTCTCTCTCTCTCTCTCTCTCTCTCTCTCTCTCTCTCTCTCTCTCTCTCTCTCTCTCTCTCTCTCTCTCTCTCTCTCTCTCTCTCTCTCTCTCTCTCTCTCTCGTCGGCTCCTCTTTATTCATCCTGTTTTACCTGTGCTAGCCCCCACCCCCCCTACCCTCCCCTCCCTCTCCCTCCCCAGTCAAAGGCCAGTGGAGGTAAAGCTAGATAATGTGATTGACTGTGTGTGTGTGTGTGTGTGTGTCCATTCTCTCTGTACCTGTATGTGCTTTTGATTTAGATATTTTATTAGTGGACATTTTATGACAACATTAGATACAAAATTGCATTTTTATGGTATTAGTGTACAGTGTTATTTTTAACACATAATGTAGCACTTATATTTTATCTCTTCCGTTGTGTATATTTGATTTGCCTCTAACAAACCTTGTATAGCTCACATGATATTAATATGCTTATTTGTCTTGTTGTTGTTGTTGGTTTTAGCTATTAACGTTGTTTGTGTATTATGCTATAATGTTTCTTCACACCCTACTTATATTAATTCCAATCGACTTCCTCCACATTCAGTTACTATTATTCTCCTTCCCCACACATTAGTTCATCTACCTGCCCTAGTTTTCCCATCCATATGAATATTTTAGCATCCCTCCTCCTCGCATCTCTATTTTATCGATCCATCCCATGTATGCAATCAATCCCCCATGTCCTTCCGATCGTCTCCCATATATTCAATCAATCTCCCATGTCCTTCCGATCGTCTCCCATATATTCAATCAATCCCCCATGTCCTCCCAACCGATCTCCCATGTCGAGATCGTCCGTCTGTCTCCTCCCGATCGCCTCCCATATCTTTAATCAATCCCCCATGTCCTCCCGATCGTCTCCCATATCTTCAATCAATCCCCCATGTCCTCTCGACCGATCTCCCATGTCCCGATCGTCCGTGTGTCTCCTCCCATGCCCCGCCGCTTCACGCTGGTGGGTAATTATCGGGGATGACTTGTGCACTTACTTTCCTTTTGTTCCGGACCGCACGCTTATATAGTCCGGACCTGCCGCCTGTGTGTGTGTGTGTGTGTGTAGTGTGTGTGTGCGTGTGTGTGTGTGTGTGTGTGTGTGTGTGTGTGTGTGTGTGTGTGTGTGTGTGTGTGTGTGTGTGTGTGTGTGTGTGTGTGTGTGTGTGTGTGTGTGTGTGTGTGTGTGTGTGTGTGTGTGTGTGTGTGTGTATATATAGTGTGTGTGTGTGTGTGTGTGTGTGTGTGTGTGTGTGTGTGTGTGTGTGTGTGTGTGTTGAGTATGACTGATGGTGATAGTGGGATTGAGAATAAATAGTAAATAGTTATAATATGTGATACTAGGAGCCCTGACGAATTACATTAACATTATCAAGGAAAAGTGGTGGACATTTTAAGTAAAGCTAGTCATTAATAATAGGAAACTTCTGAGCATGGAGCAGGACAAACGCATGACTACATTACTGGCATTGCTTAGTAAATAACAGGATCTTTAGAGCTGCATGACATTTTCTTAGAATAATTTTACCTTTAGGTTCAGAGAGGCTTTGTTTTTTAGTTGATAATTCGCGGTTGGCATTAGCCATACGAATTTATAAAATGTATCTTAAGAATATAGCAGTTATGAAGGACTGGAATCGGAAAATGAAATATATGTAGTAATTACTGGGATCGACCAAAGAAGTATTACATAACGAACATTTTAGAATAACACTTGAGTTTTAGCAAAACTGTATCTAACATACACACGCGCACACATACACACACACACACGGTGTGTGTTTCATTTTCATATCTGTACATCTCATGTTCATCCACTAAATTGTAAAATGTGTATTTTCAGCTCATGAGGCTGCCATTCTTTAATAAACCGTTTATTATTATTATTATTATTATTATTATTATTATTACACACACACACACACACACACACACACACACACACACACACACACACACACACACACACACTACAATGCAATGAAAAAAAGTCACTCTTAATATTGCACGAGGTAAGAAGAGACACATGCAAGGGAATCATTACATTGTGAAAGATGACAAGGATCAAAAGGACCTGAGCAGCGGGACGCCACCAATGTGATAAGAAATGCTGATAGTGACTCGGACAATGCTGAGAATAATGGACAATGCTGAGTATAATTGCCGCCTTTATGGTCATCAGGATCAGCAAGGGAGAAAAAATACATACCGGGCATATTGATCATTCGGGGTGTGGTTCTTGTTCGTATTCCGCACCGTAGTAGTAAAATAGACACTGCAGCAGAAGAATTATTTTCCTATGTAGTCATTAGCATTATTCGAATACCAGTCTCTCTCTCTTGCTCTCACTCTCAATTGCAATCTCTCTCTCTCTCTCTCCCTCTCTCCACACGCACACGCTCATTCTGTCTGTCTATTTCTTCCTTCCTTCCTTAATTTATTTATTTATACTTATATTTATCTGCCTGTCTGTCTCTGTAACTTTTTACTACTCACCATCAAGACTGGTATATCTGGCCAGTAATCCACCATAAAAACTTGTACATAGAAGCGCAGTAATTACTCCTTCTCCGGAAAACATTACCGTAAAGCGGAATTAGTTATCGATAGAATCCCAGACTAAAATAAACCCCGAGACTATAACGCCAACACGACTGACGACGATGACGATGGTGGTGGTGGTGATGATGGGAACTCTAGTGTGATAGAAATCTCCGAGAATACATAACACACTTGTCAGAGATGAATGGCAAATGTTACTGTACATGTGATGGGGGTATTAATATCGGTGATTATGACGGTGACAGAGCAAAAGTGTGGCAGCTGCGAAATAGACGGGTGGTGGCGACAATGGACAGGTGTGTATGTTAGTGTGTGTGTGTGTGTGTGTTGGGTTCATGCACTGTGGGATTCAAAAGTTCGCGTTTAGCTTTGATGAGAAGGTCTCTAACCTTGAGGGTGCAAGATATTGAATTGACAACATGAAACGAAAGATGATGCACCGTCTTGGGTGTGAAGGTAAAGTGTTATCATCTTACCCTGCCACCTTGATCCCCATCCCATTCCTGTCTTATATGTGTTTGTATTATATTATTGCGTTTTTACTGGCGTTTTGGTTGATTTTGTTGGTTGTACTCACCCAATAATCCTTTGGTACTAGCCCAACTTTCTCAATCTCCATGGTCTATTCTACACTTCTATGCCTTCTCCATCTCATTAGACACTTGTATGGCACTTGCGGCTATACCAAACCGATTGACCCTCTCAGTTGACCCTATATCCAACCTTTCCCAACCTCCATATTCCAAGCACCCCTCTCTACTTTCAATTCCAGCCCATCTCACTCGACCTCCTGGATCCAAATTCCCGCACTCGACTCGGCCCTCTCCTACCACATTCGATGTGACCCTCTCCTACCGACATCAACCTCACTCGACCTTCTGGCCAGTCCCGGGGTTCGAGGAGGTGATTGTTCGATAGGATTGTGGTGGTGTAGATGGGTTGAGGGGAGGGGGGCGAGGACCTGCTGGACGTATATAGGGACTCATAATGAACGCGCTCTTCATTAGGGGAAAAGAGCAGAGTCATGAAGGGAGGCAGACGGACACATCTCTGGCACCCCCTTAATGATAGAGTGGCGGGACGTCCATCTTAGAGAGAGAAAGAAAATATATATATATTTCTATGGACTAAGTTTCATATGTGCACTACTATTTTATGTTTTATATTATCATCCTCCTATATCTGCATTTTGCAGAGGTCTTCGTTGTATTTGTGATTATGCAACCTTTTCCGTTATTATTATTATTATAATTATATATATATATATATATATATATATATATATATATATATATATATATATATATATATATATATATTTATATATATATTATATATACAGTATAGTCAATGTCCTCTCCTTAAGAAATAAATTTTTGTTCCCCGTTTTTTCTGTACTACTTTTACTTAAATGTGCAAGTCCTGTTAGTCTCTTGTCGTTTTTCCGATATTTTATGTATAATTATTTCAGCAACATATGTTTTACCCTTTTCCTTCTACCCTTTCCCCACATTATCTTCACCTTCCCAGTGTCCACACCTCTTCCCCAACCTTCCTTCCCTCTCCCTTTCTACCCCAACATTCTCTCTCTTGCTCCTCCCCTGACATCCCGCCCCCCCGGCGATGTCCAAAAACCCTGGTGGTGGTGTCCCCGAGCTCCCCACCGTCTTGCAGCGAGTGTGGGACAAGAGGTTTCACGGTGTCCAGCCTGGTGACACCTTGGCACCGGGCCGCCCGCTTGTCCACCCGCTGCTAGGACAGCCAATCACGACGCCTATTGAAACCGTCCCGGGATTTGATTGGTTTAAATTGACGGAGGAAAATGATGACGGTCGGTGTATTGAAAGTTCGATGGACTGGTCATTTAATGAAAACTGTCTCGCCGGCATTATTTAGGACTCGGCCTGGCTGCGGCGAGGGCTCCCCCAAATTTAGTTTCTGATGTATAATTTACGTTCGACAACCTCCCTGGAAGTGTAATGGCAGTATATAATTCAATATCACTATGAGTTCTCAGTTGTGGGGCGTGTAATAAGGCCGCCGACACCCTGCTGTGACACTCTGATACTTCTTTCATAAACTCGCTATTATTTTGGTTTTATCTGTTCTCGCTCTCTCCCACTCTTTCGCAATCGGGAGACAAACAGACCAAACACAGTGCCGTCTGAAGGTGAAGATTCAGCAAGGGATTTTTTTGCTCTCTCTCTTTCTCTCTCCATTTCTTCGCACTTAACGGTAGGGTATTGTGGTCCTTACGGGGTCTTGTCCTACGGGTCAAAGTGGCTATCCGTAAGGGTGTAAGGGCGGGTTTTCAGGCGGCCCCGTCCACAGTTCCACAGCCGAGATCATAATTCTGAGCCGTGATTACAAGAGCTCGGGGGATTTGATTGCTGCGGTCTTATCTCTGAGCCATATCGGGATGAATGACTGGTGATATCCCGGGCCAGATTAGTATGATTTGCAAAATATCATCAGAGTCTGTCTTGGGGGATGAACCAAAGCCGTTCCCTCTATTATCTTTTAGGGAACCACTTAATGTCGGCTTTGTTTCCAGCTCTCATATTGCACTCTCATCGGGCCGTGGCGGAGCTGGAACTCTCTTGATGATTGGACAGTGACAAACCTGTTTCGGAATCTTATTGGTCAGTTCCACAATTCTACGTGTAATGATTGGCCAGCGGGAGAGCGATGTGTCCCGCCGCCGGCCTGTGATTGGTGTGGCTTCTTGCCATCCGATGGAATGTATCCTTTACTTTATTCTATTTTATTTTGCCCCGAGATCATAGCCTGCTAAGACTGATATTTCCCCCAGCGTTTAATATTAGGAGCCAGTTGCATGTGGAGGAGGGAGGGAGGAGGTTATGGTGGGTGGGAGGTGAGATGGGGAGGAGGTAGGGTGCGGGAGAAGAATAGATGAGGTGGTCGGAAGGAAGAGAAGAGAAGAATACTATCGGGTCATTTCGCCTACAGATCTTTTCGCCTACACTTTTAAATTACTCTGACTTTGTTTAGGTGTAGGCTAATCAACCCTAATTGTGTGCAGAGTAATGGTAGGGGAAATCAATCGAAAGCGAAACGACAGCAAACCGAGAAAGCTAGAGAATTGAAAGGAAATGGAAGGATAAGAAAGCGTGCCCAAGAATTTATTACAGAGAGGGCCAGCGCAAATGAGCGAGAGGGAACGAATGGAAGAATGCCGTTTTAAATGACCAGTGGAAAGTGAACACTTGGAGGTGACTAAGCGATGAGGGATAAATCAAAAGTGGGGAACAAATATATTGAAGCATTATTTTTTCATGTAAACCCTTTACAAATGTTCTTATGCATTTTAACTAACGCCTTACGAATTTATTCAGCTTTACAAGGAGCTTCTCAGAGTTAAAGGATGCATACGAGAAACGTAGAGTAAGGAACAGGTGTAAGGACGAGAAGCCGAAAGGTGGGGCAGGATGAAGGACCAGAAGAGGTGCGCCCCTATAGCTCTGTGGGTTGGCTATGCGTACTGTGATTACGTTGCAAAAGCCAGACCTGTGAGTGACGCGGGGGGAGGGAGGGGGTGTGGGCGCGGTCTTGGAGAGGGGGGTGAGGGTGCGGTATTAGAGGGGGTTAGGAATTGAGTGCAAGGGGTTTGGGTGGGGTGGAAGCAGTGTGAGGGTGCGGTTTTGGAGGGGAAATAAGTTAGGGTGGTGAAATTGGGATTTTTTTCAAGTGGTGTGGATGAAGGTAGATACCCTGGATGCATTACAAGGCGATTAGGTGATGTGGAGGGAAGGTGATATAAAGGGGAGTTCTCGGAAATATGTTGGGGTGAGTTGGAGGGAGGGGTGTAGGTGTGGTCTCGAATGATTGAAAGGAGGGGTAAGATGGTTGGGGATTCGTTGGTGCAAAGGAGGGGGGGGGGGGGTGCCGTCTCGAAGGGGGGTTAAGTTGAGGTTAGGAGGAAGGATATATGAGGGTGCTGTTCATGTAGGGTGTCTATAGAAGGAGCATGTAGAGGGTAGGGAAGAGAGGGGGGGGGGGGGGTAAGAGTTTGGTCTCGTCATATTTGGAGTGACAGGTCAAGGGAAAGGGCCGACACTCACACTTTTTCCTCACACGTCACCACTCACGCTCAGGTCACTCACTCTCTCTCTCTCTCTCTCTCCCATCACCGTCTTGGGAACACCTTACACATTTTTCACTATTTATTTGTTGAGAGATTAGCTTTGGCCGTGAGTATAACCTTTCAAATCCGAGAATTCTTTCTTGGAGTGCAGTTTCATATTGCAATATTTGTGTTTATTTTAATAGCGCATTTATTTTCCTTGAATGGGATATAGACTAAATAAGGTTATTCCTAAGTTGGAAAATATTTTCTTGCCATAGCTAGTTATAGTAATATTAATAAGGCATGAGAATGTAACATTACATATTATACCACAGTTATTTTGTGCAAGGATGTATTTGTGGGATCTACGTCTTGCACAATCCTTGTTGTTGCAACTATTCTCGTATATTTACATTTATTGTTTACAGTGAATCAAAATTATTTCCACATCTTTATACCGTACTGCTGACTATATCGTAAGTTGTGCAATGTTCATAACATTTATTTCGAGTTTCTTTTCCCCTTCACTCGTCCACGTACTCGGCTATGTATTTCCTATTACTATGTGTTGATTACTTGTGACTTGTGATTGATAAATAATGAGTCTGCCGATATTTATAGCATGTCGAGTGGTGCAACTAACTTTCCGATGTCAGTATACTGTGTCAACATTCTACACCTGTTTATATACCGGTATATATATATACAGTATATATATACCGGATATATATACAAGTATATATATATATATATATATATATATATATATATATATATATATATATATATATATATATGATGGCTGCGCCCATTGAAACGTCGGAACCATTTGCAAACCTCCTTTACCAACTTCCTGAAAATACCAGAAAAAAAAAAAAAAAAAAAAAAAAAAAATATATATATATATATATATATATATATATATATATCGTATTAACTAATCACATCTCTAAAAAAAATCCAAATTGTGTACACATAATAAAAGTGGAATTAACATAAGGAAAATAAACATAAAAACATAGTTAAGGTGGAAGTCCAAAAGCCTATATGCAGGGTCGCTTGACTCCATCAACCGGGGACCTCAGGCTAAGCTCGAGCCCAAACAGTAGCGGCAGCCTAAGAACCAGCTTCTGGATGTCTATTTGTAAACTGCCTGCAATTTCCAATGAATATGTCTACTGGCATAGGAAACACTATATGAATATATAAAATAGAAATAGGATATATATATATATATATATATATATATATATATATATATATATATTATATATATATATACAGTATATACAGTATATATATATATATATATATATACTGTATGTATAACGTAAGGAGGGAAAAAAAGGAGAAAACATACGATTGAGTAGAGATATTAAGTGGAAAAGCCAGGAATGGAAAAATACCAAGGGAAAGGCTGAAAGGAAAAAGAAACAGGGCGCGTGTGAATAGATAACTTACAGTAGATAGGCATAGGGGGAAATGGCAGCGCAATAAAACTAGTAGAACCTAGAGCAGACGAAGGGGGCAGCAGATGATCAGAAGAGGACACACACACACACACACACACACACACATATACACATACACACACACATACACACACAAGCAGGAGTCGTAGCGAGGGAAGGGAGGGACGGACCGCCTGCATCGATTAACAATTTGCATGGGAAGCACCCGATTAGTCCTGCCCCTCACACTGCCGCCGCCCTGCACATGCACCTCCTCCTCCTTCCCCACCCCAATCTCAACCTCCTCCTCCCCCACCCCAATCTCAACCTCCTCTTCCCCCACCCCATTCTCAACTTCCTCCTCCTCCTGCTCCCCACACCCTAATATCAACCTCCTCCTCCTCCTCCCCCACCCAATCTCAACCTCCTCCTCCTCCCCACACCCAACTACCTCTTCATCCATACCCTTGAAGATAGATATACACGCTCAAACACATAATTATACAATCGTAAAATTACATACATACAGAAACAATCATTCCTCTACACCTATCCTCTCCTACTCCATACGACTCAATCACCCCTTCCCCCCTTTGGATATACATACACACTAATGCACAAAAAAAAAAAAAAAAAAAAAAAAAAAAAATATATATATATATATATATATATATATATATATATATATATATATATACCGGTATATATAATTATATATACCGGGTATATATATATATATATATATATATATATATATATATATATATATATATATATATATATATATACATAATAAAAAACATACAATCGCATGATAACTTACACACAAACATCAATGATCATCGTTTAAAATCGGTGCATACTTCTCTCCTTGCCCACCCCACCACCCAATCTCAACCCACCCTCCTGCCCCTTGTAGTGCAAGAGATACAAATGCATGGCTACACACACAATCACATAAAAACATACACACAATCAGAGACAATCATCGTTTAATCTCTTTGCGCCTCGTCCCCTCCTTGTCCATGGACCTCCCCCTCCCCTACCCCACCTCCCAAGCTCCTTGCAGCGCTAGACAGACATACACACAGATACACACAATCACACTAACAATACGCACATACAGTACAGATACAACCATAGGCTCTTATTGCACATAGCCTCTTGTTTCCTCGACTCTTCCCCACCGTTCCCTTGTATCATGCAGTATTAAACAAACAACGCAAATACACTGAAGCACAATACACACAATGTAGTTACACATGCACTCATATTCAATCACCATTTTCCTCCTTTCTGAGACAAGAGAAAACGCTCACGTATACCGTACATACAGTCACATAAACACTGCACTTATATACTGCCAGCCATATATCTTACTGCAATTAAGGCTTCATCACCCTCACTTCTCCCTCGTCACCACCATTCCCTCTTTGTGTGTCTTGTAATAGTTGTGCTAATCTGATATATAATAATATTAGATACATTGAGTTAGGAAAACATAAAACAACTGAAAAATATTTAATGCATTATGGAAACCGAAGCAAAATACACCCAAGCTTAGGAGTGATCAGCCAAGAGTCACCCCAAAGTCATCCCTGGAGGGTGTTGGGTGAGGCGGGTGTATGCCAGTGACAGGTGACCATCATACGCCCACCTTCATCACTTGATATACACCCGCCCCGCCCAACCTACCACCCGCTACTACCGACGCCCAATTTTGTAGTATAGATACCCGAACGAGCATTTGACCACGATAGGGAATTTAAATGGCTAATTTTAAAGGTGTGGGTCATTACATATTTCATCTCACCCACTTACGTACTTTTATTCACCCTTACACTCTCGCACCCAGCCACTCATTGTCTACCATACTCATCCTTTCCTAGTCTTCCCTCAACTCAAACTTAAAGTGGCGTCACATGTCACTGGACACAACTATATCAATATCCTGTTGCCTCCCTGCAACACCTCATCCAACCACCACCCTCACCACCACCATTACCCTCATCCCACCATCCTCCCCATCATCATCATCACCACCAACACCCTCATCCTCTCCCTCATTTCTTTACTTATCCTCACCACCAACACCCTTATTCTCTCCCTCGTATGTTTCCTGATAATCACGCTACTTACTTTCACCACCATTACCTCCCTCATTCTCTTCCTCGACTGTTTTAGTATAACCGCTCTCATCACCCTCACCACACTCTCATCTGCTACCGTCATCCTCTCCTTCATCACCCTTACTGCCCCACAAATATCCTTCTCCTCCTCTCACCACCCTCACCACGATCTCCCTCACCAAGCCCTGATCATATCCACCCTAATCCTACCTTCACTAAAGTCATCCTCACCATTCCCTGTTCAAAGTGTTATCTTCATGCATCGTTCTTCTCGTAACGTTTATTCTCACACTACATAAACATTCACTACGATATAATCTGACGTTTTTATAGCTACCTTTACTCAGTTATTTATTATTTTATCTACGAATATGAAAGGGTCAGTCAGTGAATTAAATTAAATATCGGTGAGACTCCATATATCACTCTTTTTAAGTGAACACTTTTCCTGGAGAACAGCTGCATAATTTTAGATCGAGTTTTCGTCCGATATATATATATTTTACGAATTTATGAAGGACGTCATGGCCTTTACAATCGTATATGCTATTCTAGTCACCGCTAGATTATTTAATTAAGTTTAGGAAAAATCATTCTGAATTGTATATATCTTTAAATGTCTTATTTGATTTATGCGGATCCATTGCATATACGTATTTCAAATTATCCCCAATCATAATGCGATTTTTATAATGAGCTATTACTATTGCTTATCTGCAGTAATTTGAGTCGTATTCAGGTCCAATGTGTATATATTTACAACTTTTCCAAATTATTATACGATTTATATAATGGCCTATTAATATTACCGCTAAGAGTGAGAGTCCTTGTCGCCCGGTAAGCTGTCTGTTATTATTCCCGCATTTCTCTTGTGTGTCTAGTGATTTTGCCACATCATTAACATAGCCATTTCCTCTGTTATCGTGGCTGGGTGTTTAGTGGGGATGACTGGCAAGCGGATGTGTCAGTGGGGCGACAGGCACAATAAGGCGTCAGATAGGTTTCTCTCTCACTGGCTGTCTCTTTCTCTTACACTCATTCACACACACACACACACGTGCGAATGCACACGCGCATACATACATACATACACACACACACACACACACACACATATATATATATATATATATATATATATATATATATATATATATATATATATATATATATATATATATATATATATATATATATATATATACAGTATATATATATATATATATATATATATATATATATATACAGTATATATTATATATATATATATATATATATATATATATATATATATATACAGTATATATATATATATATATATATATATATATATATATATATAGAGAGAGAGAGAGAGAGTGTCACACACGCGCTTTCTCACTAACTCTCTCTTTCTCTCTCTCTCTCTCTCTCTCTCTCTCTCTCTCTCTCTCTCTCTCTGTCTCTCTCTCGTACTCATTTGTATTGTTTCCCTTGTCACTCAGGTACTAATGACTGTGATCAGCTCCCCTGTTTTCCGGCGTGGCGATGTTGTCGTTGTCCTGGGTTCGAATCCCGGCAGGACTTCTTTTTTTCTATTTTATGTCTTGAACTTTTGTCTCATTTTAGTAATATTCAGTTTCCCCCTTATTTATTCCACTGACTCTCGTCCTCAAAATCCATTAGGTTATTTTTCTTGTTTCATTTGTTTCCTCCCGACAACTTCCTTGCATAATGTTCCCTCGGCTTATTTATGGCTACCCTTTTACAATGTATTCTTGACGTTGTGATTGTAGTTATTTCCCATCATTTACCTCAATGTTCTTGCATTTCTCATATTCACCAGCCCTTTCCTGCCTGTAGGTATCCCTCTCACTCATCTATGCACGCTTTGTTTACTTAATTTCACTATGAATACTGGAGGATCTGTCACAATGGCCTGATAACGCAGTTGTATAGAATAACACGAACTACATTGTCATTGCATTACAAGGTCAGACTGACATACCATTTCCCCAAGTTTAGAAGCAAATTTATTCTGTATATGTTGGGTCAGTTTAGTTCAGATCAATGCAACTAATTTCTGCTTGCAATGTTTGATCGTTACATGCAGGATACGATATCTGCTAATAACCACCTATATTTTGTTGTTTATATTAATTTATACACACTTATTGGCTTCAACTCTTCACCTCATTTCCTTTCTGCACCCATTCCCTCCCTATCACATCCCCTGTTGAGCTCATTTTTCCCCGCCGATGGACCCCTGATAAGTGAAAATCCCGGGCCATAAAGAGATTTGGATAAGCGATAAGCTCAATGGCATCACGCAGACTTCAAACACACAACATCCCCTCGCGACGCATGACCAACCTTACCGGGGCGCTCATTCCCGTTGTTTGCAGGGACTCGTGCATCCATAATTTTTATTTTTATTTTTTTTTCCCCGACGATCATGGTATCTTATCCTAGCCTATTCTGACCTAACCTAACCTAACGTAAATTGACCAGATCTAGCCTAACCACACTGAATATAAGCTCACCTCACACCTATACTTAAGCCATTCAGTACCGGTGACTTCCTTTTCATCATATTCTGGCAAGTACTAGGCGATTATTTTAAGCTTAGGAAGGACGTGTAGCAATTAATAGGCTACAAACTGTCTCAATTAATTCTTTTAGCTACCACATATCCTTCCCAAGCTTCATAAAGTCGTTTAAATATAGCTGAAATCAAATACATAAGACGTCACCGGTACAGGGAGGGTTAACGATTAGGCTAGGATAAGTCTATAAACCTTGGGGTAAGTCACCATAATCATCCAGGCAAAAGAAAGCTATCCCAATTGCACGAACCCTTCCAAACTTGTCGAATATGCTTAACGCAGTCAGCACAGAACAGGGGTACGTCAATCCTGTGCTCTGGCATGCGTCTAATAACTTCTATCAGTGAATGCGCGGGTAAAGGTTGATCAGCTTGTGCCTCTCTCTCTATAAAGCTGGTATCACACGACCGCTTTTTCCCTCAACATTTATCCTCAACACTGGTCTGGCAGCTTATGAGGTACACTTATACAATAGTTTAGTAACCTACATTCATATATCATCAGTCTAGTTTCCGATACCAATGCAAAATATTCTAGAAATGTTGCCAGGAAAATGTTGACCATTGAATGTTGATTATAAAAGCTCTCGTGTGATACCGGCTTAAATGTGTGTGTTTGAGAGATTTGTTGTAGGGGGGTATTGGCTTTTTGGGGTTTGCGCTTCATTTATATATGCTTTGAATGTTTACGTGTGTGTGTGTGTGTGTGTGTATGTGGGTGGGTGGGTGCGTGTTTAACTTCCTTTGTGGTCTAAATGTGCTGTGGTACGCCAATTGATATGTGGTATGCTGTATTATGCTGTAAATTGTGGATATGTGGCTGTTTATATGCGTACTTGTATTTCTGGTGTATGTTAACGTATACATGTCTTATTTCGTAGAGTGTACTTCTCCCTCTGGCGGCGGGAGAGTATACACGGAGGCGGACACGAACATTAAGATAGAGAATGAATAGGGAGTGTATTGCGAGGCTGTGTCGGGGTGTGTGTTATCGGTGCTTTACGACACTCGTCCGCTGTTCTGGTGCCCCCTTCCCCCTCCCTCCATCCTCCTCCCCACCACCTCTCCCCATGTTTCCTTCTATCTCTATCTTGCCTTCTTGCCCCCCCCCCTCCCCCCCCCCAGTTTTGTTCTCTCTCTCTCTCTTTCCCCCCATCTTGTCTCTGATTATGTTTCCTTGTGTCTTTTTCTTTTCTTTAGCCCCTGCTCCTGTTTCCTTACTCCCCGCTCACTCTTCTCCCCACCACCTCATCTGCTGCTCGTTCCCCACTCTCTCTTGTTTTCTTTCCCTCTTGCCAATGCCTCACTGCTTCATCTTTTCTTTGTCTTCTCTCCCTCCTTGTCCCTGACCTTATGTTTCCCTCTCCATGGTCTTGTTTCACCCCCTTGTGTTCGTCCCTTGTGTTATTTTCCTAATTGTCCCAGCTCTCATGTTTGTTTCCCTTATTCCCCCTATTCCCCTTTCCCCTTGATATGGTTTTCTTTCTCCAGACTGCTTCCTTCTCCTTTTCTTTCTCACATCCTTGCTCCTTCCCCCCGTTCTTGCTTCCTTGCTCTCGATCTCTTGCCCTTATCTCCTAGCATCTTCTCTCCCTCCTCTCTCCGTACTGGCTATACCCCTATATCTTCCTGCCTCCTTGCTCTCCATGATTCTCGGTTCCTCTCACTTCCTGTTCTCCTAGGCTTCCGCTTCCTACTTTCCCTTCTCTCTCCCCCCTACTGTCCTGCCCTTCTTTCTATGTTGACCTCTTCAGTACGATGACGTCACCCGTTCATAAAGTTTATTATTTGACTATTTTAATCGGTTTACGAAGGTTCTCTTAGAAGCAAGTAAATATAAAATATAAAGTGTTTCAAATAACCCTCTCCCGCCCATTCCATCTCCGCTACACACACACACACACACACACACATCCCGTCGAACCCTTCACTCTCTATCTCTCTCCCCCTTCCCTCCCCTCCTCTTCCCCTCCCTCCCTTTCCCATCCTCTCCCTCTCTCCCTAGACTGTTTACAGCTAGCATGACAAACTTGGGGAACTAACGACACTAATATCCCAGCCTGGCATGTTTATGATTTCCTGCGAACACTGATAGTTGCGCAATAAATCAGAGCCCAAACTTATGATGCTTATTGCGGCCGTCAGTGGAGGGGCTGGGTGGGTTCGGCAGGGGATGGGTAGGGTATGTAGGGGGATAAGAGAGAGAGAGAGAGAGAGAGAGAGAGAGAGAGAGAGAGAGAGTAATTTCCAATGAAGCTACCAAAAGTATTATGTAAAACTATCTGCGACGAAATAAATAATATAAAATTATGTTCATAAAAAATTACAACGGAATTTGTTTGGGAGAAAGGCCGATGATATATATAAATGAGAATATGGGTATTTCCAGGTGTATTGATACAGAAGGAAAATAGATGGGTGTGACCCTTTTAGAAATGGTTCACACAGGGTATTTGTTATTTTATGCTGAGTACTTTCGAGTGTCTTGAGCCTGTGTTTGAGTGGTTTGATGCTGTGTGCAAATCTATGAGTTCATTCACAAACCGTCAAACTATTCATACATGTACTCAAACTAGCTAGTACAGATCTCAGTTTGACAAGCTCATCAGCTCGTCTGTTTCTGCCTGAAGAGAGCGACATAGGATCTACACCCATAACGAGGGGCGTCGCGCTCCTTGGTGCCGCTAGAAGAGTGGCGAACACATCATAAGGTATCATAAGGTAAGGTATTTAGATAAAAGGGAAGGAAAATGTGATGGGGTGTGAGGAACAGGGACATTGCGGAAAAAGGGTATTGGAAATTGTAGGAAGAGTGTATGGGTGATGTGAGGGTCAGGGACATATGGGTAGAAGAGAGAATAGATGGATATTGAATGGGGCATGTAGGGAAAATGGAAGTGGTCTTAGTGTCCAGTCACTCATCCCGTTTGTGACGGGAATAGCAAGAGAAATGTTTCCTCTTATCACCTCTCTCTCACACTTTCACTCACTCTCACTCACTCTCTCTCTTGTAAATCATGTTATCTTATGCTCACTCGTTTTCTTCACCACTAGTCCTCATTTCTTTTACAGTTTATTTGTTTTCATTTGTTTTTCCATTCATATTCTTTCCGTTTACTCCTTATCGATTTTACTCTATAAACCAGATGCAAAAGTGTATCCATTTATAGTACTCCATTCAGTCTACTTTACATGTTTAGTTGTAATAAAGCTGACACGTGGAGAATATAATAATAATTTTGTTTGTGCATATTTATACGTCAATACTATCTGTAACATTTATCAGTTTGGTTACATATCTACATTCGATAATGGAACATATTTAATGTTTGCATTATTTATTTATGAATCTTATATATACATTAACTACATTACTCCCCGATAAAAAATATATATTAGGTCACCAAACCTAATTTTGTGTTGCTCCACCCTACACCCTCCTCCTTCTATTCCGACACCCTGGTCCCCTCCTGTCACCCTTCAACCCCCTCAACCCCCTGTATGTGACCTCCTCTCCCTCACCCACCTTTCCTCCTCCCCCCTCCTCCCTCGTACACACTCCTCTTGTCCCCTCACCCCTTCCACCTCCTCCCCTTCTCCCTCGTACACACTCCTCCTCCCCCTTACCCCTTCCACCTCCTCCCCGCTCCTCCTCCTCCCTTCCACCTTCTTCCCTCTCTCCCTTGTACACACTCCTCCTCTCCCTCACCCCTTCCTCCTCCTCTTGCCCCCCTCTCCCCCACTCCCCCCCCCCTCTCCCCCACTCCCCCCCCCCCCCTCTCCCCCACTCCCCCCCCCCCCCCCTCTCCCCCACTCCCCCTCGCCCCCCACCTGTCGAAACCCCAATCTCATATTTTGGGGTCCAGTAAATCGACCACGGGCTTTTGATTGGTGCCACTTTTATTTCCGAACGACACCGCTCTCCTCCTCAAACCGAGCGTGGCGGAACGGATAGATGGACGGACAGACAGAGGGAGATGATAGATAGATGGATAGAGATGAATTAAAGCACTTTGAAGCATTTAGGAACTGTTATTAAAATTAAGTTTCATATTCAGTAATGTCGAACAGAGGAAGACCCTTGTGACATGCTTGCTAATAGAGCTTACACAGACAAAAGTTTGATTAATACAATAACCAGATGATTAAAATCGACCTCTGTTGTCTATGATTCGATACATACATATTCTATATTACTGAAGGAGTCAACAGAGATGGATTTTAACCCCTAGTCTGTGATAGGTCGTTACTAAGATAATTAAATAGTTTAAAGTTAGCCATACAACCATAAGTAAACAGGAAGAAAAAAAAATCCCAAATAAACAAAACTTACAAAAAAAGAAAATAATGATAAATAGAGAGGCCGAGCAGAGACTGGGACGAACAAATTGATGGACGGAAGTGTAGCGCGATCCTGAATGAAAACGAAATTTACTTGTCATTCACGGGCAATTTGTCATTCATGTGTAATTTGTCAGTCATTGAGGCAGAGCCAGTCGTGTAATCAAGACGACACCTGCACAAGATTGCTGGGGAAGGTAGGTGGAGGGGGGTGGGGTGAGTAGGGGGGAAGGTAGGTATAGATTTAAAATATATAAACACCGTATGATTAGGTGCATTTTATTGCCACCGATTTGCTTATATTTTCGTAAATGTCATAAGGAGTATATAAGAGAATCGTCGTATACAGTATATGGTGTCGCACCGCATAGTGTTTGTATAATAATTTTGTCGCTTTTCTTGGTATATTTTTAAATTAGGAATATTCTTGCCATTTATACACCATGTCTCTTTACAGTATTATCTCGTTTTGCTTTTCTCCGTCTCGTCAGCGTATTTTTGTTTTCTTCTCTTCCTTCCTTCCAGCATTACCTTTCTTCTTGTATTCTTACTTCTCACCGTACATCACATTTACCTATCCCACTGTTTCTCTTATTCTTCATGGTCTTCATCACTTCCTTCTTTCACCTTTCTCAATACAGATCCACTTTTTCCTCTTTTCTTTTCCTTCCTTCCCAGCCTCTTTCTATCCCCTTTCTCTCCCTCCCTCCGGCTTTTCCTTCCTTCCCAGCTTCTCTCTGTCCTCCTTCTCTCCCTCCCTCCGACTCTTCCTCATTCCTTCACCACCTCTCTCTCCCTCCTTCCCTCCTTCCGTGCCTCACCTGAACGCCTCCTGAGCTCAGCACCCGGGAAGACAGGTGGCCATAAAACAACATCGGCGGTGCTGGTGGTTTATTAGATCAGCCGCTCTTTTACTTAGGAGCAGGGAATCACCACGACGGCAGTGTTGGTAATCCTGGGCGACGACGCGAGGAGGATCATTTTCACCTGGAAGGCCTCGGTAAACTTGAATAAAACTAAAAAGCAAATTTCCCCAGAATCTTTTATTCTCTATTTTACAACTTCTAGCTTTTCTTTCTCTATTATTCCACCTCCCAATCCCCTCTCAAGTTAACCCTCCAATAAATCTTCCACACAATAAAGTCCCAAATTCCTCCAATCCATTATTAGTTTATTTCTATGTTTACTCTAGCCATCAGTCAGTCATCTATGAAGGGTCTGTAGTTGTCGAAAAAGAGCTCCAATCCTAACGCTATTCTTGACTGAAAGTGTGCTAGCTTAATAATCCAGTAGAGTTGATAGACTCTGAAGTTTTATTTTAACTAATCTTACCAAAAGGAGATTATTTGCGTGTCCATGTGTTTGTCCATACTTAGATTTGCGTCCTAGATGTGTGTGTTTCGTGCGTGTGTTCGTATATGTGTTCTGGCTCTTCATTACTCTGCTTGGGGGCTATCGTGATCGGTGTTGCCAGTCTCTGATGCTTTATCTTCGCATTTTCATTTATGCATTTATTAGCGTATTTTGCTGTATATTTATCCATTCGTACCTATTTATGATATATTATCATCCATTGATTTCGCTGTTACATTTTATACTTTTTATTTCTTTTTTGCTCTATATGAATCTGTGTATAAATCTTATATTTTAGGAGTATAGTTGGTTGTTGGAAGGAACATAATAATTGATATTGGTTCAGGGGTAATTTATCGAGAGGACTTCCCTAGTGGTTAAGGCCCCATTAATTGCTCTTTCCATTCACATATGCATAGCCTACGTGAGTTGCAGTTGGGATGTGTGTACATGCTTAGATTGATATGCAGGATTCGAAGTTGCATAATAAATCGTAGGCAGTGTCCACCATTCTTTAACTGTCTACGTGGTGCGATGCATAAGGTGTTGATTTTCGGTGTGAGCATCCTGGATTCGAATCCACGGACTGCCACATGTGTTTGTAAATTTCATTAATCGATTTTAGGAGTATAGTTGGTTGTTGGAAGGAAAAATAATTATGGATATTGGTCAGGGGTAATTTATCGAGAGGACTTCCCTAGTGGTTAAGGCCCCATTAATTGCTCTTTCCATTCACAGATGCATAGCCTACGTGAGTTGCAGTTGGGATGTGTGTACATGCTTAGATTGATATGCAGGATTCGAAGTTGCATAATAATCGTAGGCAGTGTCCACCATTCTTTAAACTGTCTACGTGGTGCGATGCATAAGGTGTTGATTTTCGGTGTGAGCATCCTGGATTCGAATCCACGGACTGCCACATGTGTTTGTAAATTCCATTAATCGATTTTAGGAGTATAGTTGGTTGTTGGAAGGAACATAATAATTGATATGGGTTCAGGGGTAATTTATCGAGAGGACTTCCCTAGAGGTTGAGGCCCCATAATTGCTCTTTCCATCACATATGCATAGCCTACGTGAGTTGAAGTTGGGATGTGTACATGCTTAGATTGATATGCAGGATTCGAAGTTGCATAATAAATCGTAGGCAGTGTCCACCATTCTTTAAACTGTCTACGTGGTGCGATGCATAAGGTGTTGATTTTCGGTGTGAGCAGCCTGGATTCGAATCCACGGACTGCCACATGTGTTTGTAAATTTCATTAATCGATTTTAGGAGTATAGTTGGTTGTTGGAAGGAACATAATAATTGATATTGGTTCAGGGGTAATTTATCGAGAGGCCTTCCCTAGTGTTTAAGGCCCCATTAATTGCTCTTTCCATTCACATATGCATAGCCTACGTGAGTTGCAGTTGGGATGTGTGTACATGCTTAGATTGATATGCAGGATGCGAAGTTGCATAATAAATCGTAGGCAGGTCCCCCATTCTTTAAACTGTCTCCGTGGTGCGATGCATAAGGTGTTGATTTTCGGTGTTGAGCATCCTGGATTCGAATCCACGGACTGCCACATGTGTTTGTAAATTTCATTAATCGATTTTAGGAGTATAGTTGGGTGTTGGAAGGAACATAATAATTGATATTGGTTCAGGGGTAATTTATCGAGAGGACTTCCCTAGTGGTTAAGGCCCCATTAATTGCTCTTTCCATTCACATATGCATAGCCTACGTGAGTTGCAGTTGGGATGTGTGTACATGCTTAGATTGATATGCAGGATTCGAAGTTGCATAATAAAGCGTAGGCAGTGTCCACCATTCTTTAACTGTCTACGTGGTGCGATGCATAAGGTGTTTGTTTTCGGTGTGAGCATCCTGGATTCGAATCCACGGACTGCCACATGTGTTTGTAAATTTCATTAATCGATTTTAGGAGTATAGTTGGTTGTGGGAAGGAACATAATAATTGATATTGGGGGAGGGGTGATTTATCGAGAGGACATCCCTAGTGGTTAAGGCCCAATTATTGGCTCTTTTCCATTCACAGATGCATAGCCTACGTGAGTTGCAGTTGGGATTTGTGTACATGCTTCGATTGATATGCAGGATTCGAAGTTGCATCATAAATCGTAGGCAGTGTCCACCATTCTTTAACTGTCTACGTGGTGCGATGCATAAGGTGTTGATTTTCGGTGTGAGCATCCTGGATTCGAATCCACGGACTGCCACATGTGTTTGTAAATTTCATTAATCGATTTTAGGAGTATAGTTGGTTGTTGGAAGGAACATAATAATATATATATATATATATATATATATATATATATATATATATATATATATATCTGTATATTGATGATTCTGCTTAAAATATACGCAGAAACATATATATTATATAGACTATTATATAGACATATTTCTTTATCGGTATATTTATCTCAAAATATATTTTTGGTATAGGCTATGTTTCCTCTCTATGCGCCTTTTCTGACTTACTTACCTATCCCAATTCAAAAGTGTATTTATCTTTATATATGACTAAGTGAAGATGCACGTTTCATAGTTTTATCCTGAAAAAATATATATAGAATTAACGAGCGAGGTCCACGTGGTTGTGGTAAAGTTTCATGAGAAATACATTTAACAGGGTATTGGGGAAAGTGTCTGTATGTGAGAGAGAGAGAGAGAGATCACAGATCAATGTAAATGTATATTGGTCGTCTTGGGAGTGCGTTATCAATCACGTTTTTTCTCTACGTTAAAGACTTGTATTATATATTTTTTTTTTTACCATTTCGGACTTTTCCCGCGGCGAGTTCAAGGTTACGTTAGCCATTCTCATAACATATCTAATACACTTCTCAAAGCTCCAACTTAAAGAAAGAACACTCATGCAGTGGAATCACACACACACATACTCAACACACACACACACACACACACACACACACACACACACACACACACACACACACACACACACACACACACACATACACAACATCCACACTCACAGACACACACACACACATTAGTCTTGTCTTGGTCTCGAGTGGCTTTCAACAAACGCAGACGTACAAACGCACATGATCACGGACACATAAATTGACTCACGTACGTACGCGCAAGGTCTACACGTATCTTAAACCCACTACACGTGGACAGATGGCCACACACACATGCAACCTTGGTCTAGTCACACACAAACACTGATGCACACACACACACTCGCACACACTTACATGAAATTAATAGATAACAATAACTCCGATATACATCGTACATAAATTGTTACCACACACACACACGTCCTTGGGAGAGCCACGGCCGGCCACGTACACACACATACACACCACGGCCACGGACGGAGGCAAGGACGCCGTGGGCCCCCGTCAGGAAGATGACTGGCGTGATTTATACTTCATTGTTCGCCGCGCCGTGTCATAAATGAGTTACGGCGTCAGTTAGTCCGTGACGTTTTACTGCGGGACCGACTCTACTGCTGCTGCCTGCCCCCCCCCCCCCCCCCCCCCCCCCCCCCCCCCCCCCCCCCTCTCTCTCGCTCTCGCCCTCTCTCTCTCTCTCTCTCTCTCTCTCTCTCTCTCTCTCTCTCTCTCTCTCTCTCTCTCTCTCTGACGTCATATCACGGCAGATTCAAGATTGTTTCACGATGATTCTTGGGCTCCCAAATATTTATCAACAGTCCGTCACAAGTCAATAATCATATACCGGTATATATTTTAGCCCCCCTCCCCATAACAAAATTAAGGTTTAAACATTTCTGGAGATTAGCAGTATTGAGCATAATGTCACCACGCGTATGCAGTGAATATTTATTAAGCCAGTGGAGCAATTAATCTATTTTAGGAAGTTGCTTGGTATTGAAATCAAATGAATGTTTAGAGTAAAATAAAGTGTCTCGAAAAGCTAGGTGGACGTTGTTGGAGGCGAAGGTCGGAAGTAGAGAAATAGCTTTTAGTTTGTCTCGTCTCTCTAGCCCTCCTCTCCTGTGACCACCACACCTGCGTCTGTCCTTGGCTGTCCCCTGTCCACCACCACCACCTCGGGGCGTGGACCATGGGGAGAGAGAGAGAGCGAGGCGAGAGCGAGCGCGAGCGAGAGCGAGAGCGAGGAATGAGTGGGTGGTGTACTAAAAGAGTACCGTATATCTATAATCCTCTAATAAAAAGAGAGAGAGAGAGAGATCAAAATAGCGAGCAATGAGTGGGTGGTGTACTAAATGAGTAGGCTACCGTATATCTATAATCCTCTAATTCTTAAAGATCATCATACACTATGCAAATTATTTATAGTGTTATAGGTAATACACTCGATATAATTCCATTCTATGCAAGCAACATTAATATAAGAAGGATCCTCACTTTACTGCTTGATTTTTTTGTTCTCACTTTCCTTCATACTCTTAAAGCAGCCTTCACTTTAACTCACAGGTATATTCTACTTTATACTGTAACTAACACTTTTGTTGAATGTAATTCCTCCTCGCGCCATCGTGTATCATTATTCCTAATTTGTTCGCTCAAATTACCCCTCATTCACCCATCTTCACTTGCTCTAGTCATCCCTCTCCCTCGCCCCCGTTCCCTCTCCTACTCGCTCCACATAACTCCTCCCACTCACTTCCACCTTCCTTCTAACTATTCCCTTTTATTTCCTTCTTCTCTTCCCTTCTATTTACTTCTTCTATTCTCTTCTATTTCCCTTTTCATTCGCTCCCATTTTCCCTCTTACTCGTTCCCATTCCCTCTATTATTCTTTGCCATTCCCCCTCGAACTCTTTCCATTCTGACTCTAATTCTCCCATTTTATTATCCCCCATTTACCCTTTTACTTGCTCCCTTTCCCCTCTTATTCGCCCCATTTACCCTTTTACTTGCTCCCATTTCCCCTCTAACTCTTCCCTTTTCCTCTCTTATTCGCCCCCATTTCCCCTCTTATTCGCCCCCATTTCCCCTCTTATTCGCTTCCAGGTCCCCTCTTATTCGCTCCCCTTTCCCCTCTTCCTCACTTCCATGTTCCCTCTTACTCGCTCCCATTTCCCCTCATTCGCTCCCATGTCCCCTCTTACTCACTCCCCTTTCCCCTCTTCCATGTTCCCCTCACCGGCCTCCTCTCCCACTCCCCTCTGTCCTAACATTTAATCCTCTTCATCCTTCTTTAAATAGCCGGTGTTCCCTTTCATCTCCTCCCTTCTCATTTTCCCCGTGGCTTCCCACTTTCTCTTGGCGTGGTCCCCCGGGTCCCCTCCCCTCTCCTCTCCTCTCCCCTCGGCCGGCCCTCAGTAGTGCCTCTCCTTCCCCTCACTCTCTGTCGCTCGCCCCTCGCCTGCCTCCTCCTCCTCCTCCTCCTCCTCCTCTTCTTCTTCTTCTTCTTCTTCTTTCTTCTTCTTCTTCTTCTTCTTCGTCTTCTTCTTCTTCCTTCCATTCTCTCTTCTTCTTCTTCTTTCTCTCTTTCTTCTTCTTTCTTCCTCCTTCTGTCTTTCCTTCTCTTCTTCTTCTTCTTCTTCGTCTTCTTCTTCCTTCTCTTTCTTTCTCTCTCTTCTTCTTCCCCTCCCTTCTCTCTCTCCATCTGCCTTCCCTCCTCTCCTATCCTCTCTCTCTTCTCGATCGATCTCTCCTTCTTCTCCTCAGTCATTCATTCTTCTTCTGTCCTCTCTCTCTCTCTCTCTCTCTCTCTCTGTTTATAGTGTCGATTATCACTCATCACATCCGTCGCTAAGTTCGTTAATTTTTTTCCTTTTTTGGTAGGCCAATCATTTTGGGCGGAGTATTTCATTCTCTCCTCCTTGTCCTCCTTTTCCTTTTTTTTGTTCGCACTCGCACGCTCACCGCTCTCTCTTCCCCCTTCATCCCCATCACAAGAATCACGTCTCTCTCATCTCTCTCATCTCCTCACTCACCTCATCACTCACCTCACTCATCTGCGCCCTCTTCCATCCTCTCTTCTGTCTCATGCTCTCCTCCCTCTCGTCGTCTCGTGGCTCTCCTCCCATCACTTCTCATCTCTCACTCACGCTCACTGCCCTCACCCTGCGCATCACAGGCCGCTCCTGCACTCACTCCACGCTCCCCTCTCTACAGTCTCCTCTCCCACTCTCCATCTTTCTCGCCTCTTGTCTCTCCTCGATCTCTCCTCACACCCTCTCTCTCCCTACCCGATTTCTCTCTCTCATCCTATCACCCTCTCTCTCCTCATCTTCTCTCTCGTCCCTGTCTTCCTTCTCCCTGGTAGCTCCTCAGCTCTCTCTCTCTCTCTCTCTCTCTCTTTTCCTCCTTTCCTTCCCTCGCCAGGACTGTCTGTTCGCGTTTTCTGTCGGGCCGTGACATGTGTCTGTCAGCCTCAGGCCCTGGCGGGAGAAGTGCCTTCGCCTTGTTTTTTCGTGCCACACGCTTTTTACCCAACCGTTTTCTTTAGCTTTGTCGTGGGGCGGCATGGTGCGGAAAAACAACAAACCTCTAGCGCCTCCGCCCCCACGACATTCCCTAAACAAAGACCCTCCATTATTTTGACTTATGGCCCGGCGTTAGAAGAAGGAGAGAAAGAAGTTGGATTAGAGTCTTGATTAAAGAAATAAAAGGTGTTGTTTACCTTCGGGAGGTGGAGTAGTGGGAGGGAGGAGGAGGAGGAGGAGGGGGCGGTGGTGGCGAAAGAAAACGGAAACAAACACGACGCAGAGATACAACTAAAGAAACCGAATTAATCCATACCCACCTCTTTGTTTTTCTCTTTTCGTCTTCTACGAATATATTATCGACCATCTCTTTCCCTTACTCTTTCATCCATTACTCTTTTTTCATCTAGTCTAGATTTCTACAGAGGCCTAACTAGTATACATAAAAAGTATGACAAGGGAAAGCGGAACCTCCACAGCAAACCCCACAAAGCCAACAAAACAAACCCTCCACAAAACCCGAACCGCCACGGCCAAACCACCCTACTAAAACGATGTCAGAACCCAAGTATATTCCAGGGAAAAAGAACCTGGTCATTTTTTTAATTTTGGTACGGGCGTGCAAAGGGCTTACCCTCCCAGCTGGACGATGTTTTCTGTCAACTTCAGATTCGTCTTGGATGGTTGGAACCTGGCGAGTTTTTTTTTTTTCTCTGTACGGTAAACATTTTGGGGGAAACTCTGGTGCAGGACTGGCTCCGCTCATCGCCCTCCCTCTTATCCTTCTCTCTCTTTCTTCCTTTACTTCTCTCTTCCATTTATTAATTGGCGCACTTTTGAGGTACACTTGTCAGGAGAGAGAGAGAGATTGTGTGTGTGTGAGATTGAGAGAGAGAGAGAGCGAGAGAGGAAAGTGAGTGGATAACATAATATAACTTAGATGGAATTGGTGGGTGGGTGAGTGATTTAATAGACACTGGAATTTTTCTCATTTAAAATACTACACAATTTTGAGAGAGAGAGAGAGAGAGAGAGAGAGAGAGAGAGAGAGAGAGAGAGAGAGAAAAAGAGATAAAGGGTGAAGCTGAGACAAAGGGTAGACTAGGCGGCACTTGGTAATTAACCCATTCCGTCCAGAACTTTGTGCCGGTATTGATTGTACGACGAGTTGGTAAAGGCTTCGCTGATCCTGAGAACTTCCGTTTTTACGGCTTATTTCTGGCACAAAACCACATTGGCAAAACAAACCCAGCCTAGACCTGACGGAGGCACACACGGAGGGAGAGTACCACACCCCCCCCACCCACCACCTCACGGGGGGGGGGTGGGTGGTCGTTTAAATAATTTATAGTGGTTCCGGCCCCCTATTGTTGTACTGCCTTCGAATATCTAAACGAGACAACCCACGGAAAAAGAAAGTAACCACCACCGTGCCGTTCGTTTTCTTTCCCTTACATGTCCTATGTTGTATGTCTTCGGATATCTAACGAGACACGGAAAAGAGTACCACCATCCCCACCACACACCCCTCGTTTTCCTCCCTTCCCCCCCTCCCCTTTGACTGTCCTATGTTGTATGTCTTCGGATATCTAACGAGACACACGGAAAAGAGTACCACCACCTAACCCCACCCGAGAGCTACCGTAGGTCGCACCACCCCTCGTTTTTTCCCTCCCCCCTTCCCCTCCCCCTCCCCCCCCCCTTACATGTCCCTATGTTGGTAATGTCCTTTCGGATATCTAGAAACGAGGACAGCACAACAGAAGTCACGGAGGTAACCTGCAAACCCCCACCCCACCACCCGCCTTGGTTTCTTGTAGTCGCCATATTGTTTACTTTCTGCTTTGATATTGTCTACCTTCCAGTTCTTTCATGCGTGTCTTCGTTGGGATATTTTTACTAAATTACAGTACCTACAACTGTAAATTTGACTTGGA
>CM064495.1:44597063-44644563 GCA_032716605.1 Paralithodes platypus
CTGTAAATATCTCCTTTTCTTTCGTGCTGGTTTCCTTCACATTCACGACTAGCTACACCACTTTGCCCCTGCCACAAACAATGTCTTACAACAATCCTTACTCAATTTCCATCAATCACTATCTCCGTCGTGCTGGTGAATGAAATGATAGCATCTTAAAAGTGGGTTTAAATCTTAAAAGGGTAACAGTGCTTTGAGTCTGGCGGGAAAAACAACGAGAAAGATAAGGTCCTGAGTGAGTGGAAGGGGTTGAGAAGGGCTAAACCGATCCCCTCCTCGAGGGCAGAGGTCGAGCCCAGCAGTTGGTGTAGGTGTGCTTGTGTGTGTGTGTTTTGGAGGGGAGCGGGTGTGGGTGGGTGTTGGGAGTGAGTGGGTACTTTGTAAATATGTTGTTCTGTGTGTGTGTGTGTTATTGTTGTTGTGTTGTATATTTTTGTTTACGTGGGTTCACTTGTGTCCTTTATAAGTTACCTCGTGTCACGTGTGTGGGTTGTATAGGTGTGTATTTTTGTTTAGCAGGTGTGTGTGAGTGTGTAGGTTTGTGCGTGTGTGCGTGCTGTGCCTGGGTGACTGGCAAGGTGGTAGGGGAGGAGTTGAGGGTAAGTGAGATTAATGGTTGACCAACTCAGGTGAAAGTTTGATGCGAAAAAAGACAAATGAATGTAGAAAGCAAGCGAGAAAGAGCCGAAGTACCCAGCCAACGAAGGTACCCTGCATTGAGGGGCGGAGTCGAGAGAGAGAGAGAGAGAGAGAGAGTATAAGCTAGGTCAAGAAGTACGAGGGAGGAAGAGAGATAGAAGCTTGATCGAGAGTGGGATAGAAACTAGGTCGAGAGAAAAAAAAAGTTGCCAGTTACATTATAATTAAATATACACACAGACCCGTTAGTCACAAGTTCGACCAAGTAATTCGACGTTAATCACTACTGCTGACAATTAGCCCCAACTGCAATAATAACAAATAATTCGAGAGAGAGAGAGAGAGAGTGAGATAGAGATAATAGGATAGAGAAAGAAAGAAAGAAAGAACGAAAGAGAGAGAGAGAGAAGGCGAGAGAGTACACTGGAGTACAAAGGAAATCAAGAGAGAGAGAGAGAGAGAGAGAAGGACAAGAGGACGCGTGCAGCCCTCCGTGGAAATTGGTGGGCGATTACAGCGGTGAAATGTTGACGCGGCTACAGGCACAGTCGGCCCCTGGCACTTGACTTTATTTCACAGTACAGTAATTAGCGTTTGGTGCCACGTCGGCGGGGGGTGCCACCAGTCGTCTCTCTCTCTCTCTCTATCTTCTCTGTTTGAGGCTTTCATTCGTCATTGATTTGATTTCCGCCTTGCGTCTTGTTTTAATAATTTGCCATATGGCCTCGTGTTAGAATGTCATAGGAGAGATTTGAAGTCATATCATCCCATTAATGTTTTCTTTCTGTGTACTTGGGCAACTGTTTTTATTCCCTTCTATTTATGATAATTATGTTTCCTTATTTAGGTAATACATTTAGCTCCATCGTGTCTCATCCGTCAACTGTTTTGCACAACCAATGCCCCTAAACATTCATCATCACTCAGCCTTTGCACCCCATTTTCCCCTGAACACCCGAACACCCTTCCAAAAAGAAGCCCTATTCAGCCGAGCCGGGACAAAATCCTGAGAGAAGTCGGTGGTGGTGGTGGTAGTGGGGGAGGCGAGGTCTGCAGGGCATGTCACAGAGCAGCCCAGGTTGAAGTCTACACCTGACAACTCGAGAGAAGCGCTCCGCTACGGGAAGACGGACTCTCTCCTTCTCTCTGAGGGGGTGGGGGCTTAGAAGGAAAGGGATGTTGGTGTGCTGGGGAGAATAGGTACTTCATGGGGATTTATGTGTGTGGATTTATGATACGTATGGCTTAAGAAGACAATAAATGGTTAGGGAATAAATAGGGAAGAATAATACCTTGATCGAGAGAGGAGTTGGAGAGAAATGTCAATATGGAATGTTGGAAGGTATGTCGATTTTCTGGCTATGAGTGTTATTGAAAAAAAAGGAATAAAACGGGATTAATAGAGACGAGTCCTTAGTTGAACATTGTCGTTTACACAATTATCTGGAATACGCTAAAGATATCAAGTCTTGGGATTGACGGAGCTCAAATCAAGTATTCATTCCTGCTCTTTCCTGGTCGTGCCTGCGATTGGCTGGCAAGCAGTGACCAGAGAGCTTTGTGGGCAGACAGAAGCAAGTTGCATGTCCAGCTGTAATTTCCCTGCCTGCCGCATTTTTACCACCGAATGATGTAATGAGGGGAGGGCGATGGCGGGGGAAAGGAAGAATGGACGAGAGAAAGAGAGTATCGCTTCTCTTATGTCGCTTGTATTCCTTTTCTTGTGTAGTATATGCGGATAAGTGCTTCTCTTATTCCTCTTCTCTTTATACTATTATATATTATATAACTCCTCCATTACCAACAGGATTTTTATTCATGCGTGTGCGTCTATTATTCGTTTAGTCACTAGTATATATCAATGTTGCCATGTATTTATGATAATATATATATATATATATATATATATATATATACTGATATTATACTGATATTATATACAGTACATAGGTAGATATATCTGTTAAACATAATTATTAATTATAATGTATTCTAATTTGTTTTCTTTCTTCCACAGGTAAGTTGAGACTCTATGTTTTGCCCAAAGAAGAAGGTTGAGTTCCTGTCGAAGGTAAGTATCCTCAATATCAAAGCAATATACAAAGAAATGCGAACAACAACAGACACACTAGTTTTATTGAGGCTTCTTGTTTTTTTAGTAAATGAAAAGTGCCTTAGACATATTTGCAAGATTAATTTCCCTTATAAATGTATACATTAGGGTTTGATTGCATACATTTATCTAAACGTATTTAGAAAGTCGAAGCATTATCAAAATTAACAACGTCTCGTGGCAGTTCCAAATGTTTACGACTCGGTTGATTTTTTTTAGATTGATCTGACTTGATCAAACAACCTTGTAACTATACAATAATTGAGGTCCGGTACATTATATTAAATGATAACGATAATACTTCGAAATTATGAGGTTTGATTGCTTATGCTTATTAGTTTGGCATGTTGCCTTATGTTGAAATCATTGTTGTATTAGAGTACAAACACACAATACTGAATAATATGCATATATAATATAAAATAAAGATTTAGGCCTATGAATCTTTACAGGAATTCCAATGGTGTGTAAAAACTGTAACAGACTAGAATGCCAGCTTTAGTATCGTTAAAGTTGTTTGCCTTGAAGAATGGATGTTTGGCAATATAAGTTTATATTAAGCAAAGTTATGGTTGGGTTACATTAAGTTTGGTTTGATTAGCTTAAGCGGTATGGTAGGTTTGATTAAGTTTGGTTACCTATAGTTAACATTATATTGAGTTCGTTTAAGTTATAATAGGTTAAGTTAGATCATATTTATTTTCTTTTGTCTTTGTTTTGTAAAGTTTAGTTTAGCTTCATTTACGTTCGCTTATATATAATATGTTACCAAAGTTACGTTAGTTTAATTAATCAAATTCACCTTATTAACTGAACTTTTAAAATATGTATCCACACTAGGTAACCAGTCATTCGTTCGATAATACGAACCCCCTTGTGTGTTGTAATGTTACTATGCGGTACAGCCAATAGCTTTGTATTCCCGGTACAGGCAGATTAGTCAGTCATGCGTTGTCTGCTCAGTGGGGAGGCGGTACATGGTGCATAGTGACTGGCCGCTTTGTATTCCTAGCCTTCAGCACCCACTATGATGGAATTATTAGTCGTGTCTTCTGTGTGTGCTGTGGGCTTGAGTTGTACCGTACTTCCGCGTTTATATTGCGGTGTTTGATTGGAGTGTACCGTGTTTGTATTTTATACGTTCATTTGTACCGTATTTCCACGGTTTTGATGCAAAGTTTGGTTGACTTTTAAGTTACTCAATTATTTATTCCATAATTTTGTGTATTTTATGTGGTGTTCCATTGACTTTGCCGTATATCTCTGTTTCTTGGTCTGTTTCATCAAAGCCCAGTATGACATCATTGTCAGCCCTGTCAGTATGTCATACGACATTCTTAAATATTCTTGCTATTATTACTGTAATGCCCTGTACCTGCAAAAATCCCGCAACCACAATACTACCCGAGTTGACGTCTGGGATAGCATAAAATAGTCGTTGATGGTGAAGTCTAATAATAAACCCATCACGTGAATCACCACGAGAGTATCACCTGGTTCTTTCAAGGAGAACTACGGTTGCTATCCTATTGTACGTCCAAGGTAGTACAGTCGGTTAGCGCGCAGGTCTGGTAAAAAACATACATGTTCATAACCAGGGTTCGAACCCGTGCCAGGCATCTCAAAGCCTGGGGAGTTTTCGGGAGGGTTAAATTCCCTTCGCACCCAGCATTTCATTGGTGGGTCATGGACCGTGATCTGGTAGCTAGATAGAACACCCATCACGCGGACCTTAAACAATATTGAGATTGCCGAGGTGATGTGGCTACGATACCTTACGACCTTAAAATAGGCTAGGGACTAGCCTTGTTAAAGAAGGATGCTATGTAATGCCCTGTACACAAACTCCCACGGCGAGTAAGAGACATGAGGGACATCTCGTTAGACAACTTCAAGAGAGCCCTAGATGTCGAACTGCAAAAAGTGCCAGACGAGCCCATCCTCGCAAGGGAGCGAGCTGTCGCTTCAAACAGTCTACTGCACCAAATCACCACCCATAACGAGGGGCGTCGCGCTCCTTGGTGCCGCTAGAGGAGCGGCGAACACATCCAAAGGTATCCAAAGGTAAAGGTAAGGTACCCGTAAAAATCCCGCAACCACAATATTACCCGAGTTGACGTCTGGGATAGCGTAAAATAGTCGTTGATGGTGAAGTCTAATAAACCCATTACGTGAATCACCACGAGACTATCACCTGGTTCTTTCAAGGAGAACTAAGGTTGCTATCCTATTGTACGTCCAAGGTAGTACAGTTGGTTAGCGCGCGAGTCTGGTAAAAACATACATGTCCCTAACCAGGGTTCGAACCCACGCCAGGTATCTCAAAGCCTGGGGAGTTTTCGGGAGGGTTACATTCCCTTCGCACCCAGCATTTCAATTACAGTATGTTATATAGCTTGAAGGAATTTCTGAGAATCAAAACAATAATTATTGATATAAATTATACCGTTTTGGTTCCTAAAGGTCCTTTCTTTCTAAGCTATATCAAATCTTCTTATGTTTCTATGTTTATCAGATGCCTTTTACCTTGTTTTCGTGTATATATTGCGTTGTTCCATATTCCACATTCCCCTGTTTATTTTGTACCACAGTATACACAAGAACTAAACTTTCTACTATAGTCCGTTCATTCTAGGTTGGGCAGAAATCCTAACCTCTGTAACTCAAAAGGGGCTACAGCAAATGCGCTGTCAATTTCCACACCTATTCCCTAGCCAAGTCTTCCTATTTGGTAGAAATAATAGCTCGATTACTCTAGTCCTTTTTGAGTTACAGAGGTTTGGGGTTACGATTCCTGCCCAACCTAGAATGAACGGACTATAGTGTGTATAACGTGTGTTGCTGTTTGACGTGTACCGTGCTGTTGGGGGTATTGTTTTATTTACCTTGTATATACCTTTTTTATATTCTGTTTTGTTCTATCATTCCACACTTTTAGTTTGTTTTTTGTTCGGTTTTGTTGACTCATGCCTTAGTTCTAGGGTTTGTTTTGTGTTTGTTTGTTTTTTAGACGATTTGTGTATATTTGTGTGAATATCCTGTAATGTTTAGTTAATGCTTCTGTTTTCATACACTGATTTCGTTCGTACTTCTGTGTATTCCTTGTTTACATTTAGATGACATAGACTGTCAGTATATAATGTAATTAATGTTCCCATACTTTGGAAGACAAAAAATAAAGGTATACAAATAGATCATTGTTGTTATTGCATATTAATGTTTCTCAAATGCTTTTTTATTCCCTGCTCAACCATGTATTTAGCCATTTTGCAGTACGTTGTAAAAACCCGCCTTGGGATAATATTTGCTGTCGGATTGCCTTAAAAATACCTTCACGCATGACTCTTTGCATAAGAATAGTGTACATCGGCAGCAGTACTCATTAACATGCATAATATCTGAATCCCGCAGTTATCGAGGCATGGAATTTTGTGTGACCAGGGCTAGTGGGGTCGTGAAGGCATCTTGGTAGTAGTGGTGTTGGTGGTGGCAGTACAAAGGAGTACAAAGGAAATCAAACAACAACAGGTCCAGCGACCCCTCAAGGCTGCTTGCCCTCCAAAACACTGATGGTCAAGTGTCCAGACAGTGGTTTAGAGAGCAGTGGTGGTAGTAGTGGTGGTGTGGGTGATTGTGGTGTTGCTAATGGTGGTTGCAGTGGCAGTGGTGTTGGTAGTTGTGGTGGTGTGTGTGTAATGGTGGTTCTTGTGGTGGTGGTCGATTTCTTTTTCCCCAGCTCAGTTCGTATGCATAAAGCAACATTGATACTTCCATTCATATATTACACATCATGTTCTCCCTGTATTCTCTATAGTAATTTATTTGTTATTTAACTGATTAGGATCGAGTAATTAAGAGTAAGTTTGGCAAGGCTACGATTAAAATTAAGGATCATTATAGGCTGTGAAAACACACACACACACACACACACACACACACACACACACACACACACACACGCACACACGTACGTCTCCCCATCATCGCCTCCTTCATGTGTCTGGTCGCGTCTCGGGGTCGCCAGCAGGAGGAGGTTTTTGGGGCCTGTTCTCTCATCCGAGCGGCTAATGACGGACGGAAGCTGTAATTGCTTCTTGGTACATCTGTCAATAAGGAGAATTGTGTCTAGCATTTTTACAGTGATCGTCATGTTGGGTACCTTTTTTTGTTTTTGTATTTGCATTAGTTTATACAAGTACATTGGGGTTTGTAATTGATGATTAATGTTAAGAAAGGGGTGTAATAATGTTGATGGATAGATGGACACGTACAGTAAGTACATCACCGGAGAGTGAGGAAGGATGAGGGTTGGAGAGGACTGGAATAATACGGTACTTTTGAAAACCTCAGTGTGGCTTAACTCTTCCTGTAGAAAACTCTGCTCTCGTCGAACGTCTTCTCGCTTTATTGCTCTATTAGCGTCAGGGGAGGGCTGACGAAACCTTCCCAAGCACAGGAAAAACCACAAGCTTCTTCTGTAATTTCATGGTACAGATTGGAAAGAGGTGGCTTGCTCGAATCCCCCCCCCCCCCCCTACGGAATTATTATGCTTTCAGTGACATCAAGCGAATCATCACTCTCCCCCAGTCACGACCGAACGGACTTGTGGTAATTTCCTAATGAACGATCTGGGAAGGGTTTTTTTCTGGTTTGCTGATTCATTGGTTGTTCGTTCTTAGCCGCAAACAATTATTAGGGTGGCTTTTAAGGGTGTTGCTCTCAATTTTAGTTAATATATATTATTAAGGTGATGTTTATTACTTAAGCGATGTATGTGCTGTTGTTTTGGGGGAGAAACACACAAGATTGAAAGGTTTAATCATCTTTATATCTGAATTGTTGTTGTTTATTGTTTTTCTTATGTCCCTACTTTCCCACTCCTTTACTCCTTGCCTACCACCCTTAATTCCCCCTTATTGCCTTCATATCTTCCCTCCTCCCCACCTTCCTTCTTGTCCTTCCTTCCTTCCTTCCTTCCTTCCTTCCTTCCTTCCTTCCTTCCTTCCTTCTTTCCTTCCTTCCTTCCGTCCGTCCGTCCGTCCTTCCTTCCTTCCTTCCTTCCTTCCTAAGTCTTCTAAACACGACCCCCCTTCCCCTTCCAGACTTTCCCTCTTCCTCCTCTTCCATCGCCTCCACCGGGCTCCTGAGGCGGTCATAAATGCAGCTCAATCGTCGAATTTCGCGCAGGGGGACGGAGGGAGAAGGGGGTGGGGGTGGGGGTAGGGGCGGACTAGGGGCAAAAATTAACGACTCTTAGCAGTAATGGCCCAGTTATAAGTTAGGGAGCCTTGATGGAACCCGTCGTTAGGTGTTGTTTATTCGTGGCTCCGTGGTTTATTTTTAACGCAGGGCCATTCAAGTCATCAGGATATCACACAGGGACACGGGTTTTACAGCTGCAATGGGGAGTGCTCATAGGCGAGGCTCACTCATTTATTTATATATATATATACCGATATATATATATATATATATATATATATATATATATATATATATATATATATATATATATATATATATATATATATATAAAATGTATTATGAGAAAAAGGGAGGAATATTCTGGGTCGAAATGGGTCAGACATTTTAAGAATAGTCACAGAAAGTTCCTCCTATGTATATCAATTATATAATGTAAAATGCAAGCATATATGAAAAAATTAATGGAAGAACGAAGTGTGTTATTGCTTAAAATGTACCGTAGAAATTTTGATATTGTTGTAATTATCGTTATTATTATTATTCTCATTAGTAGTAGTAGTAGTAGTAGTAGTAGTAGTATATATAAACACATTTATGAAGGCACATAAATCATTACCAATCAGACGTATCAAAACGGAAAAAAAAAAGACAACTAGAAAAACGGAAGAAAGCCAAGATTAAAAAACAAATGCACTGGAAAAATTTGGACCTGGGGTTAGGAAGGAGGCATAGCGAGAAAAGTTAAAAGGCGTGAAGAAAAAGAAGAGGGACATGAAGGTGGAAGGAAGGGATATAAAGGCAAGATGGAGTGGACGAAACTTGGGAGAGAAGGAGGCCGGGAGATAAATAGAAAGAGGGAAGGAGACTGGAAGAAATAGAGAGAGAGAGAGAGAGAGAGAGACAATGGGAGGGCGATGTTGTTACTTGTGGTGGCAGTCAGGCATGCAAGGCAGCAAGAGAAGAGTGGTGCCCTTTTGCCCGCCTGTGTTGTGATGGCTCTGGTGGTGGTGGTGGTTATCTAAGGTTTTTGGGGTGGTTGTTTTTGTGGGGATTTTGTTTATTTGAGTGATGGCGGTTGTTGTGGTGACGATGGTTATTGTGGTGGGGATTGTGGCTGTATCTCGGGTTCAGTGGTGGTCGTGATGTTTGTGGCATTTGTATTCAATAGTGCTGAATCTAATTACCTATGTGATTGCGGTGGTGGTGGTTGTTTTGTGTCGATAGATAGGTTAAACAGTTCCTAGGTGGTGGTTGTTTTGTGTCGATAGATAGGTTAAACAGTTCCTAGGTGGTGGTGGTTGTTTGTGTCGATAGATAGGTTAAACAGTTCCTAGGTGGTGGTGGTTGTTTTGTGTCGATAGATAGGTTAAACAGTTCCTAGGTGGTGGTGGTTGTTTTGTGTCGATAGATAGGTTAAACAGTTCCTAGGTGGTGGTGGTTGTTTTGTGTCGATAGATAGGTTTAAACAGTTCCTAGGTGGTGGTGGTTGTTTTGTGTCGATAGATAGGTTAAACAGTTCCTAGGTGGTGGTGGTTGTTTTGTGTCGATAGATAGGTTAAACAGTTCCTAGGTGGTGGTGGTTGTTTTGTGTCGATAGATAGGTTAAACAGTTCCTAGGTGGTGGTGGTTGTTTTGTGTCGATAGATAGGTTAAACAGTTCCTAGTATCAACGAAAAAAAATATATCCGAGTATTTTCTGTTTGCTTATTTCAACTTCTCAGGGGCGCCTTGCTATATATATACATATATATATATATATATTTTTTTTTTGGGGGGTACACTTATTAACCGGACCCTATATGCAGGCAAGTTTGTAGTTAACTTAGACACTTAGTTCCTCGCCAAGACCCTAGGTAGGCAGGCAGGCAGGTGAACGTGACCGTGAAGCCCATGATCAATTTGTACAGGTATGCAAATGACGGGCCCTAAACAATAGCAGCATAAATCTTGGTAATTAGTTCCACGGCTCTCCTTTCCATCATGGCCGAGACGTCTTTCATCATCCCACCTGTCACACCCAGAGGTGATAATAAGCGCCTATCCTCCGTTTTCCCGTCCTATCTTCTTCTTCTTCCTCCTCCTCCTTCGCCATTTAACCATTTAACTATTCTTCTCTTGAGGTTTTACTATCCGCTTATATGTTCATTGATCTATACCTTTGTACTATCCTTTTATCTTAAAAGTATACCCTTATTTTGTTTTATCTTTATTTTATCCTTTTCAAGTATTTTTGTTTATAGATTCCTGTCTTGTGCATCCTTAACCTCGATTTTTAAATATTATTTTATTCCTACGTTTATTCATCACTCAGATTTTCTATTCTTGTATCTTTTGGTTTGTTTTCTAATCTACCTGTACGTTTCTCACTTGACCTTCCTCCCATCCTCCACTCCTCACCGCTTAGATTTATTATATTGTGAGGCATTTTCCTCGAATTCTTACCATCCTCCGAAGCATAGTCTAATCCTTTACCTTAAATTTCCTTATATTCTTCGACTCATTATTTTACGAAGGTATTACAATTTAAATATTATCCAATATTCATTATTTGTTAATAGTCATAGATGATGGAAATATATTCAACTTTAATAATGTGTCTTGTGAATTGCAAAAACGGATTTATTTTCTTATTTTTACAACCCTCAGATTATTCCAGATCTATTAAATGTAGTAAACAAATAGTAGTCTTTAGTGTGTGATCAACCAAAAGTAGTAAACCAGGCGAAATGATTTACTTTAGAATAATAATATTAATACCTTCAGTGTTCCCTTTTCTTTCCCACCAGTCCATCTTGTCCCAATTATCCTCCTTTCTCTCTCTCGCTCGCTCTCGCTCTCTGTCTCTCTCTCTCTTTATAATCACCTTCCCTTATTCCTTGTTCGGGTCGGCCCCATTTTTCACCTGGTCTTTGTCACTTTTCCCCCATTTCGTCCAACCTGTTCTCTGTTCAAGATATATTTATATTAAAAAAAACTATTTCCACGCTCCTTCACTTCCCACCTTTTCTGAAGCCTTTTTTTTTCCTGTAAGGTTTCCTGACACACTTGTCCTTCTCTTTCTCCGCTCTCTGTTAGCATCCCTTTCTTAAGAGGAGGTTTTCTGGAACCCCTTCTCATTTATGTTTAACCATATTAATTTTGAAATTTTAAGCCAATCGACCTATTAGTTTGGCGATTTTTAAGACATTTCGTGCCATTTCAGTCTCGATATTTTTCCTGTCGAGCGATAGCAAGCCTGCAATTTAGGTTGGGGCATTTTCATACAGAACAAATGCACACATTTATTGCGAAAGGAGTTCTTGTTGTTGTTTTTAAGCTTGATGGAGGTCTAGGGAATAAAGAAGAAATAATAAATAGATAAACAAATAAATATAAATTTCCCCTTAAACTTTTCTCTCTTCGATCCTGTGAAACTGGTCAGGGTGTAAATTAGTGACGATAGAGGTTGTGTTCCATGGATTAAATTTGTGTGTGTGGTCTAATATTATAATGAATTACCTTGATAGTTCTTTTTAAACCTTTCGCCCATTTATGGATATTTCTGTTTGTCATATAGTTTTCCCGTTTCCTAGTTCCTCTTTGTTCTATTACACACACACACACACACACACACACACCACACTCTCTCTCTCTCCACGACCACTCAGTGAAAAGCCTGCGCCGCCCTCTAAATCTTCGATCTGATCTCCACATTTTCTCAATCCCGCCACATTGCGACCCTGAATTAAAGCCCATTTTGCCTTCCGCTGTTTTTTTTCATCCGCTGGGAAACGTGGAATGATGTTCATATTTTGGTTTTATGTTATTTATATTTGCCCTCCCTCCACCACCACCCCCCTTACCCTCCTTTCCCTCTCGCTCTCTCCTCGTCTCTCAGCTGTGCCACCCCCATCCCCCCTTCACTCCTTCTCCTCCCCCAATACATCCACCCCTCTTTAGGTTCGCCCCCCACCCCCCTTTCTTTTTACTTGCTTTCATCTATTGTACTGTTGAAGGAGAAGGCAAAAGCGGGTTACGAGTGAATTACTTATTTGTTTGAGTGTCTTTGTATGCTCTCCTTATGCAGTCCACCACCGTTCATTGCTCACTTCCTCTATGTTGAGTTACCTGTGCATCATCATAATTATTTTGCTTGCAATTTATTAAGTTGTCGTATCTCATTATTTAAATTTAATAAGTAATTCGTTTATCTAAAGTTTCGGTCATGTTATCTTTAAAACACTTGGATATGTTATGTAGTATGGGATAATTTCATGTCTTGCAGATTTATTGTAGGTGTTTATGGTAATTTGAAAACACAACAGTTACCGCCTGATAATTAACTTAAAGTGTGTCATTTGCTTGTCGCAGTGGTTTGCTAATTACTATTTTTACTTACCCATTGATATTAATATTTTTCCTTCGTCATACCAACCATTGTCGGCGTTGTATGTTTCCTGTAAAATTTGGGGTATGTCCTGTCTTCTCCCCACTCCAATTCAGTCAGTTTATTTTTATCCTGTATGTTATTGTCTCTCCTCCTGCCCTCCCGCTCCCGTCCCCCATAACCATATTCATCCTCCCTCCATCACTTCATCCTATCGCAATCTGTTCTCTTTCTTATCTCACATCCACTTCAGTCCCCCCTCTCTCTCTATCTCTCTCTCTCTCTCTCTCTCACTCTCACTCTCACTCTCTCTTTCTCTCTTTTACTGGCTCACAAACCTCACATACATAAACACACACACTCTCTTCCTCTCTCATATACACCTACCCTTTATCTAACCCCTTTCTCTCTCCCTCCCGCCCACCTCCCCCTCCATTCTCTCCATCACGTCACTCTCCACCTTCTCGCTACATTCTGCAAATCCCCAAAGGAAGCCTGGAAATGACATGGGTACATTTCCATCTATATATATCCCATATTTTTGTGAGGGGGGGAGGGGGGGCTAAAGCAGTATAGGAGCGACGGTAGCGGAGGCAGTGGAGGAGTGAGGAGGGCTATAGCCCTCTTTAGGACAAATTATAGCAACTTTTTTTGGTGGCTGCCATATTGTATTGTTTGTTTTGCTAAATGACGAGTAATTTAATCGTTGGATCTCTGTAATTATTTTCTAATGTTTTAATCTATCATGTTTCATTACATATATTTTATGAAAGTGCAGAATTGGAATTGGAATTAAATTCAGTATGGAATAAGCAAAATGGCTCTCGCAGTAAAACACATCGATACTGGCTCTCTCCCCATAGATGAAACCAGAGGGTATATGGCTCCCCACCCCCACCAACCACCGCCAGGAGATGGAGGGTTATAATATTTTCACGTGCGCATTTATGAGCCTGAGCAGATCTCATTAGTCTGTCGCCTGCCTCCATAAAATCAAAGTCATTGCATAGTGGAAATCATTGCAAGACTGAGTGTGAGTCGGTCCCTCGAGGTTATGGGCTGGGGGAGAGGGAAGGGAGGGTGTAGTGCTGCTGCTTTGCTGGCGACAGAACGGCGCGGACATACATACGGGGGTATATACACAGATGGGGACATATACTGTATACACCAGAGATATACCGTACATGGGAGGGGATATACACAGATGGGGACATACATATACCAGAGATATACCGTACATAGGAGAGGGTATAATACAGATGGGATATATGCCGTACATAGGAGGGGGTATATACACACCGTACATAGGAGGGGGTATATACACACCGTACATAGGAGGGGGTATATACACACCGTACATAGGAGGGGGTATATACACATAATTATAGGAACATACATACACGAGAGATATACCATACATAGACATGGATATACACAGATAAGGATATACATACAGGAGGGATATATACACACTTGGGGACATACATACAGAAGATATATACCGTACTAAGGCGGATATATACATACATGGGGATATATCGTACATATGCTGGGATAGACACACTGGGAATGTACCGTACTTAGACGGATATATACTGTACATATATGGGGACATGTCGTATATACTGTATGTGGGGTTATGTATAGAGGGGGTAGACATAAGGAGGAATATATTATATAACAGGGATACATGCACGGATACTTATACATACTGAGATATGATCGCACGAGTGTATGCTTACGTGATGAATAACTTTCTGATGCATTCCTCCATGGTGAATGTTGGTGAAGTATAGAAGAATATTTTGCGATATATCCACATATGAATAGTTCTACCTTTATCAGGAATTTTCTGCCCTAAAGCAATACATACAATTTGTGACCCACATAAATTAAATTAAAGAGAAACATAATGTGATAATGACAATTATAATTACCATAATTTAGAATGTTTAAACTCAAGTGTACATGTATTTCTGGATACATTCATATGCGTGTCACACACACACACACACACACACACACACACACACAACAGTATACTCTAGTATAAGCCTATATACACCAGAGTATTATGTCCACACAACTACAGCAGAAACACACGGGCATACTTCCGCTTCCCGACTCAACACATACACAGGGGTATGTGTTCATGCATGCTTGGAAATATATACACACAACTGCGGTTAGAAGCATGCCCATAGATTCTCTTACACACATGTACTTGCACGAAAGCACACACACACACAACACGCATCCACTCTTAACTTGCTTCACCATTACATCTTTTCACATTGGTATAAGTACCGCAGACCAATAACTATAATATATTAATACATGTCCAATCTTACATTTGGGCATCCACAAACATATACTCTAATACACTCATTCTCTCGTTCGTATATTTACTCCTTTGCCACTACTCCATCAATGCAGAAAACACAACAGAACATTTGCTCTTAAGCGTCCATAAAGTATCATGACAATTTATGTTGTGCATTTATCGTCTCGACAAACACATACATAAAACCGTGTGCCTCTAAACTCCAACTCATATCTAGCTTTGCTGTAAAGTCCATATAAGCAATGGGGGGGGGGGGGGGCTGGAGTTGCATATAAGCAATGGGGGGCTGGAGTTGCATATAAGCAATGGGGGGCTGGAGTTGCATTCAGTATTTATCATGAGTCCTCGTATCTCCTTTTTCCTGTTCTTCATATATGTTGATTCATTTCTCCGGCGCTCGTCCAAGCGACATGCCCTTTCTTGGATTTTTATGCCCTGGTTCCGTCACTATTTTCTCATCCTTTCCCATAACTTTCGTCTTGCAGATCCAATACAGTTTATTGCTTGCTGTTCTTCCCCCTTCCCCTGCTTCTTGATGAGGCATGGAGAAATATGACAGCGATGTGTGTGTGTGGGTGTATATATTATATATATATATATATATATATATATATATATATATATATATATATATATATATATATATATATATATAATATATATTATATATATATATATATATATATATATATATATATATATTAGGCTATATTATTTTGCATAGCGTATTGAGAAGGGCAAGGGAGGCGGGGTTGCTCAGCAAACCTTCATTGTTACCACATTTTCTGACCCATTTGGGGGGGGGGGGGGATAAAGCAACATTCTCTCCCTCCCCAAGCTGCAAGTTTTCCAGGCGAGGATTGTATTATAAGGCCACATTCTGTACCTGGACAAGGGCTCATTAGCATGTCTCCGGACGCTAGGTTTTTATGGTGGAGTCCCGGGCAACTATACCCTCCCCCGGCCGTAAATCCTGGATCATTGCACGGTGGGTGACGGGTACCGGGGCCGGGGCTCAGGGCATGGATGACGGCAGACGCGCCCAGGCCACATACAGAGTTCATCATATTCTTCAGCCTCATCTTCTTCAATTTTCCTCCTTCTTCTTTGTCTTCCCCATTTTCCTCATCCTCCTTTGTCTTCCCTATTTTCCTCCTCCTTCGTTTTCCCTATTTTCCTCCTCCTCCTTCTTCTTCCCCCATTGTCCTCCTCCTTCTTCGTCTTCCCCATTTTCCTCCTCCTCCTTCGTCTGCCTTCTCTGTGACTAACCTTCTCCAGAGTTTATCATTACCCTCCTCCTCCTCCTCTCCCTCTTTTGCTGCATCCTCTTTCCTCTCTTCCTCTTCTAAGTTCATCATCTGCCTCTTCCTCTTCAACTAACCTCGTCTTCATGTTCGTGTTATTTATATATCTTAAAACGCTGCTAGCATTATCTTTATCACCACAAGCCTCTTTCTTTTCTTCGGCATAATGTTACAATACTGATTTCACCATCACAACTAGCATCCTTTTGTTTCCATTGTCTCTTTACCTTGACTAGCATATTCATCACCAATCTGCCACTAACCTCATTACTTTATTAATTCCCATGGTCACCACTGTTTGATACATCTTCACCACTACCTACATTTCCACCAGTATGCAATATCCTGATTGAGTTAATCTGCACCAGCACTATCTGAGTTAATCTGCACCAGCACTATCCTCTTGATCATCACTATTATTTTCATAATGATCTACTGTCCACTTCATCACCGCACATTCTACACCACCAAGCGTTGTTCTACACCCAAACCTTTCCTCCACCCCCCACCCCCACACTCCCCCTTTGCCTTGCCCTCTAAAACCATCGACTGTTTTCAAAAGTTTAGATCTCTTCTGCTACAACCTCTTCACCACCATTCCCCTCTTCACCGCCAATCTCCCTCCCTCATCGACCGATTCTCTGCCACAATCTCTTCTCCCCACTATCGTCTCTCTATTGCCGAACTTTTCCTCGGGATTATCATCACCGCCATTTTCAACCTGTTTTTCAGCATTAACAGCGTCCCTTTGAGGAATCTGGAATATCTAGAAGTTCGATCGTGCCAATTCCATGTTACATAATCAACACACAGTTTTTGTTTTATATGACGGTTAATAGTTTATAGGAATAGCCTTATTTAGACCACTCCTAGTTAGAACTTTAGATGTTGCTTTGCCACGGCGTTCATCTCAGTGTCGTAGCCCTTTTGAGCTTATGATGTTTTCTGACATAGATATTGCTTCACCGCGAATAAAATATATTAGTCTGTATTCACAAAGCTGAATAGTGAAAGTGTTTATTGTCACATTGGTTGCGAGTTGGACTGTTGCTTTAGCCAAGCTGGGCGGTGATTGCACTGACCACAACCTCGAGAACAATGAAGCCCAGTCACCACAGGTAGCCCCACCGTCGTCATCCATTATACAGACATTTTCAAAAGTAGTTCTCCAGGATTTATATTATATATTTTTTTCTTTATTTAATGTTTATTTTGTTTACTGGCTGCATAATTAATGTTTATTTTGTTTACTGGCTGCATAATCAATGTTTATTTTGTTTACTGGCTGCATAATCAATGTATATTTTGTTTACTGACTGCATAATCAATATAATCCGTGTTGTGTCTAAGCCTGAAAATCATGGTTTATTCAGGTTTGTCTAACAAAAAAATTACCTTTCATGGAAAGAAAACAATGAGGACCAAATTGAAGAGGTGTGACGTACCTCCAGCATTATTGTGCATTTTAGAACACAATTTATTAAACGTTTTTACGTCTTGTTCTTTTCTCTCCAAGATTTAAGGCAAACCATTTCTTAATTTATGAATTAATATGTTTACTATTTGTATGGGTATTTTATGGAGGGAAAAGTTAAGTTGGAATTGGGAAGGGATTTTACTACTATTATCCCCGACTGTACCTGAGCCTTAAGAACAGAACCCACCAGACGGGACCCGAGTTACCGCCGCGATTACCTTAACAATGGCCACTGGTTCTGGACACGGGTAATTATCGGCCGTCCAGCTATAGTTGAGGAGCACGGCTGGAAGGAAGGCAGGGGCAGCATTGGCGTTCTTTAAATTCAAATTCAATTATTGATTAGGAGAGCTGAGGTAGTATCATTGGTTAAGTTAACATTTAGTTGGGCAGTGAATGGCAGTTATTACTAAATATATCTGATACTGTATTGTATACAATAATGTAATATAGTAGTTTGTTTGCACTCTAGATTATACACACAAATATATATATATATACAAAAATATAATAAATATAAATCCCAGTTTTCACCTTCATTTACATGTTCAAAGCCCAGACAGAGGACGCCATAATGAGCCATGACATAAGGTAGAGTGTTGTTGGGGGGTGGACGAGGCTGTACCGACCCTAACACCGCTAACACCCGGCAACACCTTCACAACACGCCGCGGAAAATGCTGTTCGACGGGGACAGATCGTTTGGCTCACAACCCTTTTTTTCCGCCTACTCTCGATTTGTTTTGCCCATACTTTGAAGTTGGTTAGTTTTTTGTAGGATTTGTTAGGCTTAGATACTGTAGGTCGCTGGCAACACTACGATATCGTATTGTAGTTTACAGACTAGAGATGTAAAGCATAAAATTAGGGTAAATAGGTTTTAGAGTAACTCACTCGGGCACAGTTTGCTCATATAATTAAATTAATTAATAAACTGAAGCAGATGCCCATCAGGAGGGAATTAATGTTATTAAGTTTAACCCTATAAAGACAGTAACCTACTTTGTTTTTGTTTTGTGTTTAATTATACACAAATTGAAATTAGACGATTGTATTCTGCTTAGGAGAGAGGTCTCATACTTAAAGAGTTGTAAACTTCTCCGAGTATCTCTTTCAGAATAAATCCAACTCGTTTTCTAATATCCTGGCAAATATTAGATTAATCTATTATGCTCAGAAAACACCTAACCATAGTCAAAATGTTTAAGAAAAGTTATAAAGAGTACATCCCCCTGCAGCTGTGTCAGAGCAACAAACAGGCTGTGTCCTCTTCTGCTCATCAGCAACCTGTAGGCTCCCCCCGTCACACCCCTTTGTCTCACTGTCTTTGTAGATACGCTTCAGGAACAAAGTCGTCTAGCAGGAAAGTGTTGTCATATAATTTTATGATCGCCCGTGTTGACTACCTCGCTATGATTCTGCCAGCCATCCAGTTGTCTCTTTCCTTCCTCAGGGCATTTTCTCTTAGTACAAGCCCCTGAGGAATAATATTGCTTCGTATGCTTGTAGCTACCGTTCTATAAAATCTTCCCTCAGTCCACACTGCCACAGGAAATATATAGGTTAATGTATCGTTAATAGAGGGCTTCACATGATTCCTGTAGTGTTACGAACCTTACTAATTAACAGAAAATGAGAGGATTGGCATTATATAACCTCTGTATGAACTGCCTGATGGTTAGAAACGCTAGGTATGCAACATGGCGGCTACTGCAAAGAATTTGACTTGTTTCCTAGGCTCTGACGAGGACTACTGGCGTCCTTTTACGTTCTTTGCCTCCCGGGGGCGCTGGAGACACCAATTACACTGTCCCAGGAAACGTCCGTTCCACTCATCCACTTGGTTAAGGGATTGTTAATAGAGGGCTTCACGTGATTCCTGTAGCGTTTCGAACCTTACTAATGATCAGAAAAAGAGTGCTATTACATGCCTTGCACTTTGTCTTTAATCAGCGTGCTGGTGAACGTCATTAGCCTTTTCTTGTTATATCCCTCAACCTCCTCTAATTACAATCATTGTTTCTTATTTAATTTTATTTCATTAATTGAGTTTAGAAGTAAAGTTGGTTGGTGAACAAATAGAATAATTATCCTTCATCACTATCATCACATTTTCCATTCTTCGTCTTAATTTTCTCCTGGCCTTTCTTCTTCCCATATATCTCTCCACCCTCCTCCTCTTCCCCCACCACCAAGATCTGGAAGCGTCAGTCCCGCCACACTTAATTCTGTGGGCGTCGGCTGCGGGTGGCTGAGGCTGCCCGGCCGCTAATTGCCGGGAAGTGACGCCATCACCACACGGATCAGACCATCACGTTGACAGGCCATACAAACAAAGGAAATGGTGCGACAAGGCGATGGGAATTGTGCTCGCCCCTTTTCAGTTCCCCATATTTGGTTAGTTTAGGATACTTTTCTATGTGGGTATGTTTGTATGTGGGTATGTTTGTATGTTTCATCCCTTCAAACATGGGTTCAAGCTTATGGTTTTGTTGTTTGATGAACAACGAAGTATAAAGGATAATCGGCCGAAGGCTCTGAAAAAAGAAGAAAAGAAAACGCCATAGGTCGCCCATTGTCTCCTTATTTATATTTGTTCTGCCCTCCTTGTTTTTATATTCCTTCTCTGTGAGTGCGTATTTGTGGAGAGAGAAGAGAAGAGAAGAGAAGAGAAGAGAAGAGAAGAGAAGAGAAGAGAAGAGAAGAGAAGAGAAGAACAGAAAAGAACAGAAAAGTGAAAAAAAGAAAAGCTAGAGCTAGAGCCGAGAGCCGAGAAAGAGAGAGCAACCGGAGGAAAGTCATCAGGATATTTTATTCCCTTCACATTCACAGTTCCACTCCAGTCCCGGCAATTATCACCCTCGGCACCAGACTCATTAAGGGGGACTCACCTGCTGTTTTTCTCTTTTTTTTTTTTTCTCTCTCTCTCTCTGGCTTGTATCCATTCTGCCCCATTCAGTCTACTGTTTTAAGACTTTTATCCCCATCCAGGTATCGATTTTTTTCCTGGCGAGCAGTAGTGAGCCAGCATATTAGTTTTAAATTTGTTTGACAGCAGGCTAAATTTGTACATTTGTTGATGGAAAATGTCTCCGGCGAAGCCGGATTTCTTCATACAATGCTGGCTCGCTATCGCTCGCCAAGAAAAAATCGACACCTGGATGGGGATAAAAGTCTTAAAACAGTAGGCTGAATGGAGCAGAATGGATACAACCCTGATAAAGAGAGAACAAAAGCAGGTGACCCCCCTTAAGAACGCCTCTCCCGTAGTAGGCACCATCAGCGAGCGTCTGTGGGTGTCGATTAGTGACCCTGTAGGAGAGAGAGATGGGTCAACTTCCATACCTAGCGTCATATTGGGGACGTCATTACTTAGGGAACTCTGTGTGTGTGTGTGTGTGTGTGTGTGTGTGTGTGTGTGTGTGTGTTAGAGAGAGAGAGAGAGAGAGAGGAAAAGGAGGAATTTATTTTGATCCCTTACATTTGCAATCATGAGCTAAGATGCATAGATAAGCTATATCATCAAGTTGTTGTTTTTTGTATTTACGTTAGAGTTTATAGTATCAAATTAATATTATGTAAGATTAAGAGACACATATATGCTTTCATCATGTCACGCTCTTTGAGGAATTATGTGTATTGCATGAAAGTTTGTAGCCTAGTACGTTTTTTGTATCTGATATAATATTAATCGTTAGTGTCATCAATATTGACTGTTTACCCCAACAATAAGATTGTTGACATACACATAGCTCATTAACAACAGATTATTTATTATGTTTATTTGTATTACTATTACTGATAAACATATGGAATCAGAAAATGTCCGTAGTTGCCCCCTCTCTGTTTACTGGGTGTCCTCCGTGTCTCCATGGGAACGAAAAGAAAATGGAATACGGCCTCGCTCGCGCACTTCGTTTACGAGCGCGGCGCAAGAGTTATCGGACAGTCGTGTAGGGTTTATAATGGCATAGGTGGCCTGGAATCTCCGGCAAAAGTCACACGATAAACAAAGTGTGGGAGGCCGCGGATGAGAGGGGGGGGGGGGGGGTTATAGGGGGATATGGGGGTAAGAGGGAGGGGGGGGGAAGTGTAGGGGATATTGGGGGTGAGAGGAGTGGGGAGGTGTAGAGGGATATTGGGGGTTTGTTGAACTTGGGTTAGTGTTGGTTACGGTGGTACGTGAAGGAGTTGGATTTATGAGACTTTTTGTGACTCACGCTATCTTACTCTAACTCTCTCTCTCTCTCTCTCTCTCTCTCTCTCTCTCTCTCTCTCTCTCTCTCTCTCTCTCTCTCTCTCTCTCTCTCTCTCTCTCTCTCTCTCTCTCTCTCTCTCTCTCTCTCTCTCTCTCTCTCTCTCTCTCTCTCTCTCTCTCTCTCTCTCGTTATCCAAATATTCCCATTGTTTATTTTATATATATTTTTTGTAATACATTAATTGCTCTTCATTTTCTTTAGCATTTATTTTTTCCCCTGGCGGTGATACTGAAGAGCGGTGTCAGGCCTGAGGGTGGGCTAATTGCAAATATTTTTCTCGAGGAAGCTCGGCTGTCTTATCTTTCTTTATCTTGATGGCGCATTTTTGCCACTTACGGTCTGTGGCTGAGAATTCTGAGGCTGCCAGCGACGTGACAGCCCAGCTGGCCCCTTGGCCCCTTCACACCTTGGGAAATATTCGTTATCGTTTAGTAGCGTAGGAAGTTGATGTAATGTACAGGGCCTGATAATGTATAGCCTATTAGAGCCTGATTATCATGGAACAAAGATTAAAAAATATTAGCTTATTAATAACCTTGATATAGATATTAGAGGGTTATATTATTATAGTATACAGATTGATAAAGACCTATCTGAGCCAAATTATAAAATACAACCGCAAAATCCAGTAACCGGCTCAGTTGCAGTAAGAACGAGTTCAAAATCCCCCCAGGTATCAGATCCTTGCTAGATAAAGTTCAACATAATATAAACACAGCAAAACTAATGTCTTATAAACAATGGGGGAGGGTTTAAGGGACCCCACTTCGCTTTTATTTATCTTTCTCTCCCTCTCTCTTTGGCTTGTATCCATTCGGCCCCATTCAGCCTACTGTTTTAAGACGTTTACTCCTATCCAGGTGTCAATATTTTCCTAGTGAGCGGTAGCAAGCCAGCATATATATATTTTTGTTTTGAAAGCAAGCTAAATTTGTAAATTTTTCGATAGAAATATGTCTCCGGAGAAGCCGGATTTCTCCATACACTGCTGGCTCGCTATCGCTCGCCAGGAAGATATTGACACCTGGATGGGGATAAACGTCTTAAAACAGTTGGCTGAATGGGGCCGAATGGATACAAGCCATGGAAAGAGAGAAAAGGAGAGAAAGAGAAAACAAACAGGTGACCCCCCCTCCCCCCTTAAGAGAGAGAGCAAGGTTGTGTGAAGTAGGTGGGGTGATGTACATTAGGAAGCACTGTACTTTTGGGTCCATTGGTGCTTCATATCAGCTGGGCAGGTGTAGCGGCGAATTTATGGCACGCGAATGTGATGGAGATTAGCATACCACCTAGTTGCCGGCCCGAAATTGAATGTCTGTGTGATTAGTAAGTGGGCGATAATTGTTTGGTGCGATGGTGGGAGTGTGAGGGAGAGAGTTAGAGGTACTGTGATGGTAGGGTAATTGTGGTAGATTGATGGTGGTTGTGATGGTGATGATGGTGGGGTAATTGTGGTAGATTGTGGTAGTTGATGGTGGTGATGATGGGGTAGGGTAATTTTGGTAGATTGTGGTAGTTGGTGATGGTGGTAGGGTAATTGTGGTAGTTGGTGGTGGTGATGATGATGGAGGGGGTAATTGTGGTAGTTGGTGGTGATGGTGGTGTGGGTAATTGTGGTAGATTGTGGTAGTTGATGGTGGTTGTGATGGTATTGATGGTGGGGGTAATTGTGGTAGTTGATGGTGGTTGATGATGATGATGATGTGGTGATGTGTGGTTGGTTGTGGTGGTGGTTTGAGTAGTCGTGAAGGAGTGATTGCAGTATAGTTTTGTGGTGGACATTGTTTAGGGGTGCTGGTGGTTAAGGCTCGAAAGGGGTTGAAATGTGTGTGTGTGTGAGAGGAATGGGAGGTGGTACAAGAATCAAGATCAAGCGAGCGAGAGAGATTTTAACTATAACTTCCCTCTTTCCACATCCACATATAACCTTCAACAACAACAACAGCGCCCAGCCAGCCAGAAAGAACGGGACCCCCAGAAAACAATAATATATAAAGGGCCCCAACTGACTCTTAACAGCAGTACCATCATCACGACCAAGGGACCCAGACACCATCACTCCCTCACCCGGAGACACTTGACACAGCCACGGTGAGGGAGTGGGTCACTTGGAGAAATATATATGGGTTACCGGTATATGTAGCCGTTCACCAATATATATGGGTTACCGGTATATGTAGCCGTTCACCAATATATATATGGGTTACCGGTATATGTAGCCGTTCACCAATATATATGGGTTACCGGTATATGTAGCCGTTCACCAATATATATGGGTTACCGGTATATGTAGCCGTTCACCAATATTGAAGGCCATTGGAATCTGGGGGGTGTTTTCTAAGCTTGATGGAGGTCTAGCGAGGAAACTAAAACAAAATTAATACATGAATTAATAAACCAAAAAAACGACCACTAGCCCCTTAAATGGTGTGCGCTGCTGCGGTTGTGGCGGCCAGAGGGTGGGAGGGTAAAGGTCACCACGGCGCTGTACAGTAATTCTGCGCGAATCATCTGAGCGTGACGAGTGACATTTGTCTAACCTTTCCGCGACGTGGGGTAGCGGCGGTGGTGGCGGTAGCAGAGGAATAGCGGGAGTGACGTTGATGGGAAGGGTTTTATTTGTATTGTTTATTGTTTTTATTTAATTAATTAGTCATTGTTTAATTATTTTACGTGTAGTTTAACTTTTGTTATAATTTTGCCATGTATCTCTTCATATGCCTGATATATTTGTTTGCTTGTTTGTATATTTATAGTCAGTAATAAACACAAACAACACCAAATATTGAACATTAACAATAACCAGATAAGTACCCCCCACCCCCACCCCACACACACACACACACACACTAAAAACAGCCTCGATAGCATAAACAGATTCAAGAACAATAGCAAAGGCATATCGAACATCATAAGCATAATATTAAACAACATACACTCGTTAACAGATCAACAACGAAATAAAACAATCAAGCAGCACACAATGATTATCAAATATCATACACATAATCACCAGCACAAACATCAACATAATCAACAACAGCAAGACAAGTAGCCCTACATAAACAGGAACAACAACAACAACAGTAGCATTAACAGGATCAGCAACAGACGCACGAACAACCGTAGCGATATATCCACGGGGAGGCCTTACTATCAATATATCAGTAAGTTTAAGGTTCCGTTATCGCCGCCGAGTATAAAATGTCCGAACGTATTTGAACGATAACTCCGGCGTTGAGCGCTTTTGGTCAATCTCGATCATCGGTTGCCTACGAGGACGCTAGGGCCGCTTTAGGAAACAGAGACGGGACAACACTTTTCAATCGGATGTCTTGATTTGTATTATAAGTACTGCCAAATAATTTCATACAATTTCCACGAATTTCTCTGAGTTAAAAAAAATTATCGAGATTGTATTTAACCCTTGGAGTCTTAGAGACCTTTTTAAGCTTAATCAAAATAGACTGGGGGCAGGTAGAACAATAGAAATTGGGTCATTTGATTTTGATAAGTATGATTTAATTATGTCCTTGTCACAATATAAATTTATGGAATATAATAGTCAGTGCGGAAGATGTGAAATGTACTGTATGTTTAAGTACCTGTCATCAAAATCCTTATGGTTCGAAGTTGTCCTATGTCTGCATTCTAAAGGCCCTCTGTTGCAGGCCCGGTGAAGAGGACGATATCATAAGTCTCATTAGGGGAAGCTATGTTGATGGTGGTGTGTGTAGATCATCCTAAACTTTGAGGGACTACCTTTTTTTTTTTTTTTTTTTTTTTTTTAGCCCTTACAATAGTGTCTGTTTTATATGTTATGCTCGAAAAGATATATGATTCCACACAACTCAGAACGAACCTTTCGGAATGTTAAAATCGTTAGTATACATTAAGGTGGATTATTTACATGATGGATCAATACAAAGTGGGTAGTATTGATACCGGGTATGTATATTCATAGAGACATGATGAATTTTAGGAACCTCTTGTTTGTGATTTTTGGGTGGTAAAACTGTCCGCTATAATTTATATTGAGTCATTCTGAGATACCCATACCCCACAATGGTAATACAAGTATAGGAGGGCAGTTTTGCCTTTTGTCTCCCTCATCCACATAGAAAAAAAAAATAGGAATGCACATCATTTCTAACCACAATGGTGATACAGCAAGCAGAGTTATACAAGATAAGGTGATACTGTACAAGTAAGAGACTTCAGAAGGTTTATAAACAAATTTCCCTGTTACTACCTGACTACCTACCTACCTGGAGTAAACCCAGATAATACAGCAGCTTGAAATAAATACAAACGATCCATTGATACAAGCCCGATACTCCCGGTAGGACAAAGCAACAAGCCTGACGATGCACAGCAGTGACGGTATCTATCATTAGTGGGGCGGGAAGTATCAAGAGCAACATTGGAAGCAGCCTCGTAAAGATCACCACTATCTCCAGCAGTCCAGAGGTAAGAGGCAGGTGGAGGGGAGGGGGCGTGGGGGAGAGAGAGAGGGGGCACTGGTTAGAAATTGATAGATTACGTTTGATTGAGAGGCCACTTTGGATTGGGGCTAGTTGAAAGTAGAATATGAGATCTTTTTTACCCATGTTTTCTTTTATAACTTTGGTTTTGTCAAGTTCACAATAATGTTCGCTATATTTTTATTGCTACTTCTTAATTGGCTGGTTTAGGTGGACAGAAGGGGCTGGTTATGTAGCTTTAAAGGATGGATTACAGTTTACCTAAATATTACATCGGAAGAGATTGAGATTGTAGTACGTGTTATTGAAGGGATAATTCGATCGATTTTAGAGGTTATGCTGAAACAAAGTAAAATGGAATACATAATAAGCCGGCAGATTATTGTATGAGTTACTCTATGTATTGTATAGTTATATCATAGCTTGTAATGCATCATGGTTCGGTAAAAGAGACTGCACATTCTTTGTTTAGGTCACTATCTTGTTTGGATTAGTAGGGTTTTTTTATGTTCAGGATGAGATAGACGGATCGATAAGCTATGTGGGCTATATATATGCACAAAACTGGCTGGAAGAAGTATTGGGTAGGACATGGCAAGCTATAAATAGACCTGGCTAACAGAGTGGTTTTGGACAGACTATATATAAAGCCGAGTACTATATATAGCTAAAACAAAAATGCATATGGTTTAAAAGTCATAAAGTTATTGTATACTATGTTTAGGGAGGAAGATATATTATGATTAGAAGGAAGACTGGGACGGACATGATCGAATAATCTATAAGACGGAATACTGCAGACAATGAATATTACTAGAACAATAAAGTTACGTGAAGGACGGAGCAACATGAAATAAGTAAGACAGACATGAAGCGGGACGAGACACGCATGCTATTAAACGAGTTAGTGTATAATAGAAGCAACTTAGGCAGACTAATTGACTTGGGAGGGTGGGGCTACATTACTCTACTGAAGACCGTGCAATGACAGGGCTCTGCAAGAACACGACCATGCAAGTAATGGCCGGGAAGAATGATGCATGGGAGGTGTGGCGACAGAACCCCGAGAACATGCGGAAATCGGGAGGCGAGTGTGATGAAGACCAGACGGGGGTGGATGTAACAAATCATGGCTGTGTCAGGACACGGTAAAAAGGGTCATTTTGGGAGGGTAAGCACTGGGCAAGGGTAAGCCAGGGCGAGAGCAGATCAGAGACATAACAAAGATGATACATACAGGGTAGCATCAGTTCAAAGGCGTCGCAGGGTTGAGAAAAATAGAACATGATCAGTTCAGGGATACACATTAAAGAACGGAGTAAGAGTAGGATGATACAAAACAGGGTAAATAATAGGGGTTCTAGAACAAACTCGGTGTGAGTAAGACACAGTACGACAGGGTAGAAGAAAGTAATTAACAACAATGCCATCATTAACAAGTAAAAATAGTGTTCAGTTGGTAGGCATGGAATGACCAGAACAGGACATGCATGAGGTACTACAGGATAATAAAAAATATGGCAGAACAGGGTAGGTAGGGTATGACGGCACAGGGCAAGGCAATGCAGGGTAGGTCTGGGCAAAGCAAGGCAGTGTAAGGCAAGGCAAGGCAGGCCAGAACAGTAGAGGAGGGTATCAAACAACCCCCCACTCTCTCCCCCTTCCAACCCCCTACCCTAGAGAAAGTTGACGCCCGCACCTGCCACAGTTCATCACCCACTCACCGTAATTAATGTCCATCACTCGTTCGCCTCTCACTACCTCCCCCCCCCCCTCCACTCCCATTGTCCACTTATTTATTCAAACGTGCATTGTATGTCTAAGCTCGTGTGTGGGCGAGAGCGGCCGCGATAACAGATATACATGCTTTGGCCGACATAAATTCTACTGAAAGACGGCTGGCATCCACGATTTCTTTCCCCGACTCTCTTTTCTCTTCATTTTTGTATTCTGCGGGAAGGGGTGTTGTACTCGGCATTCTACGTTCCTCCTGACGATGGATGACGGGAGTTAATTAGAGAGGAGGTCGTGACAAGCTAGGCAGGAAGCGGGGATACGTGCAGGCGATGTCACAGGTCCCTCCGATTGTGCAAAGTTTTCGATACAAAAGTCAAGGGAACCAGCAACGACACGTAAGCTTTGACCAGCCCCGACTCGAATCCTTGAAAATATTGCCTTGATCCTGTTTGTCGGCATAATCCAGTGAAATGTACAATAGCATGGTTCTTCGAAACAATGAACTACGCATGTACTTACTTCCTTTACTGAGTTTTAAAGGATTAACTCACCCTCCATGCTTGTTTTTACTAGCATTTATGCATGTATGTATGATTAAGCTTTACCAATTTAATTCGTGTGTAAGATCATTTTTATGAGCTAAGGGTGTTTGAAAGCGACCCCTGGCCTGTCGCGTCTGTCACGTTACACCATCATCACCTTAGTTCTTGCCCAGTCCTTCCCATCATCACCTTCGCTACCTCTGGTACTCACCCTTCAGTTCCCTTTCCTCACCTCCTTTACTAGCTTCGCAACGGTACAATTTATATTTCAGCTTCAATTTTCGTTCATACTTCTTCCTTCCTATTCTCTCCCTACTTACTTCGCAATAGAGAAAATATAAATTATTGTTTTCACTTTTTTCATCCATCTCTCTCTCATTGTCCTCACATGCCTCTCATTCTCACATCCCCACTCGCCTTTCTAACGCCCTTTTCTAGTGTTCTATCATCACTCATCCTCGCTTCTATTTTCACTAATAATTTTTGTTCTCGAAACCCTCTCACCTTAGTCTCTCTCTCTTCTTCTCTTGTTTGTATTATTATTTCCTCTGTCCTCACACTGTTCCCCAAGTATTCTCACCCAGGTTCCCACCTATCCTCTCCTACCCCCTCGCTCCTACACTTCACCTGGTCTCTCTTGCCATTCACTACGTCTATAATCTCGCCATCGCCAGCACCTTTTATGAGTACCCGGTTGATTTATACATATTCTATTCAAATACGAACAAAACCAATATCCCGAAATGAGAATGTACTCCGGCGCTTGGAAAATTGATAGTAATAAAAAACTTCGATCTCCCCTGCGGAACGTGGTGAGTTGTATTCAGTCCGCGGTGAGTTATATTTGTTCACGAAGGCACGACCTGTAATTTCCGTACATGGTAAATTGCATAGTGTACCCTTGATTGAGAGATGCCGTTTGCGGAGAATGACGTCGCACACGGAACCATACGGATTAACGGGAATAGTCGCGGGAAAGAAAGATAGAATATGATAATGCCGACACCTGTCTTCAGAAAGGAGAATTACGCGTTTTAAATGAGACAGAAGAGAAGTAAATAAGAGCTTCAAGCTGGGAGGGGGAATTAAGAGGCGTAGAAATAAGTGTGGGGGACGTTTGGGTGGGAGAGAGAAACGAAGATGGGGTACTGCTGTGGTTGTGATTTAGACGTACAAGTTTGGATGGACCTGCAAGTTCCATCAAGGGAGGAGTAGAAGGAAGACAAGGTGAAAGAGGAAGAATTCTGCTGATGTTGATTAAAATCCCCATAATTAAGAAAAAAAGAAGCTCGATATCGCTACATTGGCACCTCCATCTCTACTATCTTCCACCACTACTGAAATATTTGCTGTGCATTTATAAATTATCTAACACTATTGGTACTACCTAGAGCGATTGTTGTAAACAATAAAATGTAATTGCGCAACCAGAGAACTCAAATATGGCTGAAGGATCTCACGAGGACATATTTCTGTTGATTATAGGGACCCTAATGTAAAATGGAAGGTGTAGATCAGTGCAACCTGACTTTTTTCTCTCTCTCTCTCTCTCTCTCTCTCTCTCTCTCTCTCTCTCTCTCTCTCTCTCTCTCTCTCTCTCTCTCTCTCTCTCTCTCTCTCTCTCTCTCTCTCTCTCTCTCTCTCTCTCTCTCTCTCTCTCTCTCTCTCTCTCTCTCTCTCTCTCTCTCTCTCTCTCTCTCCCCCCCCCCCCCTCCTGTGAATGGGTGTAAATGTGCCCGCATGGTGGGGGGGTTAGTAGGGAGAGGAGCAGGTTGTCTTAGAATGTTTAGAGGGGACTAGGTACACGTGTAATCATCACCACAACCAACTTTGTTAAATAGGGGATTTAGAAGGAAAATTTCAAGAAATTATTAAGTTTAAATGGCACCAAATTATTTTTTTGATCTTAAAGCGAAGGCATATAGCTAAAAAAAAATCGGATGATAGTGACTAGTTCTGGCAGGGATTACTTGACATCGAGTTAGCTGTGCACACTGCGTCCCTCTGTGATGCTCTCTGACAGCTTCAATTAGTACAAGAAGCCGTGGCCAGGAGCTAGAGGATGGCAGTGTCTTGGAGGAAGTGCTATAGTCGGGTTAAATGAATTTGGCAGCAAAATCTCCTCCGGTAGGTAGTATGCTTGTAAATGAGAATGATGGTGGTGGGTAGAGAGAGAGAGTGAGTGTATGATAGTATGTTAGCAGTAGGTATAATTGTGATTGAGAATGATGGTGATTGGCAGAGGGACAGAGAGAGAGAAAGTGTGTGAGTGTGTGTGTGTGATATAATAGCACACCTTACATAATCTTCCCTCTAACACCTGTAGCATACTCTGGATATCCTTCAACAACTCTATTCTCCATATTCCACCTTGACTTAAAAAATACATTCGCACCCCCTGAATCCTATCAGCCATCTTTCCATACCTCCCCCGCGCTCTCTGGACGTTCCCGTGAGCTTGACAGCCGCACCATAACATCTTAATACTGATCCCTTATGTTATATGCAACACCAACCACCACCGCCTAGGCCCGACCACGAGTGTTTCTTTTATTGCAACCAAGATGGGGATGTTGATACGTAAGGGCATCATTGATACTAGTCTCCTTGACCTAACATAATATAACTGTCTAATACACCCTAGCCTAGTATATCTGTTGAGAATCATGATACATAAAAAACTAATTAAGGTGTATTGTGTGTAGAAATATGTAGAAATTAATTAGAGTGTTGCCATATCTACGAACTGCCGTAACCGTGTTGATATAAAAATTATACTTGGGGTCCGATCGGCATCAGTCAGCGGGAGATGAGGTGTGTTCTTCATCAATATGACCTATAAGGCGGTGGGGAAGGAATGATAAGCACCTGGAGATCACGGGGGAGCAGGCCTTTCCGATGGCGGCGCAATAAAAACTGTATACTATTAATATTGATTTTTGGATTGAGTGATATCATAAGCCTTACTCAAACATTATCCGTGCGTTATTATTGTAGTTGTGCTTCATATTATTATTCTGTTATCGATTTCATACTAAGCTTAAACTTAATCTTCATCAATACAAAACAGTAAAAATATGAATAGCCTGTTCCATCGCGTTCTTAAAGATTTCAATAGCATTTATATAATTTTATATAATTTTCCTTTGCTTATGGTATCTATATTTTCATATGGAAATAATTGTGTCCTAATTCATAGCCAAACAAAAAAGATTAACAGGAACATTTTACGAATTCTCAAGTAGTACAAAGGCGTTTTTAGATGGTCCTTTTGAACATTGGTCTCCTCTGTTGCCTGTTTTTAAGTGGCATGGTTGGAGTCGTAAAGTTGTACTAGCGGAACCTGACAGCACGAGCATAAAGACATAGCGTGAGCTGAGGGGATTGACTGGCTCTGGAAGGATTGGGATTAGTGAGGAAGGGAAACACTAGGTGACTCTACTAGCCAAAATGGATAAGGGAGAATATGTGTGTATGTGTGTGCGTGATTTTCAAGTCCCCTTTTAGTCTCACACACACACACACACACACACACACACACACACACACACACACACACACACACACACACACACACAAACAAGCTAAACACTAGAAAAGCAGACCTAGCACAGCGCGAAGTAGACCTATGCAACACAATGTTTATATTACAACTAACACTCCCTAGGTCTCCCAATAGACGCCAAGGGGGCCACCCACACCAAGCTGCCCGCATGCTCCCCTCCCTGTCACATGATCCGCAATATTTTTTATGCAGTCGGGTTAAGGCAGTTTGTGTATTTAGCACCACTCTCTATGTATGAGTCACTCCTTACGTATAATACAGTACTGCTCCGATTTTCTGTATTTATATTGGATTCATGTATTTATATTGATATTAAATTAGTTAGAAGTAAATAATAATAGACACATAGCGGTGTTGATGTATGTACAAACTACCCCCATCTCGTTTGAAAACTAAATCCTTGCATCCCAGCCAGACCTTGAGCTGTCCTGCCGAACATCACTTAACTCTCTTGGAAAATAGGGTCGTCTATAAGGGGAATGCCTCTACTGTGTGTGTGTGTGTGTGTGTGTGAGAGAGATAAATAGAGTTCATGTTCTTTCTCTGTTTCCGGAATTTGTGCTGAAGTTTTCTCTGGAGTGATGCGTGAAATTTACGTATTACAGACACTAAGAGTGATTCGTCAAATGTACATTGGTTGAAGTATAATTGAGGTCAACAAGAATATTAATGTCGAATAGTTTAGAAGCGATTCTGTTAACTTCTGAAATGATTCATTGAACGCAAAGATCAAGCGACTGCACAGTCCTTTATTTGACAGGGCCTTCAGCCTCCTATTTATCATTGAGTCGCCTATCACGAACATACGTGTATATCACCAACTGTGTATGATGGCTCAGCACAGCACATCATGGCAGCTACTGTAACAAAGAAAGGGGTGACGGTCCTTACCTTGGGATCTGGATGGAAACGCCTGGAGCTGGATCATAAACCGCGGGTTAACGTGCGAAGCGTCAACAAAACCCTCCTGTTATCGTCGGCCGCATCGGGTAAACCAGGTTCCTTTGTCTGGAGCAGGGCCTTCGTCGTCCCCGCCGTCAGATTGTCTAGGGCATAGTTGTCTGTAGAGAGAGTTATGCCAGTTGCCGACTATATCATCCAGTACAGGCTCCAAAAAAACTATAAAAGAATGCCATGCTAAGTTTAGTCTACGGTATGACACAAACATCCCCTCCGCTTTATTACTACTGTGTTTTACTAACGGCCATGTTGCATTGCATGTTTTGTAATTAGTAGTGTATTTGAAGCGAAGCATATATGTTAATTTATTCATATTATATATGTATCTAGTTGTGAAATTATGTAACACGAAACGTAAGTAAAATGCAAAACTTAGAAAGAGGTACATAGTATGGCGCCAATGATAACTATGGCTCTGGTATAGGCCCCCATACGTCTCACCTGCCCAGAGGCCATTTAGGCAATAGTGACGAGACAACGACTGGTATTTCCTGTTTCTGTTACTATAAACTGCTGATAACACTAAATAAACTTTGTATCATTATACTCAGTAAATTAACTTTGATTGTCTAATGTTCAAGTTATCCCAAACGTTTTATCAACTACTCCTAATCCTCAGAACTGTGAAAACTTTCGTTTTGGTGAACGAAATCATTTTAAGTAATTGGTCAGTTTGAGAAACTATGTGATATACAGTATATGCAGTATATATGTGTTTTTCCGCAATTTAGCCCTCACTTCCATAAGTGTTAATTTGATGCGGGATAGGCAACACTTTTCCCTCATGTATAGGAATACAAAAATATCCCCGATAAAATGGCGTCACGTCAAAAAGTTCTCCCTCCGTATTCTAAAGGGTCGCTACACCTGCCGAGCTGTTTACGGCCGCCCTGTCGAGCATAGGAACGAGTGAATTAACTTTTGATACTGACGAATCTAAAGGCGGTCGTTGAATAATAAAACCGGGGCGGCTTAGGGAGAGGCAGACTGACCGAGCTGCCGAGCCTAGAAAGTATGATGTTTCCCGAGTTTACTTACTTATATACTGGGAGATTTTCATTAAACCCATACCCCTACCTCTTAGAAATTGCATTTATTGACTCGAGTGATAGACTGGTTCGTATATTTCGTTTTCGTAGGCCTACCCATACCTTTTCATGTAGGCTAATGTTTTCCATGCCACTAACTAGATGTCCATATCAATCGATCTATGTTCTGATCGTCAATTAAGGTGTTCTAGCTGAGTTAACTTATAGAGTGATGGTAATTCTGTGTTCGTGCCTAGACCTTCAAATATTAAGAGTTTAATGAGTTTCTAAATTGATGTCCATTAGATTTGTGTTCTTGTCAGTGTATAATGTGATGCCCAATGAATTAGTTGCATATCCAGACTTTGAATTATGATTAGTTTTTTATTTACGGTCAATTTATTTATGTAGCTATATTAATTCAATTTGCGATCGTGGCCAGCCCACTTGCTTAATGGCACCCGATCGTGTCCAGCCCACTTGTTTAATGGCACCCGATAAGTTTACTAATGTCTTATCTGTCAAGGTTTGGCGGCCGGGAATTTGACACCCATTCGCCGCAGGGGAGGGCGTGAAGGGGAGGCACTTGGCCCTCATTCAGAGTAGATTCCCTCACACTTAATCTAATATAATCAATCATAACCTAACTGACTTCAAGTTGAGTGTAGTACAATTCGGGTTTAGGTGAAATAACTTGTAATCGAAATGATAATTTGACTTGGTTTGCTCTTAGTGGTGTTGACTTAAGCTTGGTGTCTCCTGTCGCTTCCACTGTCAGATCATGCAGGTTCTCTAAGGGGTTCCATTCCCGAATGACAATGTACCCTTAATTATTTGGAAAGGTCTACGGATGTGTGGTTTTGTGCAACTTTATTCCTTTGACAAAGTGAAACCCATTCTCTTGGTAGCTTACTTTCTACATTTGACTAGCATACAACATATACTTACCTAATATAATCTTGTTTATTAATAATAACACCTTCAATCAAAAACCGCCATATATTTTAATCTTAACTATTGCAAAACGATTATATTATGGTAATGAAAGACTCATCGGAAGCAAGTTTACCTAATCTTTGGGTATGACAGACTTATCTTTGTATATAATTACTGCTGTACGACTAAAGAAAGGATAAAAACGGGCGTTCTGCCTTCTCGTAGCTCTCATCTGAAGCTTTCATTTCTCTGCTCACTAAACATAAACCTTCTACCACTCTTCCTCCGCCGACACTAAGCCTTCCGCACTTCACTTTTCATGGCTCATAGCGCCTTATTCACTGCTCCCGTTATACTAAGCATTTTTCACTCCCGCCGCTCATCTCTCGCACTTTTTTTTTAAACTTCTCCGGCCCGACTTCGCGCGGCGTTTGTCACTCGGAGTGGCATCATTACCATTACCATTATCATAACTATCATCGTTACCTGCGCCTATTACTACCAGCCTATATACGCGTTTCCACCACTGTCGCCCCACTGTTACTCTCTTGACCGTTTCTAGAGATCTGTTTGATTGTAGGCGTTTCTGGAGAGATTGTGTTATTAATGTTATTGGTACGTTTCGAAAGGTACTGTTTTGTTTATAGTTAATGTTTTATTATTAGTGTTAAAACGTTTCTTGAGAGCCTGTCATACGTGTCTATAAAGGCTGTTTTATTACAACATTGATTCGCTTCTAGAAAGACATTTATTTAAACTATTGATATGTTGCAATATAAACTATTATATTTACCCTATTTATACAGTTCCAGACAGACGGTTCCAATAATATAATTGATACAGCACCTTTCCGGATCTAAATCAACTTGGCTCCTGTAATTATTGTATTATTTATTAAGACCTGCAGCTGCTATCATAGGAAATAATTGTGCTACGTTAATTACAGCGTTGCATGGCTCTTTTCCGTAATCTGTATAAGGTATTTATAACGCCATCTGTACATATTGAAGCTTTTTCCGTTATTAATTAGTATGAAAATTATCCATCTGTATCCATTTTGCTTTAAGCTGTCTATTTATCCTTCACCACTTGTTTGTCACCATGCAAATAGTCACTACTAGAATCTGTTTTCCTTTCTTTATCTCCTCGTTTCATGTTCGTATCATTAGGCTACTTTTAGTTAATATAATTGTTATTTATAATGCAATTCAATATTAATGGCAGTTCTGTCTAATCGTTAGCCTTCAAATTATCAAACCATCTATTCTTCTTCCCTCCCTACCTCCCACTCCCACCACTACTACAAAATCTAAACACCATTCCAAATCCACTACTACCAAATCCCACTGTCAATCATAATTAAACCCAATCCCAATCCCACACCACCGCCATCACCACACAAAAGTCTTTATGTTAAGCTACAACTCACCAATACCACCAAACTTAAACTTCGCTCCTCGCCATCCCACAGATCACCAATACCTTAGTCCCTTTGCCATCCCACCAATCACCACCATCGCAGCCAGACACCTTCCCTCACCTCTCACCAACATCACAACCAGCCCCCTCTTATTTCTTGTCTTTTCATCACTCACACTCATCTCATTTTTTCTACCCTCTCCCCCACCCTTTCTCTTTCCATTTTATCCGATAACTCACCACCATTCATAACCATGCCAATCCTTTTTGAAGACACAATCCCTCCCTGATTTACCACCATTCACCTTCATGAAAATAATCCATAATCCATAATCCTCCCTCCCTGCCATTCCAACACTCATCACCATCGCAATCATTCCTTCCCATTCCCCCTTGCCATTCCACCATTTACCCACACACTCCTTCCCTTCCCTGCCTCATATCCCACATTTCACCACCATCTCCACAATCCTCCCCACATCCACCCACCCTCCTGCTGCCATCCCACCTCTCACCACCACCACCACCAGCTTCCTCCCACTCCATCACCCCACCCTGCCAGCCCCAACTACCATCTCCATCACTTCTTCCACTGCCATTCTCTCAGCTGTTGGTCCCCCCCTCGCACGCAGTCTGCAGGTAGAATAGCGAGCTGTCCATCACGGGTGCTTAGTGTCGGTCCGTCTTATCTCCTCACTGTGACGAGAAGGAGCAGGGAGAGAAAGAGGGGCGCTAGGAATAGGAAGAAGAAGAGGTGGAATAGGAATAGATGAGAAAAATATATATAAGAAAGTGTTATATATGCTGGAACTGTGGGAAAATGCACAAGTAAGAACAATAATAACAAACAAGAGCAATGGGGAGGAGAGGTGTTGATATAGGAAAGGAGGGGACGAAAAATAGGGAAAATATGTAATATAAGGTGGGTCCTAGGTAGAAAATGCACGAGGGAAACGAAGGTGCAAATTTTGTTGGGGGGCAAATCATAAATGGATTTGGATGAGAAAGGAGTGCAGCAAAAGTGAATTAAATAAGCACCGGAGAATAAAAGCGAATGAAAATAGGATTATAAATGGCGTGAGGGGGATACAAAAAAACGAAAAGTGAAAGAAGACGAGAAGGAACAAAACGAATATGACTTAGTTCGTAAGGTAGGGGAGAGAGAGAGAACAGAGGCGATGAAGAAACCAAACTAGGACGCGAGGTTGAAGGACAGCTAGGGATAAAGGAAAACTCGTGATTGATGTAAAGCCATGGCAATTTTGAGAAGACTGAGCTCTAATAGGAAACTGGACATTAACTAGGATAGCAAAGTGGAATGTAGTTTTTCTATGATTAATATTGTTTTTATTATTGCCAAGTTGCTGCTTGGTGATTAACGTTAATATAAAGAAATACACGAATCATGATTAAACTATGATTAAAGACCATATTAGATAGACATTATATTTGTTAAGGGGAGTTCAATGATGGATTTAGGTGTACGAATTTTAAGTAAAACAAACGAAAAATATGATATGGATGGATATTATATCAGAACAAAATTATAAGAACTAATTATAAGAACTGTAATTATAAAAACAATATTAACGGGAACGAGACCCAAACAAATTAATAGTGATAGGAGGAGGATTAGAAAGAGGAGAAGACGGCGAAGGAGGAGGATCAGGAAGAGGATGAGTGTGAAGGAAGTGAAAACAAGTTGATTGTGTATCCCTCCTGTTTACCGGGCCCGGAGACTGACTGTTGTTTACCTGTCTTTGTGCGCAGGTTTGGGTGCGCTGGAGTGCCTTGTCAGTCCTCAACCACTACCCCTCCCACGCAACTTGCCGGGAAAGATAAAGATAAAGAGAGATAGAGAGAGACAGAGAGAGAGAGATGCATACTTGCATACTTCTTAACCCTATTACATCAAGAGATCCTTTCTAAGCTGGCTAAAATATCCCGGCGGAAGCTAATACAAATTGCAATACAATCATCATCGGGTTTAAATTGTTAATTAAATTAGTTTAGTTGAATTACCCGTTGCATTGTTCCATTTGTTGCGAAATGTACAATAATGCAATTAATCTTTTTGGGCTAATGTTGCTGACCTTTATAGATATTCGTACCTCTGTTTATCCACCATTTTTTTTTTTTTTTTTTACTCCGTTTCTTTTTGTCTTCTTTAATCACTGGCGCGCATGTTTAATATTTTTTCAAGTGTCCATCCCCGTCCCACGCTGAGATACACCGGGCGATTTTTTCTGTGGGTGAAGACACTGTTTCAACTTGATTGGCACGACACCTTCAGACCTTCTACGGGAGGAATTGCGGACGCAGAATATTCCCACTTATTCTATTTGTATTAATTTCACTCCAACACCAAACACCTCCCAACGAAATGAATAAAAGCAAGCATGTAATCCACCGGAATTCGAACCTGGGTTACCACATACAGGTTTTAAACTCTCTAACCATTACACCATCAAGGCAGTGTAATATGTGATACCTATTTGTAGACAGTACATGTACTGCAACTTTGTGCTGTATTATGTTGTACTCATTGTTATGTCGTCATTGTATCTTGACTATGTTCTATATAATCGTATTAATGAACCATTAATACGATTATCTCATGTTTGTGCTTAATATATTTTAGTTTGAAATTGGAGATACTGAGAGATCTCCGTGTGCCCTGCTTAATTATCTATTCAAGTAGTAGCTTCATTCCTTGTCTTGGAACGCCTCTGTCTCTCGCAACTATAAAACTACGTGTAAAAAAATATGTTTAAATATGTTTTACAAATATACCGTAAATGGTTGGTTTACATCTAACGTTCTTTAGAGTTTGTGTTCGTCTAGATTAATATAAATGTTTGTATATTTTGTGCATTAGAATGGTTTTGTGTTCTAGCTCCCACCATATTCAAGGATTTTTTTTAAATTGTATTAATCCCTTTAACAATTTACGTTTTAATTATAGTAAATACAAACAGATTTCAATAAATATACGTCATATGCTCCAATTATATTAGCTTACTTTCCTTGTGTGTGTGTGTGTTTTTTTTTTGTTTTTTTTTGGTTTTTTCTAATTTGTTCGTGTACACCGATTTCTTTGTTCGCTTCCCTATATCCCCCGACTGTTATCCTCTCCTGTCTGTGTATCGGTTAACATTGTGCTACCCAGAACTCAGCGTGGGGTAGATTTACAGTTTCTAATTACATCTTGACCTTGTTACGAGCGCTTGCATCCTTGTTCAATTTCTGTGGTGCTGTATATATATATTGTATATATATTTATTTATTTATTTTTTTTTGCCCGGGCTGGAAATCTGCTGAACGAGAACTTGAAGAAGCTCAGTTACTCATCCTTTTTACTGGCGTTAATGGGTGTTAGATAGGTTTAGAGTGAACGCTTCGTAATATTGTTTCTGTAACTTCCTTGGTTTAGGCATGTTAAGGGGATAGTTATTTTGATTTGTGCTTTAGTTGTAGTGTTCGTTTCCACAAACACTGAAAGTAATCCCACCTAAATAATCTCGGCTTTAGACCACATTAGAAATATATATTATACCCATATCTTGTATTTTGAGGTTTGCTCCGTATATTATTGTTTATCTTATCAATAAACTACACATAGCTCTAATTTCGAAGTATGTAACTGATTTGATAAGTGAACCCGAAATATGAACGACCTACGATTTTCGAGCTGAAACCCTTGAGAATATGACGCGATTTAGCAGTTTATTTGGGCTTTCATTAGACGATTGTATACAACTTAGGAAGGATATGTGAGAATTAAAAGGGGGAAGACTATCAATCAATACTCTGACTTCCATATAACCTTCCTAATCTGAATAAATGTGTATAGTAATAGCACAGAAAAGAAGTGCGTCATCGATCCTCCGAGGGTTAAGGTTAACTCATAATAAGTTAATAATAGGTTAACTCATAAGCGCGTCAAATACCAAGGCAGTAGTAACTCGCCCTTCCCTTCACCACCTCGCCCTCTGTTGCAGATTACCCAAGACGCCCACGAACGCTGTGCAAACACCCGTCCCGCCTCTTGTTTGAGGTGGGTCACCGACTCTTTTTTTTTTTATCTTTCTCTCCTTTTCTTTCTTTCCCTGGCTTGTATCCATTCGGCCCCATTCAGCCAACTGTGTTAAGACGCTTATCCCCATCCAGGTGTTAATTTGTTCCTGGCGAGCGATAGCGAGCCAGCATTGTATGGAGAAATCCGGCTTCGCCTGAGACATTTTTCTATATTGACACCTGGATGGGGGTAAACGTCTTAAAACAGTAGGTTGAATGGGGCCGAATGGATACAAGCCAAAGAAAGAGGGAGATAAAGAGAAAAAAATCGAGGTGGGCTCCCTTAAGCGATTCTCCCGTGGCGTAAGTTGGCTTTGCGGAGAAGGCAGCTGTTTTTACCGAGAGCGAGGGGGGGGGGGGAGGACGGACGGACGACCGACGACCTAAATGGGGACAATTCTGGCCCCTCTGCATTCTATATTATAAGATTTATATTAATTTGTGTATCTATCCATTAATCTGTCTAGCAATATTATTTACCTATCTATCTATCTATCTATCCTTCTCTATTGTCAATACCTCGACTTTCCTATCTTCTCTTATCCCTAATCCTCTGCTCTTCTCTCTCTCTCTCTCTCTCTCTCTCTCTCTCTCTCTCTCTCTCTCTCTCTCTCTCTCTCTCAAGATTAATCACCTTTCATTCCTTCACCCAGCAACCACTCCTTGTTTATATTTTTAGACTTCTCATCAAACAAGGCCAAGCACTTCGGGGTTGTTTTGTGGGAGCTGTTTGGGGGTTTGTGTGTTCTTTGTCGCGGCTGTTGGAGGTGTTCTTGGACTTTATTGCAGGCTGAATAAGTTGGGGGAATTCTAATGACTACACTTTTGTTTTGTTTTTGTTTTTTTGTATTTTTTGAGGGGGTTAAATTTTCTTGCATAGAATATCCTGGAAGTAGATTATTCCTTTATCTAATGATTACACATTATGGTACTCATGTGTTATATATTACACATTATGGTACTCATGTGTTATATATTACACATTATGGTACTCATGTGTTATATATTACACATTATGGTACTCATGTGTTATATATTACACATTATGGTACTCATGTGTTATATATTACACATTATGGTACTCATGTGTTATATATTACACATTATGGTACTCATGTGTTATATATTACACATTATGGTACTCATGTGTTATATATTACACATTATGGTACTCATGTGTTATATATTACACATTATGGTACTCATGTGTTATATATTACACATTATGGTACTCATGTGTTATATTACACATTATGGTACTCATGTGTTATATATTACACATTATGGTACTCATGTGTTATAATTACACATTATGGTACTCATGTGTTATATATTACACATTATGGTACTCATGTGTTATATATTACACATTATGGTACTCATGTGTTATATATTACACATTATGGTACTCATGTGTTATATATTACACATTATGGTACTCATGTGTTATATATTTACAATGTATATATTACTCATTGGTTTTCTATTACACATTATGGTTACTGTCGTCAATGTCAATTAGTATTTAAATTCGGTTTACTATTAGGTATATATATATATATATATATATATATATATATATATATATATATATATATATATATATATATATATATATATATATATATATATATATATATATATATATATATATATATATATATATATATATATATATATATATATATATATATATATATATATATATATATATATATATAATATATTACCCCCCGTCGAGAGATCAACAGAAGAGGAAAGGAGGGCCCAGGTCGTAAAACGCAGCGAACGAACGAAGAGCCGGACTTGGAGCCAGGGAGCGAGAGCGAGAGCGAGGTCGGGTTAACTGTTATATCCCTCCCATCCCGCCTAATTACACCCAGCTGGTAATTAGAGGCTAAAAGTCAGTCTCAGATGGCCGGAAGAGGGCAGTGATGTCGGCAGCACAGGTCTCCCGGAAGGAAAAATGGGAGCCGCCGTGTTTAAGTTGGCCAATGGTAAAGTCTTCTTCTTTCGTTTTAGGGGAGAGGGGTCGGAGGGAAGGGGGTGAAAAGGGGGGGGGGGGTAAAACAAATACATATAATCCGTTTGGTCGCCATTTTTTTGTTTCTCTCTCTCTCTCTCTCTCTCTCTCTCTCTCTCTCTCTCTCTCTCTCTCTCTCTCTCTCTCTCTCTCTCTCTCTCTCTCTCTCTCTCTCTCTCTCTGCTGATTAGTCAATTTCCTAAAATAGATTAATGTTGATTAATTTAAAGTTAAATAATTTCGTTCGAAGTAGTCAACCATTCGATTTATCAGTTCACTATGGTAAGGTATTGTTTTCTGAGTTGTGTATCCTGCCTCAGCTCCACACCCTAAGGATGATTGGTTTTGTCTACTCTCTGTCTGGCTAACTCCAATGGATTTTATTCAACTTGTGAAGAACCTCTCTTACTCAAGAGGCCCACCTTCATTTACCTCCCGTCTTCGTCGTTACTCATTGCCTCTCGTTAGCTCTAATTGTGTTGTCTTTATTAACTCGCCGGCCATTTATTATTCTAGGGTGGTATTACAATGTACGTAATCTCCGGTGGTATTATAATGTTGGTAATATTTGGTATGGCCCTCCTTGGTATACCCGGGATAGGATCGGCGGGGCGACATTTGGCCCCGACAGATTGTAGATAGCCTTATTACTGATGGAAAGAACGCGGAGTAACAGGAGTCATAAATACCGAATGAGTGTCGTTTGTATTAGATGAGAGAGAGAGAGAGAGAGAGAGAGAGAGAGAGAGAGAGAGAGAGAGAGAGAGAGAGAGAGAGAGAGAGAGAGAGAGAGAGAGAGCACAATACTTAAAGGGAAATCACACAAATTGTTTAACTCTGCAACAAAACACTATCACTTATAAATGTTTATCTGTGATACCACTACGAATATCTGAACAGGACTCTGTGCAACTTTACATTGCTTATATTGGTGGGAGGAGACATGCGGGAAATATGAAATATAATCCCCCAAAATATGCCATAGTTGGTCATAATACACTTGCAACATTAACCGTGAACACATATCACAGTAAACAGACACACACATGCAACAAACAAGTCCTATAACATAACAAAAATATACACATCCAAGAAACAGGCAACACAGCAACACCCTAGCCTAGCCTAGAGGATTGGTGGGGGGAGCGTCTGTCGGCTGATGTTACGCGAATTAATCAAGAAGAATACTTAAGGGGCCATGAGAATGTTATCATTACCTTGGCGACAGTGATTAAAAGGGCGAGGTTCATTGAGATAAATACTGCCATTAAACGTAACGACGGCATAAGTTATAGCGCAGGCGTCGTCGTCAGCAGCCCGGCCGCGGCGCCCCTCCTGCACCACCTACCACCTCTTTGTTTACATCTGTCCTTTACATAGTTGAACCCTTTTCTTGGCCTCGATTGTTATATTATTTGTTTCTTTTTAATGTACTGTTTTATAACTTCACGGTTCACTCGTCCCTTAACTGTGATTTGTTCTGTCTTTTTATTGTATTTCATAAGCTCCCATCTTTTCTTTACCGTATTATGTGTATTGCTCACACCTTCTATCCTCGAAATAAACAAGTTTTATGCACTCATTTATCTGTACTTTATGTTTCGTCTTCGTCTTTGCTCTCTTGGCATTTTTATTTCTCCTGTTTCCCTGTCCACCTGCTTGTAGTGCAAAAGAGTCATAAGTTGAGATGGCATGGTTTGCAGCCGTAGAGGGGCGGGCGTCAGTAGGCCACTTGATGCATCACTGGGAACACAGAAAGGGCAAACGTTGTGTGAGGTGAGGGAGGTGATGAGGGGGAGACACGCAGATTTGGACCCCCCTTGACTATTTTTCTCTCCCTGCCGTCCCTTTCCTCATGTTCGTAGTAGCTTATTGTGTGTATATTCTTTTTCCTCGGTCTCTTTATCTCTATGGGTTCTTTTTCTTCCTCCGATATTGTCTTCTTCGCCCTAATTTCCCGAGATCTCCTTGCATTTGTTTTTCTTGGCTGTACTTATTATCCCATTTTCTCTTTGCTTTATACATTTTACACTCCCATTTTCTCTTTGCTTTATAAATTTACACTCCCATTTTCTCTTTACTTTATAATTTGCACTCCCATTTTCTCTTTACTTTATAATTTGCACTCCCATTTTCTCTTTACTTTATAATTTGCACTCCCATTTTCGCTTTGCTTCATATCTTAATCATTCTCTTTCGCACTGCTCCATAACTATCATCCTCGCTCTTCTCATCTCTTTCACTCTTCTCATTTACCTCTCACTTTGTTCTTCTTAACTCATCTCCTTCACTCTTCTCCCTCCCTCTAACCCCTTCTCCCTCACCCTCTTCACTGCTCCACTCCATCACTAGATCCGGGTTCTGGTGGGTGATGGGGAGGGGGTAAAGTGGAGGAGGAGGAAGTGGAGGAGGGAGAAATGAGGGAGGAGATTGAGTTTAGGCAGATACATGGAATCGTTTGAAGGAAGGACAGCTAAGAAATGGGGAGATGAAAGGAAAAAAATATATATATACCGGTATATATATATATATATATATGTATATATATATATATATATACATAGAGAGAGAGAGAGAGAGAGAGAGAGTGTGAGGGTATAAATTGAGGGCATACAAATCATTCAGCTAAAACTAGTAATAATAATAAAATAATATGAAAACAAAGAGAGAGTGGAGGGTATGACTACAGTATAATCAGAGTTGAAAGGAGTGGCCAATCCATTCTCTCAATGAACTACCTGGTAAATGTCAGACGTCCTATTAGTCATGTTTATAGGTAACTTGAACTTTGTGCCGCTATACAATTTTGAGTGATATATGGCAAGTCTGACTTGCAGTAAACATTATATTCATTAACCAGCGCAGTATACATGGCATTAGTTTCCCTTGTGTATTTAACATCTTAAGAGCAGGTTTTTGTTCATATATTTATTTATTGATTTATATATTATTGTTTTGTTAACCTCCCTAGACCTCTATCAAGCTTATAAATACCCCCAAGACCCCTCTTCGAGACAAATGTGTGCATTTTCGGTAGAAAAGTGGCCCTGCCGAAGGTCAGTTGCTCCTAAATGGCTCGAAATGTACAAAAATATCCAAACTAATGGGGAATCTCAAAATTAATGGGGCTAAACATGAGGGAAGAAGGGGGTCCGGAAACCCCCCTTTAATTCTCATGCCACCCCTCAGCCCTCCTTGTTCGCTGTCTCGCTGATTATGATAGTTTTCCTGACCAGTTTTCTGCCACTTTGCTTCGTCATTCCCTCCATTTGTAAAGATCATGGGGTTGGTGTCTTTTCTTTTTTGTTCTATTACGTTCCGGCAAGGTGGGAGCCGGGTGTGGCTGCCGTCGCCAAGGGAACTGACGTCTTCAAGCGGGGCCCATTAGCACCTTCTGCACGTCACCCGCCCCTAACTTTACCCCCTTCAATCACCTTCACCGCCTCCGTCACCGTCGCCTGTAATAAGACACCCGAGAAGGATGAGGGAGGGCGATGGGGGTTGCGCAAAATCGTCTGGAGGGAGAATCTCGGCATCTGTTTTGCAGCATTCGTCAAGTTGCATACCTTGCGATGCTAAGCATGCGGCTTAAGCAATAACCCGTTAAACCTCATTATGACATACACTGTAAGTGGCCTGTCGCATTTCTGTAATTAGATCATAAGAAACGTAAATACAGGATTATAAAACAGGCAGCACACAACAAGAGATAAGCAACATGACGCCCATTGAAAAAACAAGGTGCCAACTTCTCCCAATAGAAAAGTGGGGTGGGGGAGGCTCTTGTCCGCCTGGGAGCATCACGGAGAATGCCCCTGTCAGGAGGTGATAAGCCCCTTGATCCTGAGCGTCGTGCTGTCAGGCGGGCCATCACAATGATGCACGTACAAATAATACATTAAAGGCGCTGCCCGTCATCCTTCCATCCCGAGCATTACCAAAGTTTTAATAACGCGCGGTAGTCTTAAGATAAAAGACTCTCTCTTCTCTTATCATACTTTTTAACCCGTCACCCTTACCTCTTCATTGACCTACCGACCTCTCTCCCCCTGTCACTCATCTTTCCCTTTGCCTCTTCCAACGCCCACTCCTATAGGCCTAATCCTTCCCCTCTATTGCACCTCCCTTGATTTTTCTTTTCGCCCACTCATGTAGCCCTTCCCCTTCTATTTCTCCATCCAACCCATACACCCTAGCTTTTCCTTACCTTTCTGTTTCGGCTCTCCCTCAACCCTTCCCCTAATAATATTGCCCCCAATCATTCTCATATCGTACATCTTAGAACCCATGTCACTCTTTCTTCCCGTCTCTCCTAGCACCCACTCCCCTTTTCTTTCCTGTTAGCCCCCCACCCCCCAACTTCTTCCCCTTGACAATCTCCAGCCCTTTAGCCCGCATCCCCATCCCACGTCTACCAGCACTCCTGCCGCTGTCGCCTCAACAGACATAGCCATCCCAGACTGACATCTATAAACATCTGAGGTTGTCCCCCGCGCCTTACAAATCAGGGTTCCCTTTGAATTGGTAATGGGCTGTGTTTTGTCTAACAATGGGTCTTTGGTGTGATCGGACGTGGCCTTTGTTGCAAGTATGAACGAGTAGGTTCCGTGGCAGCGCTTGCGTAGGTGCATTATGGAGCTGGGGTCTCTGCCGCTCCTCGCTCCTTGCAGCCTAAGTAGGAGATTATTTCTAATTATCCCAATTTTATAAGACGCTTCCACGTGTGTGCGAGAGAAGAGATGCATATGTGTGTGTATTCTTGAAAGACTAAAGTTTAATGTTGCAGATGGCAATTCCTTCCGAAGGAAAATTCATGACAGTAGTTTAGTAAATTATATCAGTAAAGAACCATCATCTGTCTACTGTAAACTCTGTGACTATAAGAAGCCCTTCCTAAGCCTAATAAAATTACAGTCGTCATCGAATTGTACAGGTTAATTGCTACGCTTTATCTACTTCACATTGATTTCCAACCTAATTTAAATCTCTCTCTCTCTCTCTCTCACCAGCACCTTAGATTT
>CM064495.1:44649563-44680572 GCA_032716605.1 Paralithodes platypus
CGCGCGCAAAGGGTGAAAGGTTATGGGCGTCTTTATGTGTGTGTGTATGTGGCGACAATTTATGAGTGTGTTAGAGGGAGGAAAGTCGCCCGGAAAGCATATTCGCGAAGTCTGGATGGGGTGATACTCGTGCTCTACTTTTATTTTGCTAGGTTGTTCATGGTAACCTATCCTAGTCTAACTTGACATAATCTAGCCTAACTTTACTTATCTCTCTCAGCCTAGTTTCCATTAATTGTTAGTAATTCATCTTGGCCTAACCTGACTTACCACACCTCACTTCAATCAATTTAAGTCACATTATTTGCTAGTAACTTACCCTAACTTAACCTAACGTAATCGCACCTTACCTCACTCAACCAAACTTACAATAATTGCTAGATTGAGTCGGGTTAGGCTCTGATAAGCAATCGTCCTAATAAAAGAAAGTACGATGAGTGTTTGAGCTTTGAACCCTTCCAAAGTTAGAGGTTATGCGCCCCGGATATCACTTGTCTGCGAGGGCCTGACGATTGGAACGTGCTATTGCTACAGCCCATCATCTCTCATGCCTCCCCTCCTGTGTGTCCTGGCTGGGTTTTGCTGTTATTGATCCGGGATGCTGTGATGTTTCTGGTCGGCCCTCCTGCTTTTATTTGGACACGGATTCGGGTCTGGTTGTACATGTGTGAGTGGAAAATGTAATGTATATTTGGATTTGTTCTCATAATCTCGCTTTTGAACCACTTTACTTAATTTAAGTGTGGTATTCATGTTTGATGCGTGTGTGTGTGTTTTGCGTATGATTAATCCTCAAACCATTTGATAACTTATTTTGTCTTTATATCCACTGCTTATCTTGCTCCCGTATAAAAGCGTTATATTTTTGTTTTAATGTTTTACCTATTCATTAACTTTAGCTCTGTATTGTTCAAACCTAACATACCACCTCTAGCTATTTTTTTGTTATGACCATATCCTTCCCTTTATAATGGTAGTTAAGCCTTGCATGTTCAATAGTTTCTTTGCAAATCCGTATTTTGCATTATTTTTTGCCTAAGCTATTTTAAAAGTTTCTTATACCTTGCTCTATTTTATCCTTGGATTATTCCCCCACTCTACCATACGCTGCACCTCTTCCAAGTCATAGCCATTCTGGCTATGATTTTTACCCCGCCTTTGCTCTGAATTCCAGTAAATCGTATTTCTTCATATAATTGTTATCCAACCTTGATATAATATATAATTAAGCCCTCCCACCTTTGATGTTTTTTTAACCCTTCCAGCCCTCACTCATCACCACACCATAGGCCCCTTCCAGCACTTCCCTTGCCTTTTTCTAACCTGCTCAGCCCTCATTCTATCCCAACCCAGCCCCTGCCCCTTACCAAACCCTTCCAGCCTTCATTCAGCCCTCACCCTAGGCCCCTTCCGGCCCTGCCCTACCCTGCACTGCACTGACGCCATTCCCGAGCCAACACAACCATCGCCAGCATAAGCTATTAGTATCATCGTTCACCAGTACTTACGACCACCATCTCTCCTGCATAAGATACGGGCACATCATCCCTCCTCCCCGCCACTGCCTCCTCCCATCCCTTTCCTTCTATTTCCCCCTGTCATTCCTTCCGTCTGCTCTCTCTCTCTCTCTCTCTCTCTCTCTCTCTCTCTCTCTCTCTCTCTCTCTCTCTCTCTCTCTCTCTCTCTCTCTCTCTCTCTCTCTCTCTCTCTCTCTCTCTCTCTCTCTCTCTCTCTCTCTCTCTCTCTCTCTCTCTCTCTCTCTCTCTCTCTCTTCTCTCTCTCTCTCCTATCTCTCTCTCTCTCTCTCTCATCTCTCTCATCTCTCTCTCTCTCCCTCTCTGTAAGCCACTCTGCTCTCCTCTCCTGTACTCCGTCAGGTGTTTTGTCGTTCGGTTTGTCTTTTTTTCGCTTAACGTCATTCTACCTTCTCTTATGTATGTCGCTTTCCTTTGTTTTCTTTTTCTAGTTCGTCAATACGTCTCTTCATTCCTTGTCGCTGTTTTTTCTATATAATCCATACATTGTCATGATCTCTCTCACTGTTTTTCCCTGTCTTCATTCATTCTACCCATCTGTTCTTTCAATAATGTCACTGTCATTCACTTCGTCTTTTCTGTTATGTCATGTCTACTATTTTGCTCATCTTGTCTTCTTATTCTATTCCCTCGGCCTTTTGTTGTCATGACATTCAGCTGTCCTCGCTGTATATGCCCGTCACGACTTCTTTTATTTCTATTATTGCTATCGCGCTCTCGTTTGTATCTTCCCATATTGTCTTGGCCTTGCTTTTATTATTGTCAGTCATTCACATCGCATTCCCAGTCGGTTATTCCGCTGTGCAATATCCTCCCGCTATGCCATTACTTTCTTACTCTTTTTGTTATCCTCTTCGTGTTATATCCCCTCTTTCCATTCCTGTTCATTCCCACTTTCTTCTTATGTGCCTTCCTCTCGTTCCCACCCTGTTCGGCGTCCTTCCGTCCCATTTTCCTAAACTTTCCCCTCACCTTCCCATTCTGTCGCCCTCATCCTCTCTTTCCAACCCCCTTATATATCTCTCCACGTCTCCCGAAAATGCCCTAGCTTCCTCCCTCCTTTTCTCAGCTCTGGCCCTCATAACGATGCTTCGCCACTTTTGCAATAGTGCAGATGTGCATATGACGGCCGAATGCTATTGGTGCCATATGACTGCAGACGTGATGACTTTACTGCTTTATATTTTATTTTATAACATTTAATTAGTCAAAATAATAATAGATTGTGAAATGATGCTGCAGTATCTGCAGCTGTTGAGCTGCAGTATTGATTATTTATATGCAATATATATCAATCAGTTTAAGGGCATTCCAAATAACTATGTTTAGTCATCAAAATGATATGGTACTGAAAGGCAGCTATCTGAAGATCAATACCAACTTTGTTGCCTTTTCTATCAATATTTATTTCTAAGTGAGCTAAAAGAGTACTCACTTTTGATTTATCTTAAGTAACGGTAGAGTTGTTACATACATTCGTAACTTTACTTTGATTCAAATATGAATTAATTCTTGAGTTGACTTAATTTGTAAAGTTAATATATTTACCATCAACATTATTCTGATATTAGCTATGTCTATAAAGAGCATGGTGCGCGGTAACAATTGTAAGAACAGCGGTAGTGCAGCAGCAGAAACAGCAGCAACAGCAGCAGCGCCACGGCCACAATTAGGTTCATTACTGTTTACGAGCGGGCGCTCCACCGCCTCCCTCCTCCGGCGCTCCAGGATTCCAGATCTTGGAGGCACTTACGGGCGAGTCGCTCCCCTGGGCCGCATCCTGGAGCCTCCCCCGTCGTTTGCTCGCGGCTCCAGTCAATCCCTCACTGACAGACGGCGCCACCACTTCCAGACCTGACCTGAAAGCCGATAATAAGGAACCTGAGATCTTCCACCAACGCCTCTCTTGATTCCAGCGCCCCTTGGCCTCTTGGCTTTCCCCTCCTTCCCACCCCGCCATCTCCCTCGCAGTCATTCGGTCTTAGTGCTCCTCTGTGTGCTAATGAAGGCCTAGGACGGGTCATATTATAGCAGTGGACGATTATTTTTTTTCTCTTAGTTTCGTACCACGGAAGCAGGGTCGTAATGACTCCGGGAAAATTAGCTGGATGACCCCCTCTGACTGCGGCTAATAATTGTGCCATCATTTTCGGGATAGTGCCAGATTTTATTTTTATATCTCTTCTTTCATTTGCTGATGAGAATGTTTTTCTTCTTGCTTATTTTGCTCTGGGAATGGCGCCGGTTGCTCTCGTGAACGTTTTTTTTTTTTATATGACACTTGTGAATCACGGCGGTCATAACAGTCACTCGGAGGGCCAGGCTCAGCATCCTAATGTCAGTTCTCCCCGTACCTTTAATTCCTTCTCCAGAACTCGGGGTCTAGGATAATGAAAAAGAACGGGGGATGGAGTTGGCGAAGGAGGTGAACGCTGATAATGACAAGAAAGAAGATGCTGGGGGTGGGGGGAGGTGAGGAGAAGGGCAAGAGGATATAAGGAGGGAGGAGGAGGCGGAGGAAGATCGTGGTTCATTTGGTGAGCATTTGCCAGGTTGCGCCGGAGTTAGAGTTCCCCGGAGACCTGCTCACATTTGGCTTATTGTTAGGACGCCCCGGCCCCACCTCACCTTGGCGCGCTACTCCCCTTAATGAAACACCCGCGTACACACACACCAACACCAACAACACTACTACCACTACCACTGCTGCAGCCACACTCGCTCAAGACGCTCTTACTCCACTTTGAGAGGGACTTACCGAACGCATGATGGACACTTGCACTTGGGAGGCGCCTTTGATCAGGTGATGGGGGGGGGGGGGGGAGAAATATTCATATTTTTTCGGATGATTGGACACAACAAATTCACTGGAATATGCTTGGTGTTATGTAAAGGAAAACATTTGCTTATGACTATTAGACAATCCCCCTCACCTTTCTTAAAATTTACAGTACATAAACAGAGAAGCTACATAATGTATTACACTAACATACCTAAGTACTCACTTTTACAGCATAAAAAAAGAAGCAATATACACACACACACAACAAATATATTGGAATTGTAACATTCTTTCCACCTTCCGAAAATACATTACTAAGCGTATATATTGTGTACAAAAATAAATATTATAACAAGAAGCCAATATACCCCGAGCACCTCAGATTCCACACCAGATCCCCAACACTTTACCTTTTCTCTCCCCGCTCTCTATGGCCCCCCAGAGTACAAGGAGGCGACTCGTCAACAGTGATCCCGATTTGTCTTGCGGGAGAGGATTGGCAACTGATAGAGGGGCTTACTCGCGGCCCGGGGGTTTATTATGAGCTGGGCTGGAGCTGGCGAGAGGAGGGCCAATTTTTCCTTTCTGACGGGAGTAGTGTAAAGGGCGGCTTGGGAAGATGGTAGTGGTGGTGGTGGGTGGTATTTGTGGTTGATGGGTTTGGTTGTTGGTTTATATAGGTGCTGTAGTTGGTGGTGGGTGGTACATATACAGTAGTTGGTGTTTGTGGTTAGTGGTGTTTATGTGTATTGGTGTTGTGGTTGATGGTGTACATGTATAAATAGATTGTGGTGGTGGTGGAATTAGAAGGAGCGATGGAATACGTTTGCTGTTATGAAAGACAACGTATGAAATTAGAAAGAAAGGTTAATATGACAGTATAATTACATATGACAATAACACCACTCGAACCTATGCAGGTCATTAAAAATAAATGTTTGCCTGTGTGTAGTAGGCAATGAAATTATATAATATATTTTTAACATATCTTATGAAGAAAAAATAAGGAGAGAACTTGTCATGATTTTTGGACAGGATAAGAAAAGAAAACAAGAACATTATAATTAGGACTCATCCGAAATAAGAGCAACAAGAAGGGAAAAAAATATTTGTGATCATAAGAAGAGAAGGAGAAGGGGTAGGGGTTGGGGTGGGGGTGGGGGTGGGGAGGAAAATGAGGAAGAGAAAGACAGAGGTAGGGGAGGGAGGAGGACCAAGCTGATTACGACTAGACCGGCTGAGTGTACCAGGGATATCATTTGGCCCTTCTTCTGCTTCTTCGCTTTCTCGGTGGTGTCGCAGTTTTAGCCTCGCCGTGTGGGGTATTATGGCCGGGAGGAGGATATGGCCTTTCTCTCGGAGCCCCCCCCCTCTCTCCCCCCACCCCCTCCCTCTCGCTTTTTCTCGAGGTCTGTCTTTTATTCGTATTTGTTGCTGGCTTTGTGTGAAATGGATCTGGGCTTTTCCACAGCTTCTTTTAATTAGGGTTTTATGTCTTCATTATATGGCTAGTTTTATTTGTGTATTGGATGATTATATAATTCAGTTTCAATTTCTGCACTATAAATTCTAACTTTGATTAACGGCATAACAATATACTTAATGTAATAAGAAGTATTATTTCCATATTTCACAACTTCCTATTGTCTTCGGTTCCTTGAGTGAATAAATGAGTGAGGTGAAGAAAGTAAGGTCGTTTTTCACGTTTAATGAGTGGCGGTACATTGGAGGGTGGCGTCTCTGTACCCTCTCATTACGGCATTTTTCTCCATCCCAGGCGCTTTTCAATGAGTTCTAGCCTTGTTCCGAACGCTGAAAGGATGTTATTATGCATTTTTCCGGCCGTCATAGGTGGGGCAATTTTGGTATTAGGAGGGACGACTCTTGTGTGTGTGTGTGTGTGTGTGTGTGTGTGTGTGTGTGTGTGTGTGTGTTTTAGATAGTTGATGCTGTTTATGTACTTTGGCTGTCATTAGATTGCATTTATGTTGTTTGTGAGAAAATCAAAACACACATTATCGTCATCATTATTAACGAACACTTATTACTCTCTCTCTCTCTCTCTCTCTCTCTCTCTCTCTCTCTCTCTCTCTCTCTCTCTCTCTCTCTCTCTCTCTCTCTCTCTCTCTCTCTCTCTCTCTCTCTCTCTCTCTCTCTCTCTCCTCTCTCTCTCTCTCTCTCTCTCTCTCTCTCTCTCTCTCTCTCTCTCTTTCTCTTCCACGCGACCTTAGATGCCCGAGTTTCAAAGTGATCCAGGACCCCACCTCAAGGGCGCATAATTATAATGAATATCGTAATCCGGTGGGCCAGAATAATGGGAAGAGCTGCAGGGAGAAAATCAAAGGCCCCCCGCTGTTTGGACAAGTGCGGGAGTTAATTTACCAGGATGAATAGGGTGATTCTCCAGTAGTCGTCGGCGGGGGTGAAGGAGATGGGTGGGTGGGTGGGTGGGGCGTTAGAGATTTGAGTGGCTGGGTGTGGTCGTGGATTGGGTGATTGTGGATAGTTGAATGTGATGGTTGATCGGCTGATTCGCCAGTCGTTGGAGGTGGATGGGGGAATGGGTATGGTCGTGGATTGGCAGAATCGATTTGATTGAATGTGGATTGTATATAGACAACAGTTGTTTAATTATCTGATTGATTGGACGATTCACCAGTCTTGGAAGATTGAAGAGGTGGATGTGTGGAGCGGGGTGATCGGATGGATGGAAAGTGTGGCTGACGATTGGTTGGATTGGTGTGGTTGAGTGAGGATTGGTGTTGTGGATTGTGGGTAGTTGAATATATGGTTAATTGCATGATGTGCTAGCGGTCTGGAATTTGAATAACTCCGTGGTTTGATGGTGCGATAATCGTCCTTATTTATTATTTTCTGTTTTATTCTGTTTTTTTGTTTTCTTCTTGTTTACAACGTTTCATAATTATTGCAATATGGTGGGGAAGTCCTTGTAATTGAAACACGTGATTGATCATAATTTGTGAGTATAGAGTAACGCCTTGTGTCACAAGTACTTATTATTTATCAGAGGTTTAGCCAGGAATAGTATTTGAACAAGACCTTACTGGGGATTATATTGTTATCAATTCCATTTAATAACTTCTCTCTTGAAATTAACATAATCCTTAAACTCCAATGGGTATATTTTATTCTGATTCCAACCAGATGATGTCATTCAGCTTAAAGCGAGCTACGAACTTGATGGCGTTAATCGTTTCCTGCAAGCTAAATTCTCATCCCTTCAAGTCCATCTGATTTACATTTCTTTTCCCCTCCGTGTGTTGTTCCGTCCAAGTGTCCTTCCCGTCCTGCCCGGCCAGACGGGAGAGAGACAGCCACGGGTGCCACTATGTTTTATGTAACCTAGTTCGACCCATTTGTTTATATGGCAGTACCGCATCTTGCCTGATTGACTCTACACGTCATACGCTGCTGCTCTGATGTTTGATTTTGTGTTGTATATAATTGTTACATGTATATGGATCTGGTTGGAGAAAATTAGACCCTCCGATTTGAACCAGTATCGAACACAAACAGGATATTACAATACAGTATTATATCCCAAATGCTTCAGAACTTGGTGTTATGGGATCAATGATTCAATTGAGTGTATCATTATTTGTGCTCACGACCGTACTGTTACATGTACGATTGAGTATCGGTTACATAAAATAAATTCGCGCCCCGGGTACTGGACGCCGTTATTAATGGACAGGGAGTCTCGATCGAAAATTAATTAATGCTGAATGATGTTCCTTTTGACCTTAGCCTCGACCGAAGAAAAAAAAAGGTCACCGCGAGAAATTAATTAAGCAAGAGTGATGTTCGGGAAGATTAGGGCGGATGAGTGTTTATACATTAATAGTTAAATAAATAATAAAAAATACAAACTTTTCTTAAATTTAGTCTTTCAAGAAGTGAGATGGAAAGGTTACAGTATAATTTATATAACGCTTTTCAGATTATGAATTGGTATTCAGTAGGATTTCGTCCTAGGCATGCAATAATTGTGTCAAAAATACAAATAGAACGAGATATACAGTAGTGTTATACAGTATATACTTAATTCTGGATGCTTAATAAAGGTGAAAGGGCAAGAGGGATGGGCAGAGGAGGTAGTAGAAGAGTGAAATTAATAAGAAACGATAAGAAGCGGAAAGTGAGAGAGGATGGTGAAGGGAAAAAAAGATGGGGCAGAGAAAGGGAAGAAACAAGGAGGAGGAAAGGGTTGGCAAGAGGAACAGACATAGGGATGGGGGGGGGGGGGGGTAGCGACCAGTCTACTTGAAAGCGCTTCGTCACCAGGACCATTAATAACGTTGATAATAAGATAATTATGAAGGGGAAGTAGAGGCCACTTTGTCCGGGCCGCACCTCCACACCGGGCTGCAGGGGTGTGTGTGTGTGTGTGTGTGGCCGGCTTCTCTCAGGTGCACACGGGGAATATGGTGTGTTCAGCTGTAGCGAGAAAGGGGGCACATAACTGAGTGATTATCAGTTTATGTGTTCAACCTTAATTATGTGAAAACTTTATACAACACGCTTACCGTACGGTACTTATTAAAGGGTGATATGAGTTTGGTTTGTAGTAATTATTATGAAAACAAATTATGTGACCTTTAATTATATATTGTATATATATATATATATATATATATATATATATATATATATATATATATTATATATATATATATATATATATATATATATATATATATACATAAATATATATATATATATATATATATATATATATATATATATATATATATATATATACACTTTTTAGAGTTGTTGGCATTTTTACCATGGTAGAGTACCAAGTGACTTTGAGGGTATCTGGTGGTATATTCGTAAGTGTTACTATAAAATATATTTTGTGTGTTGAAGAGTAAACATGTGTGAGCTAATGGTAAAGGAGGCGGTGATGTGGAGGAAGCTTGGATAATTAGCAACCTTCATGGTGTGAGTGTTGGAAGGGGTGACGATCCAGACTTCTAGGAGCAAGCTGTCGAAGAGTTCAACTTGATGACCAAGCATTACTAAAATATATGTACACAATTTATACTTGTATTCATCTATATAACTGCAGTTTAGTGTCGAGCATTTACATACTAAAGAAAAATGGATGCTACTAGTCCTACAGGGACCATGATGAGGGGCCCTGTAGGACCCAAAGAAACATAATTTTTTTCCCTCATCCCCCACAATGACAGGAATCTACCCTTTTGTTGACACTCGCGGCTGGTGGGTCGGGGCCCTGATCGAACTTATTACCTACACTATAGATTAATGACACCGCGAAAAAAGGGTGGGAGGTGAGTTTGATCAAGCATTTACGCTAATGAAGGGCCGAGTGTACCCCTTTGGTCATCAGGTTAGGAGCGGCATTGTGGCCAGCCATTGGACCCGGCCGCGTCATTAGTGGTAATTGGTTTTTGGTGGCGGGGTCCGGCCCTTTAACAGCTTTCTAATCGTTCGGGTATATAGCGAGGCTCCGGCCAGAGTGATCACCGCTGTGTGGGGTATTGTTTTGGTGTGGCGATCAAAAAGCTGGAACCTACTTTTTTTATTTGGTTTGTATATTTAAGTCTATAAATTATATATTTTATGATTGTTGGTATACAGTAGTAATTCAAGCATTATTTCCTAACACCATCTTTCTTTTCTTTGCAGGGGAGGAGTGTGAAGGGAAGGAGCCTGGCCCAGACGGCGAGTTTGATTCTCCTGGCTCAAGTCCCAGACATCGTCGGTAAGTTCAATCCCTTAATTAATTATGGCTAACGATAGGCGTTTTTTAATGTGAACTTACTGTCTATCTATAAGGGATACAGTTTTAACCAGTAACTTCTTCATACAATTATGTTTTCATGGGGAGGTGTTTAATTAAGACTTATATTTATACTTTCTTATTAATAAGTGATTAGTTATATATTAAATGTATCACTTTTAAAGTACTATTTTCTGTACGATGATGATTTATAAAATTCTTATTCTGGCTAATATAATATAGGTTCTAGATTAGGTAAAATATTCGGTCAGGAAGAAGGGGTGGTGTTCTAGTTTAGCTATAATGATCAAGTCAGGATATACTTTATGTGCATTAGCTTATATGAAGTTCATCAGCTGTCATTCTTGGTCGGCAATCCATCTAGGGGAGACAACCATATAGCCCGGGTGGATTGGACTCGTTAGCCTTAGTCGGCAACCTGTCTAGGGGAATAAACCTTATACAGAATACCGAAGGGCGGCACGCTCATCTGTGCCACTTGCATGTGGCGAACTCTACAATAGATAGGTAAATTGAGCTGTAAACTACGTTACCTTGTATAATACAGTCACCCTTGTGTACCAGGTTAGTGAGGTTCACTCTCATCATATATTCTAAAAGACTAGGATACGGAGATGAGCGTCATAGCATAGTGCAGCCTAATTCATCCCTCCTTAGTAAATTGTGACTAGATTACAGAGTACGATGATCATTGTAAAGTATATCAGTATCAACAGAATGCTATACTACTGTACAGATCAAACACAAATATATCCTTACACCTATTGTGAAAGTATTTTATTATCTACATAGATAGCCTAGAAGGGTCACTAGACCTGTTGTTGCTTGATTTCCTTTGTACTCCTTTGTACTACATGTTAAATAGATATATAGGAATAGATAGACAGACATATTGCATGTTTCCTGAAGTAATAAAGAGCTTTATCATCAAAAAACTTTCACTTTTAAGTGTATAGTTTGATATAAATGTTATCTTTGTCAATTTACGTATTTTTATGAATATGCATTTATATTCGTAGACAGCCTTGAAGTGCAAATCTTAATGTAAAATATTTGTATTGCAATTTTTTAGAGCAACAGTGAATGGCTGATTAGAAGCTACATAGAACTATATCTCACCTAGGCTGTCTGCAAACATTTATTTACTAATGTTACTGAATTCAACTATTTTTTCTAAGAGACAAATTTTTTCTCATTCCAGGGACAGTGGAAGTGTTGCATCACGTGATGGACTCTCCCCCAAGATGTCCCCTCGACATTCACCACGGGAGTCCCTCAACTCTTCACCAGCGCCCCTAGGATCCCCTCGAGCCACACCCCCAACGCTCCGCCCGCTGCCTTCCCCGTCCTTCCTCAGAAGTTCAGACAACGAAGCCGATATTCTCGACTTTTCACTGCGTCGCTCATCGCCCCTTAGCAGAGAAGAGCATTTCAGTAGTGCCAGATCCTCCCTGGCTGGATCTCCCCCTCCAGGATTTCGTCTTGGTGATTCTCCATTGGACCTATCAGTGCCACGGAAGAGGGCTGCTGATGCTCTGCTTGAAGCAGCACAAGGCAAGATGCACCATGACTTGGCCAAAGGGTTTGGTGCTTGGGGAATCCCTCTGCCTCCCCACTTGGCCTCTGCTATGGGAATGAGACCCGACCTGGCAGCTCTGAAGCCTGATCTATCACTTTGGAATGGGAAGCTGAAAGGAGATGGAATATCTACAAAACTCCCACCATTTCCCATGGGTTCTGTGCCAGGATCAACTGAGGGAACCAGGGCTTTGGAGAGAATGAATGAGTTGAGCAAATTTACTGGAGATGCTGGCTTTGATTTATTCAGGGGAGGCCTAGGTGGTAGCTCAGGTCGTGCCACAGCCTGGCAGAGTCATTGGCTCAGCAAGGGTCAGGATGCCACCAAGGATGTGTTGAAATGTGTTTGGTGCAAGTCTTCTTTCAACACATTGGCAGACTTGACAGTTCATATGAAGGAAGCTAAACACTGTGGTGTCAACCTGCCACCCCCAATCCCCCCACCTTCATCCATGTCTGCTTCGATCCACACTCACCTGCCTCCTCAGTATACGCCTACCAAGACAATGTCATCCAAACCACCCTCTTCTTCATCTTCGGCTGCGTCTGGGTCCTCTTCATCAAGTGACCTCATGTCAAACATCAAGGAAACAATGCCACTGCCACGCAAGTTGGTACGTGGTCAAGATGTGTGGTTAGGTAAGGGAGCAGAACAAACCCGTCAGATCCTCAAATGTATGTGGTGTGGTCAGAGCTTCAAATCTTTGGCAGAGATGACTCAGCACATGCAACAGACACAACATTACACCAACATCATCTCTCAGGAGCAGATTATATCATGGAAGTCCCCAGAAGAAAAGACGAGCAATCAAAGCCATGTAAATGCAGTTCTTACTTGTAAGGTGTGTGATCAAGCCTTTGCATCTCTCAAGGAACTCAGCAACCACATGGTTAAGAATGCACACTACAAGGAACATATAATGCGATCAATTACAGAATCTGGTGCTCGGCGCAGACAAACACGTGAGAAGCGAAAGAAGTCCCTTCCAGTACGCAAGCTTCTAGAACTAGAGCGTGCCCAGCAAGATTTTCGAGGAGGTGAAGTTGGAAGAAGTATTAAAGACCAATCTGGATCAGGGCGTATTTCTTGTGAAAAATGTGGGGACAAAATAGAGACTGCGTTATTTGTTGACCATATTCGTAACTGTGTGGGTACTTCCTCTCGTGATCTTCTTAAATCAGCTCTCCTCTCCCCAGAAAGCGACTATAGCAACAAACTTGACTCTGCCCATGAAACTGATAGTGAGGGTAAGAAAACTCCTGATAAAACCCCTCGTGATAGTCCAAGGGAAAGAGACTTTGATAAACCAAAGGGCCGTGGTGCCTCTGAATCTCCTTCAGTTCTGAGTGCCCTGGAAAAACTGATTGAAAAGAGTTTTGATTCTGGAAAAGCTAAACCAGGCTCAGGGCCTTTGGGATCAAGTATTCTACGTCGGCTTGGAATTGATGAAACAGCTGATTACTCCAAGCCACTGATGGATCCACAACTGATGGGCATGTATGCTACATTCTCACGGCTTCATGGAGGACATCCACATGGTGCAGGCGCACCTTCAACTTTCAATTTGCCACCCTCTTTTGGTTCCAGTGACAGAGGTGGTGGTCTTCGAGATCTGGGCGGCTCCATGATGAGTCCAGGTGCAGACTCAGACACTCGTGACACATTCCCACGGTCTCCCTCACGACCTGGGTCCCGCCCTGCATCCACAGGTTCTATTACAAGAGATGGTAGTGGAAGTGAAAGGTCCCTAGAATTACTGCGGCTTGATAGCCACCATGCAGTTACTCCAGAAGATATTGCACCAACTGAAAATGGTGCTGACCACTCAGATATCGAGCGAGAAAGCCTGTGTGGCAGAGAAGAAGTGAAACAAGAACCACCAGAGACAAATGGAGAGGTTAGTGATCGTGAGTCTGTTTTAGCCAGAGAAGAAGTCAGAGTCAAGGAAGAGATCCGGGTGAAAGAAGAATTCAAAATGAAGGAAGAAGGAGATGCAGAAGAGGAACATGAACTATCAGCAAATATTGGGCGAGAATCTCCAGCTGCCAGATTGCTTGGATCTCCTGCTGGGTGCAGCAGTCGCTCAGGCACACCTCATTCAGAAGCTAGTGTTGGACGTGGAGGTTCTGGACTTGGTGCAGGTGGACTAGGTGGCCTGTCTGCCCTACTTGGGGGTGGTGGTGGTGGAGAGGGCCCATCAGCACACCCTCTTGCTGCTTTACAGAAACTATGTGACAAGACAGAGAATCAACCTCGACCCCCGCCAGGGAGTGGAGGAAATACTGGCCCTCAAACAAATCCAGGAGCAATCCTTGCATTTTCTTGGGCGTGCAATGATGCAGTTACCGCGGACAGCATCATGAAGTGTGCTTTTTGTGACACCCCTTTTATCAGCAAGGGAGCATATCGGCACCACCTCTCCAAAATGCACTTTGTTAAGGATGGAGTGATCCCCGAGAATGCTGGGCCAAAGAGCAATAATGGCAAACCTCCACCACCCAACAGCACGTCTGCAACCCCACCAGCACCCCCTGCAGATGAGTCACCTCACTCCAAGTTCCTGAAGTACACAGAGCTGGCTAAGCAGCTGTCTAGCAAGTAGTGCCGGTCGCTGCCCTGGGGTGGCCGGCCCTGCCCCCACTCCCCTACCTGCGCCCGCCAAAGACCCGTGTCCCCGCCTGCCCCTTGTACAGTGAGGCGAGGCTAGTGTGTACAGTGTAACTATTTATCCTTCGTGAGAGCTTGGTGGCCCTTGTAGTCTTGTGATACCTGGCAGCTTGGAGGCGGCGGCGGCCGGGGTCCCCTCATATCACCCGCCTCCCGGGACTGTCACTACCGGCGGGCGCTGCTCCCGTCCCCCGCCCGCAGGAAAGACACGTGCCAACAATCAAAACAACCCGCAGAGTACAAAGTGTGTGTTGTGGGCGGGCTGGGTTGTGGCCACGCCCGTAGTAGCGAGGGAGCCCGCGCCCACAGCCGGCCCGGCCCTCGCAGCGCCAGGAACCTGCAGGCGGCCGCGGAAGGGCGCGGCGCCCCCTGCCCCCCCGGCACGCCCTCGCCTCACGCTGTGTATCTTCACACCTCCCGTGACGATGTGATCGTCCCGGGCTGTTGCAAACTTAATCGCTCACACTTGCTGTCACTTTTTCACATAGTTATTAATATATAGACAGTGTAAGTTAAGCTGACATGGCAATGATCAAATTGATTGTTGATAATTATCTGAAAGCATCAGTGATGTATCAATATCATCCTTTTTACAATATGCTGTCTTTGACTTGCTGAAAGTGATCTCAATGCTTTTATTCCTAGTGTAAAGACGCGCCTGACCAACGGAACTGTTCGGCGAGGCTTGAAACCTCCCTTCTTTCCCTTTGGGCCCTGGTCCTAGCGTCCCAAGCAGTGTCACCTTCCCAGGCCCCCCCTAGCTGACCCAATCCTCTTCCTCCACACTCTCACGCCTACAGATATGTGCACTTTCCTGACACACACTCACTTTTTTTTTTTACAGCACAGCAATAGTATCCAGAGACTGGTCTTAGTTACACTTAGTTCATTGCTAACGGTATCTTAAGCTCATTCCATTTCCCACAACAGAATTATTTTGGTTCTTCTTCCTGCTATTCTAGTCTTCCTTGTGAACGTTTGGAAGGGCCACTGACAGCTGCATAATATGTATGTGGAGTGAACTCATGCTTGGCTGCCCACTGTCTCTTTACTCAGTTAGTTTGATATGATGCATACCTTCTCATAAAGAAACCTTCTCTGAAAGTTAATAATTGAATATATTAATACCGGAATGTAATTATTATATCCTGCTTGATTTAGCCAGTGAATGAGCTTTGGAATCTCTAAGATGTAACTTCACTGACTGCACATTACTCCTTCCAAAAGCGCTAGATAGTTCATCCCTAATGAGCTCCCGCCTATCTGAAATGAGCTTTGTGATTTGGCGCGTGATCTGAGTGGTTTCAAAGGCAGCCAGTCTGATAAGTTGGGCATCAATCATGTGGAATCGTTTTGATGAGTCAGCCACCATTCACAGCCTCTCATCCCCACCATTAATAACTTACATTTCACTTGCAACTTGCAGTCCAGGTAAAAATTCTTGTGTTATATTTCCACAAATCCAACTTTGGTTTTTTTTGCGGCTGTAGCTAAACACATATATTTTGTTTATATATATACAGTATATACTGTATATATACAGTATTATATATATATATATATATATTTATATCTATCTATATATATATATATATATATATATATATACACAGTAAATACTGTATATAGTATATACAGTATATATATATATATATATATATATATATATATATATATATATACGATATATAATATATATATATATATATATATATATATATATATATATATATATATATAATGTTGATACTAGGGTTTTATTCGGATTTAAAAGTACTTTTGATCAAGACTGTATGTGAAACTGAGGTAGAAAATATTTTCGTATGTGCTCATTGTGTACTTTCCTTTACCCCTCGAATTGAGATTCTTCCTATGCTAAATACAATGATATGGTTGGGTCACGAATAGTCCATTGAATTGAGAGATCCTTCCTAAGCTGCATAAAATTGTCTGGCTATATCAACTTAGTATATAATGAGTTATTCTAGTTAAAAGCGTAACCTATTTAAGAGCCTTAAAATGTGTATATTGTTTCATCCTTTTCCCTCCCACTTTTCACCATGTTGATAGAAAAAAAGTGCCAACCATTACCTGCACGCCAGCCTATCGCCCCCTAACTCCCGGAACCCCCCACATATAAAAGTGGTCTGATCTTACAAGTGCGGGTAAAAGCGAGCTACGATAATGGGCCGACTTCCCGATCACAATCACATTTCCGCGAATGAAACATGTTCGCGGGGGTTACCAAGGCGGTGCCGCTGGGGCTAATTTTAGAATGATACATGCTGCCAGCAATACAAAGAGCGGAGGAGGCAAACCAATGCTCACGCGTCAAGCTCCTTGCAGACCCCACGGTAATCGGGGGTTGTCAGGCGTGATTTAGCGGCAGGTCGGAGCTCTATGATGCCCAACCGTGCGTAGTAAGACGTTGCTGTGTGTCTCTCCCTAGCCCCTTAAGCTGGATTTACACAAGGGGTATTTCTGGCAACTTTTTTCCGCATAGCACCGACTAGGTAACTCCATTGTCGGTGGTTAATTTCTCTCACAGTATTTATTCATATTTTGATCTGGCAAATTCGGTAATATACTTTTATTAAAAAAATAAAATTGTCACATGAAACAACCTCCTTTTAGTGTAGATGCTGATTCTAATGCAGAACAAAATTCAAATTGTTGACCGTATATAGTTGCAGATAAAAGATTGCCGGAAGAAACCCTTATGTAAATCCACCTTCACCCTTCCTCCCTTTGGTAACAGTCGGACACCCCACTTGACCTTCTTTCTCTTCATGCCTCATAATTTCCTTCATCTTTATTTACACCCTCCAATTGAAATAAGCAAAAACTAAAAATCTTTCCAATCAAAATATTCTAATCTAGTAGCGTGAAAGTAAACAGTCGTGTACTTAAGGATGCAGCAATATAGTATAAATAATTTTCTTATCAATCCATTTGGGAGAAATATATACGTAATATAAAAAACTAAAAAAAAATATTGTTGATCGATTTAGTGTGTAAGCTAGTGATATGCTAGTGAATAATTGTGATTGTAATGTTAATTTAATGTACCATTAATTACAGATAATTTTCCATAGACTTACTTTGTTGATCTGATGTTAATAGAATATGGAAATCAAGCTGTTATAAGTAGGGTATGTTGTCATATCGGCTGGCTGAGTGCTGGAGAAAAGGAAGATAGATTAGCAGAGACCAAAATCACTATTAAACACGGTACCCTAAGGTATTGATCTCACTAGGATCTTCTGGGGACGATCTGAGGACATGCGGCATATGACAGTATTAAGTTTGCAATTACCGTATTACCTCCACAATAATAGATTGGTTTTCACTTATGGGTGTATATGCTCGGGTTTTGATAAATGTTTGTACATACTCGAGTCACGCTAAACAGTTGCAAATACTCAGGTCATTCCCAAGAGATCCCGGTGAGATAACCATGTAAGAGTGTATGATAATGAGATTTTGAAGCCCGAGGTTGTGCCGTATCAAAGGCTGTATATACAGTATACTTCCCCTCCACCCCCACCCCCCAGAACCCTCCCTTCCTCACTCCCTTACATCTCAGCTACCCATCCACCCCTCCCCTTTTAACACCCCCAAGAGATCCCCACTCCCTCACTCCCCATCGCCCCCTCCCCTTTGTTTCCGCGCTTCCCCATCCCTTATCCCCATACCCTCATCTCCCAAACTCCCCAGCCTTCCTCTATCCTTTGTTTCCCCATCCCCAGCTTCCCCCCCCCCCCCTAGCTCCACCCCCACCCCCTCCCTCTGCACCCCCACCCCCTCTCTTGTTCTCATGAAAAAAGTGTAACTCTTGTAGATAAGTTGCAAACTGATATTTTTATATGAAGTACTCTTGTTTTCTCCTCTTTGTGTATTATAGGACTTCCCGCTATGGGTTGTTGATCTTGGTATACATAGTTCCCGTGGCCTGTTGTGTGTACTTAATATGCCAAGTAGGACTTTGCCGGACGCTATGGCCAGGGTCACATTTCTCACTTAAAAGATCTTGACCTTCGTTGTTGCGGCAGCTGGAGGGCCCTCCGCGCCCCGCCCCCCCCCCCCCCCCCCCCCCCCCCCCCCCCCCCCCCCCCCCCCGGGAACCTGTGAGGGTCCCCCCGCCACCGCCACAACCACATTTTGACTGTCCAATCTTGAGTGTCCAAGTGCCAATTCACCTTTCATTACATATACGTAATATGGAATTTTTAAGACATTAACAGGGTCTTTCCCTGGAATATGAATCTTTATCAACTGATCTGTGTATATCTCGCTAGAATTGGAGCTATTCCTGGTAATGTTTCATAATATTTATGTTATCTTCAAGCTTAAAACTTCAGATCTCAGATCTGTATTTAAGAAAAAGTATTCTTCTTTGCCCAGTTTCCAGTGATTGTGAATCAGGTTTAAGTAAGTTCTGTTGCCTGTTATTGTATTATTTTTGTCTTGTATTTCTTTATTTTTCTGAAGCCTAGCCGAGTAAGACCCACCTCCCTCTCAATCATTCCTGTTCACCCCAGTGAGATACGATAAGCGTTGCTACAGTGCCCCTGCTTCACGGGGCACTGTGCACACACCCACAACCTTCCCTCTACACCAAAGTTCATCGAGGAGCAGCAAACTCTTTCAAATTGTTGGTCATTGACTCTCCATAGTTACAACTTTCTCTTGTAAAAAGGAATCTGCAACTTCATATTACAGTGTGGTGATTGTGAATAGCCTTGAAGGACTTATTTGAAGTTTATTCGGTCTTATATCCAGTCGGTTCCAATTTGCATTACACCCCTGTACAATTCGTTCATGCCTATTTCTATAAATCCATGTTCATCATTTTGTAAAGGAAACAAGGTGAAGGCTTTGCTGTAGTAGTAACTGACTAGTATACAAAGATTACTCTAGTTAGTTATATCCATAGCAGCATAATAATGACCAAATAGGACTTATTGAAATAACTCACTTAATATAATTACAGATTACCAGTAATTAAAATCCACTGGTTCTGTTAATTTTCCTGGTGGTGTATCAAGTAACAATTAAGCAATGGATCTCGACTGCAAACAGGACCGCATTATGGTCTTTCTTCATTATTACTATTTTATTAAAATCATTATTTGTGTAAATGTGTGACTCGGGAGGAGGTGGCCGCCCCTTTTTCTCTTCCCTTCTGCTAGGACCGGTATACCAGCGCCTCTCTCCTCCCGACCGCTGCCTCTACGCTCACCACTGAGTTTATAATATTGATTTCTTTTTTTGTACAGTTCATCTTCTCTATTTGTAAATTATTGCGTTTTTTCCTCTCTTGAGCTTCCAGTTGTAAAGTTACAATAAATAAAAATAAAGTATCTGGAGTGGAGTGATTCATTTTAATGACCCTTTACGTGTTTATTTAATTGTATTTTAAGTGCACTGTAAACACAACAACTTGTATGTTGACCAGAATAGGCATATACTTAATTTACACTGCCTCTGAAGTAAGAAATGGCATCATGACCAGCCTTTAATTGCTAATCTGCTTATACCCTGCTGTTTTATCTATGTTAAAATACAATAATGCTACTGTAAATTGACAGTCAATATCCAGTAAAGCTTCACATCTGTGCTATCTGGTTGGAGTGACAAGTTGGAGTTTTCAGTTTGGAAATAAATAATCTAGTGATGCTTACGGTACTTTCTTAACTTTCCTTGGGGTCCCACGTAACCCTTTATGGACACCCTGCAGAGTCCAAGAAGCCAGGTATCTCGCTGCCCGGCTCAGAGCCAATTTTGATAGAATTCCTCCAAGCCTGGACCAAGAACCAGGCTCAGTCATAGAGCTGCAATACCCACAGTGGGTGGGTATAATATACCACTTGCAAGCATGGGATTATCAGGAAGTTGGAGCTGTAAACGTCGATATTTAACAGAACTACTAGCTAAATTACGGCTGTAATGCATGTTAAATAAAATTCAGAAATCTTTCTATCATAGCACAAATTCACATTTTATTTGTAGTTCTGCTATTTATGAATGCTTACGCCTCCAACTTCCTTGGAGCCTGAATCTCTCAAATTATATATTTAGGAGCTTTGTTTCGATGCTTTCCTCTTTTGGATTTCATCAGAGCATTTCCTCTCGAGCATTATAGTTTGTTCAAAGCAACTTGGCAGTTAATCCACACCTCGTGAATGTAATTGTGCATGGACGTGATTAGTTCGCAGTGATGTATTGAGTTGCCCTTGTAGCTGAATAATGTCCAAAAGATGCAAAACATTTAACCACGTAAATGAAGGATGGAAATAGCTGCCAAGTAAATTTGAACGGAATATAACACCAGATCAGGGTCTCCCTGTGTGGTATGATGTCATATATAAAAGTTATGATAAAGAAAGATATAATTAATATACTCTTCTATGTTTTCATTAAACTTCACCTGGGATAGAGAAGGAGAAAGAGTATGCTTGAGAAACAGTTAAGAAAAAATGAAAGTTAATACTTAATAAATAAATGAGCTGAAATTGAAGCTTTGGAATCCTGATAACCCGCCAAATATAGTAAACATAACAAAATATTCAAAACACCATAATAGTATAAAAACAAGTAAAAATATACAGAAAACACTACTGCCAAATTATATAAAGAACAAGGGAAAATAAACAAAAAGTAATCAATGAAAGGTACTTTAACAAGAAAGTTTTAGGAAAATACAGGAAAGCCCTACACAGTATATAAGCTGTAACCAAAATAATGTACCGAACCATGAAAATAAATGAGAAATACTAACTTAATTATAGAGGTTGGAAAAGCGAGACAAAAAAACGAGGGGTAGCCTAAGTATTTAATATAGAATTTTACTGATGAAGACCAAAATAGTACTGATCAGTTTTACTTCATCCATGTCAAGTACCTCAACAAATATCAAGTCAACACAACATTTAGTTTTTCCTAATCGCCAAGAAAAGGTCGTAAACTCACCAAACCAATGGATCGAACGTCTTAAACTCGCCAAAACCAATGGATCGAACGTCTTAAAATGTCTTAAAATGTTCTATAATACTGTTGCCATTAAAGCCACAATGCAGCTTATACAATATGTTACTGTCAATATCTAACGTCAAGACAATTTTTTAATTGACGAATTTTTCAGGCAATGTGTCAATTGCTCAGCTATTATGAAGAGTTTGGAGCGAACTAGCTAAGGTTAGGTCAGGTTATACAGGAAGATAACTAACATAACCTTCATCATATTAGGTTAGGTTATACAGGAAGATAACTAACCTAACCTGCATCATATTAGGTTAGGTTATACAGGAAGATAAATAACCTAACCTGCATCATATTAGGTTAGGTTATACAGGAAGATAAATAACCTAACCTGCATCATATTAGGTTAGGTTATACAGGAAGATAACTAACCTAACCTGCATCATATTAGGTTAGGTTATACAGGAAGATAAATAACCTAACCTGCATCATATTAGGTTAGGTTATACAGGAAGATAAATAACCTAACCTTCATCATATTAGGTTAGGTTATACAGGAAGATAAATAACCTAACCTGCATCATATTAGGTTAGGTTATACAGGAAGATAAATAACCTAACCTTCATCATATTAGGTTAGGTTATACAGGAGATAAATAACCTAACCTTCATCATATTAGGTTAGGTTATACAGGAAGATAAATAACCTAACCTGCATCATATTAGGTTAGGTTATACAGGAAGATAAATAACCTAACCTTCATCATATTAGGTTATACAGGAAGATAAATAACCTAACCTGCATCATATTAGGTTAGGTTATACAGGAAGATAAATAACCTAACCTGCATCATATTAGGTTAGGTTATACAGGAAGATAAATAACCTAACCTGCATCATATTAGGTTAGGTTATACAGGAAGATAAATAACCTAACCTGCATCATATTAGGTTAGGTTATACAGGAAGATAAATAACCTAACCTGCATCATATTAGGTTAGGTTATACAGGAAGATAAATAACCTAACCTGCATCATATTAGGTTAGGTTATACAGGAAGATAAATAACCTAACCTTCATCATATTAGGTTAGGTTATACAGGAAGATAACTAACCTAACCTGCATCATATTAGGTTAGGTTATACAGGAAGACAACTAACCTAACCTGCATCATATTAATACTAAGTGTGCATATATAACCACATACTTCGCTCCAAACTCTTCGTAATAGCAGAGTAATTGACAGAATGCCTGAAAAGGTCAGTCAATTTACAAATTGTCTAGACTTTGGATATGACTAACACACACACATATATATATATATATATATATATATATATATATATATATATATATATATATATATATATACTGTATATATATATATATATATAAGGGCTGACACACTCGTTTAGTTTGCTAGTTTGCATTGTAAAACCGAGTACTGGTCACCCTCATGTACACTGGTGTATTTTCCCTATGTAAAAGCAGGCAAATGGAATTAAGAATATGACGTTTAGGTCACGACCTTTGAGCGTGACTGTACAGTATTCAATCTGACAAGCCAAACTGAGCGTGTCAAGCCAAACTGAGCGTGTGTAAAAGCCATAAGTTCACAAACTCGAAAGACTACACTATCACTACACTCTGTTAATTGTATATAGGCGAAAATGTTACATCTTATGTTATAAAGATATTAATACATAAGTACAAATTAGTAGATTGTAGCTATCCTACTTTCAATATCGCGTCTTAATACTTAATACCGTATATCGTTCCTTAGCTCCTGTCTCAGTTCATTAATCAAGAATGGAACATGATAATTTCCGCCTGGTTATAATAAACAGAGTATACCCATCCATTAGAATACAGATAATTAATTGAATACCTTCAATCCATTCACTCACTTGTCTGCCTCAAACTATATCTATTCGCTGTAAGTAGGCGAGAAATAATGACTTCTAACCTCTGTAACACAATAACGACTATAGTTATCGAGCTAATAATTCTACCATTTGGGAAAGGTTAGTCAAGGAATACATGTGAACATTTACAGCCAATTTGCTCTAGCCCTATTTGAGTTACAGAGGATAGAAGTCATGATTTCTCGCCTACTTACAGCGAATCGACTATAGGCAGTGCAGTTCTCAGTCTGCCGAACGTGTGTGCCATTCTCAAAATATGTGGTGAGCAAGGTTAAAGGAGCCCGCCTCGTTTATGTTCTCTCTCTCTCCCTCTCTCACTGGGTTGTATTCATTCGGCCCCATTCAGCCAACTGTATTAAGACGTTTATCCCCATTCAGGTGTCTATTTTTTCCTGGCGAGCTGTAGCGAGCCAGCATATTTTTTGTATTTTTTGTTTGTCAGCAGGCTAATTTTTTTATATTTTTCGATAGAAACATTTCTCCGGCGAAGCCGGGTTTCTCCATACAATGCTGGCTTGCTATCGCTCGCCAGGAATAAATAGACACCTGGATGGGGATACACGTCTTAAAACAGTAGGCTGAATGGGGCCTAATGGATACAAGCCAGAGAAAGAGAGAAAAGGAGAGAAAAAAAGCAGGTCACCCCCCTTAACCCATTCAGTACCAAGGACGTCCTTTTCATCATATTCTGACAACTATTAGACGATTTTATTCAGCTTAGGAAAGACCTCTAGCAATAATAAGGTTTCAAGCTATCTCAGCCCAGCCCTCTTAACTACCACATATCCTTCCCAAGTTGCATAATATCATCTAATTATAACTAGAATAAAATATAACACGTCGCTGGTACTCAAAGGGTTAAGGGAATCTAATCTCTGGACCCTGGTGGTATTATGTGGTGTCTGTGTAAGTAGCTGAGAGCAGAGGAGACCCAGACGATTCCCTGCCATCAAACCCGTCTCTCTGGAAGAAGCTGTGCAGTGTGTGGTGCGGCTTCTACGGACACAACGATGGAGATTCAGATTCAGATTCAGATTATCTTATTTCCATTACATATACAATGGCTGTTCATACACTAAAATCATCTTAAACAAATTACATAATACATAATGCATCATAATCTTACATAAACAGTGTCGGTAAGAATGTACAGAGAAATAGCTCCTACCTAAAATAGATTACAAAAATTAGAAACATTACACTAAGGATGGTGGCAAACACATCTGATACTGAAACATTATTTTCTTAATTTACAAAATTAATAAAATGGAAATAGATTTTAAAACTTCTAGTACATATTCAATTTATTCTGGTTATCATTAGCCAATTCCACGCAACTTAGGAAAGGCGTGTGTGGGCCATAATGGTTCGTTGAGATATATATTTTTGCTGGTATGCCACAGACTATGAGTGTGTAGGAATAGCTGAATTAGTTAAAACAAAAAATAAATAAATAAAAAAGTAAACATGCCTAGTCTGTGGCATACCAGCAAATAACATAGGAAACGCCATGCACTACGGTACTAAGGATTAAGGTAAACAACACCAGAAGCAAAAGGACGATCCAATAAACTATACGAGTATTCATTTTACGAATTTCAATGTATGTAGGTACACAAGGTAATATCCATGTTACCATAAATGAATTTAGTGTCCAATGTCGCTGGAGCCAAATATAAAGTTTAAGACCTGAGAATGGTAAGTGGGTAACAATTGCGACATTCACACGCATACAGTATGACAAATCAGCGCTTTCACAGATGTCATGTGTCCGGCATCTTTTGTTCAATTCCTTTTGATTGATGTTTAGATAGGGATCATCCAAAATATTGCCAGGGCCCATCAGTGATATTTAAAATATTTACTGTTTCTACCTGTTGATCTTTCAGAGCCTCGTTGAGCAAATGTAAGCTTTTGGTATGAGTCGATAAGCATTTGTATCTCATTTGAAGCCATTTATCATATGGCTGGAACACCATATCTTCATAAGTGAACGCGCCTATTAGTAGCTCTTGAGAAAGATCAATTGAATATTTAATTATGAATAAACCAATTCAGTTAACCCGTTCTGTACCGGCGACGTCTCTTTGATTTTATTCTTGATACTATTAGATGATTTTATTCAGTTTATAAAGGGCCTCCAGCAACTAAAAGGCTTCGAACTATCTCACTTGCCCCTTTTTACTACCACATATACTTCTTAAACTGCACAAAAATGTCTAAATATACCTAGAATACAATGAAAAAGACAACGCCGGTACAGAAGGGGTTAAATAGCATTTTTTGTGAGTGTTTACAGTTCGGTGAGATATCCTATTCGGAGATTAATATCCAAACAACAACAATACTGTATAATCCTGAAGAACAAAACGATGTACAGTCGCGCTAATAACCCATGTCTCGGCACCAATTATGTTTTCATTGAAAATTGGTATCAGCAATATTTACACATGATTTCTTCTTTTTGAGTGAGATATACAAACATGTTCCTACACTCACCCACCCTATTCAACATCTGACCGATATTAATACAGCACAGAGAAAGCCTAACGTAATTCACAGCTGAGACATGACTTATTAGCTTATGTACTGTACAGTACACAGTACAAAACATGCAATTATTAAAGCAAAGACTGGAAGAATCATGACAGCCAGAAGAAATAAGAATGATCAACTATACCATGATGACTCTCAACACGATTCATACTCATCACATCATAATGAAATAGGATAACAATTTGATTGTCTTTAAATGTATGGATAATTATATTTTTGTTATGGAATAATCAGACACAAATATTCTCAGTTACAAATAATAACAATGAAAATACATGTGGAAAAACTAGAAATCTACAAGGAATATATTTAATTAATATGATATTTTTAACATTGGCAGGAATACCAATTGACCACTTGTGAGTTTCAGGCTATAAGGAAGTGGGCACAATAAACATGCATATTTAGCAGCAATATAAACGTTATGTAAGTTTATGATGGATAGAAAGATGGCTATATTTATTTTCGTGTATTTATATATGCAATACAACCATACTTTAGCTCTATTTAATTATGTTAAATGTCGATATCAAAAACTCCAACTTCTGTATAGCCTGAAACTCGGAAGTGGTCAATTGGGGGAAGGCACCCTGAAACTATATCCTAGCCTGGGGTATAGTTTCGACATTATTGCCTTACTTTATAATACCTCCGCCAACGAAGTCGGACGGAGGTTACGTGTTGCCTATGTTTGTCTGTCTATCTGTAAACAAGATATATCACAAAGTTATTTTGGTGAGCAGATAGGATATGCGCCAAGGAAGAAACGATCCGGAATTTTCACGAAATTTGGTAGGCAGATAGGATATGCATTATGAACAGATTTTCACGAAATTTGGTGGGCAGATAGGTTATGCGCTATAACGGATTTTCACGAAATTGGTGGGCAGATAGGATATGTGCCAATGAAGAAGTTATTTATATTAGAAGGTGAGAAGTAGATTTTCACGACATTTGGTGGGCAGATAGGATGTGTAGGTGGAGGCATGCGTTCTACCGAGCGTCTCTCTAGTTTATAAATAAGAAATTCAAGTTGTACTGTAGACATTGATTGTGGTTTTTCCCTAGCTTAGCAGATATACGCACATACCTGTATGTCAGTATTTGAACTGTGAAAATTATGTTGAGATTGATTCAATGTACTACAAAGGTAGTCTATAGTACTTGACAATATATGCTGGCTAAATATTTATGCTTACACTTTGTGATTCCTTATAGCCTAAAACTATCAAGTGGTTAAATAACCAGAGTATATGAGGTCAAACCAGCGGAACAACTATGAATAGAATGCAACGTGGCTAGACTTATTTATAAATGAGCATTCATCAATGATCGCTCCTTATTGAACCATGCTGTTGAATTCCGCCTATTAAAGGCTACTGTATTCTATTTATTTTAACCTGGCAAAACATGTACTCCATTAACAGCTAATTTCTCCATAATGGAACAAATATGAAACTTCTGGATCGTAGCCTATTAGGCTAAATGCTAATTTGCACAATTAACCACATATTTGGCTATGAAAAACTTTGTAACGGCTGAGTAATTATGATGGAGATAAGTCAGTTGCTCTCGAACTGACTAGGACAGATCGTGAACCATAATAATTGCTATGGTCTATGTTTTTAAGCTGGCGAAAAATGAATTGCCTTGTCCCCATATATTTACAATGTTCGCAAAAATGTGTCGTTAATTATGAAAACCTGCCAATAATATGATGCAGAGACATAACATATTCTTATTTTGAGAGATATCAGCTGTCGACTATAAGAACCCATTTGACTCGGGTTTAAATCTGTATCGAAGCCAAACGAGTCGATAGTGTTGTATTCCTGAATTCTTGATGTTTCAAAACTTAGATTTAAAGGTTCGAAGATTCAAATGGGAGTATGGGTATATAATATGGCTTACGAGTGTGCGGTGATCGTGTAGCACTATTCCATGAACTATTGTAGAATTAATTTACATCTATCGGGCACCATGTATTTATTTGTCCTATCCCCAAATTAAATATTAGCCTACATAAGCTTTGACACAACAACACAAAATATAGCTTATATTTTGATTAAGGATAATATGTAAACTGCCCAGTGGCTCTCTGTCTGTGGGTAGCTGAACCTGAACTGAACCGAATAGAAAAGTGACCGACGAGCAAGAACACGAAAAATCATAAGAAGCTGCCGAAAAGAACTGGATATGTACCACAATCCCTAAAAGAAGGCAATGTCACACCAATACACAAAGGGGGTAGTAAAGGCATAGCCAAAAATTACAGACCAGTGGTGCTGACGTCACACCTTATTAAAATCATAGAAAGAACAATAAGAGCTAAGATGGTCAGCTTCCTGGAAGATAATGAGGCGTTCAACGAGGGGCAACATGGCTTTAGAAAAGGCCGCTCCTGCCTCTCACAACTACTATCACACTACGACAAAATCCTACAGGATATTCAAGACGGAGAAAATGTAGACGTCATATATCTAGATTTCGCCAAAGCTTTTGACAAGGTGGACCATGGGATCCTTCTACATAAACTCAAATCACTGGGAATAGGGGGAGACCTTGGAAGATGGCTCCATAGCTTCATCACCAACAGAAAACAAAGAGTCACGGTTCAAGGAAGCCTATCAGAAGCAGGTGGGGTCATCAGCGGAGTACCACAAGGATCAGTACTGGGACCTCTCCTATTCCTCATCATGATAGGAGACATCGACAGGGACCTGGAACACTCAACAGCCACATCGTTTGCAGACGACACCAGACTCATGAAGAAAATCACCTCACAACATGATGCTCAGCTACTACAACAAGACTTGGACAAAATCCTGAAGTGGGCAGAAGAAAACAACATGGCCCTAAACGGAGACAAGTTCGAGCTTCTAAGGTACGGGAACAAGAGAGCACTACAAAACGACACCAACTACAAAAGCGGACAGCAAGAAAATACCGCCAAGGACACAGTGAAGGACTTGGGAGTAAATATGAGCAGTGACGCCACTTTTTCCCAGCATATTACCAAAGCCACAACAACAGCAAAACAAATAGCAGGCTGGATCCTGAGAACCTTCCACACAAGAAATGCGAGGTGTATGCTAACATTGTGGAAGTCACTGGTCCTACCACGACTGGAGTACTGCTCCCAGCTCTGGTCTCCCCAAAAAGTAGGAGAAATAACAGAAATTGAGGCCAACCAGAGGACATTCACCAGTAAAATCCATGGGTTTCAACACTTTAACTACTGGGAGAGACTTAAGGAGCTGCAGCTGTACTCACTTCAAAGACGTAGGGAGAGATACATCATCATCTACGTCTGGAAGATTTTGGAAAAAAAGGTACCAAACCCAAACATCCAAGAGACTCAGCACCAAAGGCGAGGGAGGCTGTGCTATGTGAGGACTACGCCGGGATCAACACAAAAAATCAAATCCTGATCCATCACAGCTTTACATACAATGGAACCAGACTGTTCAACTGTATACCAGCCCCTCTCAGGAACATAACCGGGGTGTCTCCAGACACCTTCAAGAAACACTTGGACATGTGGCTGGCCAAAATACCGGACCGGCCACCAACACCAGGATACCCCAGCACCAACTCCAACCGACTTCTGGAATGGAGAGTGGAAGAAAGGGAGCTGCCTGGTCGCAGTGGAGCCCCAGCTCAACTGTGTCACTAACGGACGGAATACAACTAAGTGTAACTAAGTGTAAGTGTATTACCTAGCGTTCACACTTCTTTGCAGTGACAGATAATGGGGAGGTAAATATAACAGCCCGCATATTTACAGCTTCCTATCATATAGCGAAATGTGTGAAGCTGTTCACCTTCAGGGCATAAATTCATCTGTAATAAATACATACAAAATTTGTATGCATTCGCCATTCAGATTAAAATAATTTATCTTGGATAGTAATAAACAAAAAGAGGGAAGGTGTACGCTCAATGGAAGAGCGGTTAGTCGGCGAGAGAGAAGGTTGCCTGCACCCTGCAGTCTGTCAACGTGTGGTGTGTTGTTGTGGGGATTTCAGCCTTCTGGGTTATATTTCGGCGTTTCCAGAGACTTCGTGTGTTAGGTAAAGTATAATACGTCAATGATATTATAGAGTAGGGTAGGTTTGTTCTGTGGCATGTGTATTCTACTCCAGTTTGCATTTTCCTCGACCTTTCAAGACAGCTAGAGCAACCTTAGGCCTATTTACCAAATTTTCTTTATAGGCCTAGGCCTATTTGTTTCAAGGAATAGGCTAGTGTTTTACTGTTAGCCTATTTTCCATGGTTTGAGTGGAGGATTTGCATTAACTTACCCATTAGCCTAGGCCTATTCATTAATCTGAAGATACGGCGTCAAATAGCGCCATTTATTGGGTGACTTATCCATTAGCCTAGGCCTATTCATTTACCCTCTCCGACATATGACGCGATTTCGAGCCTATTAGGGATACTTTAAAGCCTTTGTTACCATCAGGGGTATTTAGAAACCTTTAGTTTAGGCTAGTTACTTCAACCTCTGCAGTTGTCTTTGAGTTAGCTGTGGGCAGAAAACTAATTTTGGAGAGGTATTTATAAGAGTGAGAGAACTCTATTTCTTATTGCTAATCTGGCAACCTCTGCATCATATGAGTCTGAAGGGGTTAATCTGAAGATACGGCGTCAAATAGCGCCACTTATTGGGTGACTTTTACTTTTACAGTAGTTAAGGGAAATTGGGTTTGATGTTATTTTAATACCACAAATTTTGTTGATATATTTGAAGATAAGATAAATCTACAGTTATACTACCCCTATTTTCTCGCTATTCTGTTGGTACTAATGGGTTAATATTATTAGTAGTCCTAGTAGACGTAGTATGGTTTGATGATGCGCGGATATGTATATTTGACTTGTAATAGATACATTGAAGTATTACAAACCTTGGCGAACCCATAAACAGGGAACGTGAGCTGGGTTTAGACCGTCGCGCACCCATACACAGGGAACGTGAGCTGGGTTTAGACCGGTCGCGAGACAGGTTAGTTTTCGGTTAAGTTAGGTTAGGTTAGGCTAATAATAAAAATACTAAAATGCGACGGTCCTCGGTATTAAACAACACTGTAGCCTAGGCCTATATCAAATAAAAAATAAAAAAATAAAAATAAATTACCTGAAAAACTCTTATTTGGTTGGTGATAATTTGTTTATCAAAAGTTAG
>CM064495.1:44680672-44742584 GCA_032716605.1 Paralithodes platypus
CATTGACCCCTTAATGAAGTTTCAAATTATTCATCGACCCCCAAACATTTAAAAATAAGAATAATATAATATGTTATGAAAAAAGAAACTTATTACATGCATATTATGATAAAGTAAATATGTGGAATTATATATGTACAGTACCTTAATATTAGTAGTAATAGAGTCAATGTCTTCATTTTGTATTTCCAAGTCAAATGGTGTAAGAATTCATTCAGGCACTTGTATTTTCTCCAGGTCTTCAAAGCGCAGTTTAAAGTCTTCAATCAATTTGTCCAGGTGTGCTATGTCACCATCTGGTGTCACCATGGTGTCTATGTCTATGTCACCATGGTGTCACCATCTGGTGTCTATCTATGTCACCATGATAGAGGTGTTCAAGTGGGTTAGTGGGATTAACAAAGGGGACATGACAAATGTACTAAAGCTCAGTGATAGCGAAAGAACTCGTACCAATGGTTTCAAATTAGATAAATTTCGTTTCAGAAAAGATATAGGAAAATATTGGTTTGGTAACAGAGTTGTAGATGGGTGGAATAGGCTACCAAGTGATATAGTGGGATCAAGAACGATAGGGAGCTTTAAGAAAAAATTGGATAAGCATATGGACAAGAAGGGTTGGGTGTGAAGGGGGATCAGCCGGGTTGGGCCAATCAGCGCTCTGCAGACCCCCATAATCCTGCGTTAATCTCTAACCGGTTTGGTAAGATGATCCTCAGGGTATTAGAGTGTTGAGCCTATAATTGGGCTTTGTAATTGGGGTTGTGTGGGACAGGGATCTGCCTTGCTTAGGCCAATCGGCTTTCTGCAGACTCCCATGTTCTTATGTTATCTGAAATGCTTTCACTTTCTCCCAACTGTTGTGAGTTCGAAAATTACTGAAAATCTCTATGTGCCATTGACGCTTTAAACAAGCCTAGTTTGCCTTGGAAGCCCAGTAGAATTGTCCTGGCCTGAATAATGGTAACATCTTTACCCTGCAGACGTTTCTATACGGTACCTTATTAAACTTTGAATATAGGTCTGCAAAATGGAACAGAGCATTCTTACATCTTTTCACATAGAGATGGGTCTACATCTTCTGAAACGTTCCTCACCTAGCCATTCATAGACCCCCTAGCCATTTATCGATCCCCTTTCGACCCCTGGCGATTCATTGACCCCTTGGATGGTCGATATCGACCACTTTGGGAACCCCTGGTCTACATGGATGATCTTAGTCTGGAGCTGAACAAGACTCTCACTGGGTGCTGCATTGGCAGCTCCATTGTAAATCATCTCATGTATGCTGATGACCTAGCCTTAATCGCGCCCTCTGGAGCAGGACTGGATAAATGATTAAGAGTATGTGAAAAATTTGGAATCGAACATTCAGTCAAATTTAATCCTATAAAGAGCAATATCATAATATTTAAATCTAACCTATTGAAATCAAAGCTACCTAAATTCCATTTGTATGAAGAAATTATAGAAGAAGTAAGTAAAGTAAAGTACAGTAAACCCCCGCTCTTTCGGACTTCAATCTTTCGGAATTCTCAGACTTTCGGACTCGTGTTTCAGCCTTTCGGATTTGTCCGAAAGGCTGAGAAAATACCTCCGTCCTTTTCGGACTACACTTTCGGACTACATTTAACTTCGGACTCATGCTTCAGCCTTTCGGATTTGTCCGAAAGGCTGAGAAAAATTAAATCGCATTCGGACCAAAGAGCCGAGTTTCGGACTTGTCTGGTTAGGTGAATGTGTATTCGGACTTATAAACTTCGGACATTATTTCAGCCTTTCGGATTTGTCTGAAAGGCTGAAGTGCGAGTTCGGACTCGGCCCTTTCGGACTTTTGACACTTTCGGACAGGGGTCTCCCCCAATTAGTCCGAAAGAGCGAGGGTTTACTGTATCTAGGACACTATATTTCAAGTGATCGCTCAGATGATGAGGATATGGGTCGTCAGCGAAGGCAACTTTACATGCAGGGAAATTCAATATTAAGAAAATTTCATATGTGCACATGGGATACAAAAATAACATTGTTCAACTCCTACTGCTCACCAATGTATACAGCACAACTATGGTGGAACTATAAGAAAATGACAGTGAATAGACTAAGTATCTCATATCACAATATCATGAAAATGTTTCTGGGGCTCTCAAAATATGAGAGTACAAGTACGCTATGTGCCTATATTAACTTACACTGTTACCAATCACTCATTAGAAAGCTAACATATAAATTCATTCAGCGCCTTAACACTTCTGAGAACAGTATCATTAAAATGCTACAAACTCCAAGCATAGTGTACACCTCTAGGATCCAGGCACACTGGAGGAAGTTGCTCTATATTTAACCTTACGTAATGATTTCAGGTCTGCTACTCTACAGAATTAGCATACCGGTACTGAACCTCATAGTGCAGTACAGTACCGATATTCCTATACTGTACTGTAGCAACATACTGTACCGGAAGCTAAATGATGTGAGGCATGGTACTGTACACAATTAGGACAGTGGTTTTGGTAACACAGTAGTTTGATGACCAGGTTTTTGGTTGAGGCAGTGCTGTGAACTACATGATAGCAAGCTGGGTATTATTTAATTTCTTTTTATTTTATGTAGCCTATGTACAGTAGCTTATATATATATTTATGTTACTGTAAGGTATATATGGACCCCAGTATGGTCCCCTCTGTACTGTGTGAGTCTGAAATAAAGTATTATTATTATTATTATTATTATTATTATTATTATTATTTATACAGTATTTATAATGCACCTAAGTTTTTATGGTTAGGACTGTTACTTAGCCATGTCTACATTATTATTTACAATGCATAAGATTTACTTTATGTAGACAAAAAACATGTTTTCATAGGCTAAAACTGGGAAAAAGTGCAACTTTTAGAATGAGCACGGAACCGATTAGAATTTTCCCCGTAAGAACAGTGCCCCGATCTTGACTGTTTCAATCTTAGCTCGATTTCTGCGGAACCGATTAGGAGCGAAGATGGAGGTTCTCCTGTACTGAATTATACCCCATATGTCACTTGAAGAGACTCGGGTTTTGTTTGACACCTTGCGTATGTGACCTAAAATACATAGTTCGGCCTATGTCATTACTGCTGCAAATTATATAAAATCATAGCCTCGACTTTGTGGTTTAAAAATTGGTGGAAGCAAGTAAGGCGGCCATCTTGAATCAGTGGCAAACTATTTATGGGATAGATGTAGTGTCCGGGCGTACAGTCGTCATGTTTACATAGGTCGATCGCAGCGGTTAAGTTCGCGTCTATTTTGACGGCAATTTTTTTCGGTTATTTGCCCCTGCTGGCAATATATATGATGATGACAATATGTCATGGAGGGGTGAGGGCTTCATCATATTATTGTATCCAATGGCATTCAAAATAGACGGAGACATGATCGCAAGCGTCCGCCACCGCTGTCATGTTTACATGGTCGATCGCCGCGGTTAAGTTCGCGTTTATTTTGACAGCGATTTTGTTTGGTTATTTGCCCCCTTCTATCAATATATATGATGATGACAATATGTCATGGGAGGTGAGGGGGGGGGGACAAAGCCCCCCTCAACATATTATTGTATCCAACGGCAGTCAAAATAGACGGGAACATGATGGCAAGTTTCCGCCGCCGCTCCGCGAAGTGTAAGCAAGGCGGGCGTTACGGGCGCTACGCCCGAACTCTACATTCTACCCCTATTTATTTTTCACTTATTCACCTTCGTTTTAGTATTTTGGTTAAATGTTACTATTAGGACCGACGGTGAATTCAGCAACAATTTTTGTTGTGTGTGAGTGTTTTTCCTTCATATTCAGTGTTTGGTAATTCTACAGAACAAATACTCCTGTTTTTTTTTCTGTCGGAATTAGGCTACAATTATTCAATTAACAATGAGAACTGTAGCAATAAAAACTGCCTTCCTCATTTTCTAACAATGAAATATACCACAATACACCTTTGGTAAGGATGGTGTTAGAGGGCGTACTGCAGGGTGTCAAACTGGAGCAATTTTGTTTTAAATCTTGAAAGAATATGAGAAGGAATACAATAATTAACATGATATAGCATTGTTTTGACCATTTTATCACTTCCACGGACATAATTTGAACTATAAACCATATTTCTATCTTTACATATACAGTACAATAATAATGACGGAAAATAATGGACTCTGCTTTCGTTTAACACCAAGGCATATTATATTAGAGCAGAGGTTGGAAGAGGACTGTTTATTTATGTAAGAAAAGAGTTCAAGGTAAATGAGGTGGATATGAGACAGCAGTATTGTGAGTATTTGTGTATTGAAGTAAAATGTACAAGAGGGTCAATTCTAATTGCCTCTATATATAGAAGCTCAAATAATAGTAGGGAAGAGGATGATAACCTACTGAAAGCAATGGAGAAATAGATAATAGAGAGAACAAATATAAGATTTTGATTGGTGATTTCAATTTGCCAAGGATCAACTGGGCAAATTGTACTACTCCAGCGGGTGTAGCCTTGAAACCAAGTTTATAGAGAAAGTAAGAGATTGTTTTTTAACGCAACATATTACAGAGATGACAAGATATAGAGATGGGAAGCAGGGGAGTGTACTTGATTTAATTTTTAGCAATGAGGAGGATATAGTGGAACATGTCAATGTGGATAGCCCTATAGGTCGTAGTGACCATGCCTGTATAAGTTTTAGTTGCAATATTAAAACAGAGAGGGATGATAGAAGCAATAAAAAAATATACATGTATGACAGAGCAGATTATGAGCTGCTGAGAAGGTGTCTGGACATTGACTGGGGGGAATACTTGAACGGTGAAGACGCTGAAGGAATGTGGAGGAAGTTTAGAGTCAAACTGGAGGATGTTATATCCAAATGTGTACCAGTAAGGGAATATAAGGATAAAACAAAATTGAGGAAAAGAACGAACCCAGAATTACCAATGAAAAGAAAGCTGTGGACTTTGATAAGAAGAAAGAAACGATTGTGGGATAGATTAAAAGTGTTAAAAAAGAACAGGGGGTCTAGTATAGAAGCTAAAGTAGTGGATTTGGAACATAGACAGATAAACAATAAAATAAGGTGGGAGACAAGGAAAGGGAGAGAGAGATTGCAAGAAACGTGAAGGATAATCCAAAAATATTCTGGAAGTACATTCAGGAAAAGTTAATGAGAAAAGTAGGGATCCCAGAGCTGGTAGGGGGGTTGGATGATGGGAGTAGAGCGGAGACGGATAAGGAGAAATCAGAGGTGCTGGGGAAATACTTTGGGGGGGTACTAACAGTAGAGTCGGATGATGCAGTGCCAAATATTCCCATTAAACAGGCACCTGCACTAGAATTAATAGAGTTTTCCCATGCTAGAATAAGAAGGGCTATAGAAAAAATGAACAGAAGTAACTCCCCGGGACTGGATGGGATACACCCAAGAATCATAAAGGAAGGAGGTGAGATGTTAGTAGAGCCATTGAAAATTTTATTTGAGGTATCGTTTAATACAGGACAAATCCCGATGGACTGGAGAGAGGCGAACATAACAGCTATATTTAAGAAGGGAAAGAGAAATGACCCAGGAAATTATAGACCAGTCAGTTTGACAAGTGTTGTGTGTAAACTAATGGAAACGGTAATTAGAGAAGGAATAATGGAACATATGAAATCAAACCAACTTTTCAGTGGGAGACAGTTCGGATTGTTGCCGGGGAGGTCGACGGTACTACAGCTAATTAAGGTGGTAGATGATTGGATGCAAATTCTAGAGGATGGTGATGTAATAGACGTGGTATATTGTAATTTTATGAAGGCCTTCGATAAGGTCCCACATAAAAGGTTAATAGAGAAAGTTAGAAGCTATAATATAGGGGAAAAATGTGTGAAATGGATAGAAGCCTTCCTGAAAGATCGGAGACAGAGGGTGCTGGTGAATGGAATAGGCTCGGGGTGGAGGGAAATTACAAGTGGGGTTCCTCAGGGATCTGTGTTGGGACCACTACTGTTCATTATATTTATCAACGACTTACCTGAAGTTATAACTAATGGAAGTGAGGTATACCTGTATGCGGATGACACTAAGCTGTATAGAAGAGTGAGGAGTAAGGAAGATGTGAGTTTGCTTCAAGGAGATGTGGATGGCATGAAGGGATTGTCTGAGCATTGGTTAATGCCTTTTCATCCAAAAAAAATGCAAGTACATGCGGATTGGGACAAGCAAGATAGACAAGGTAGGATACAGTATGTATGAAGCGATGGAGGAAGTGAATGCAGAAAAGGATATAGAAGTAGTGATAGACAATAAGTTAAATTTCTCAGAACATTTAGTGGAAAAGATAAACAAAGCCAATAGAATTGTAGGGCTGATAAGGAGGACATTTGTGTCACTTGACGAAGAAATCTTCAGGAATCTCTATACAACGCTGTTAGGCCGCACCTGGAATATGCAAACCAGGTGTGGGCTCCATATATGGTAAAGGATATAGAAGCAGTGGAGAAAGTGCAAGAGGAGAGCTAGCAAGCTAGTACCAACGTTGAAGAACACGGGCTATGAGCAGAGGTTGAGGGCACTGGGGGCTTCCGACACTGGCATATAGGAGAAAGAGAGGGGATATGATAGAGACTTTTAAGATAGTGTCAGGAAAGTATGATGAGGATGTGTGTGAAGGTATCTTCTTGATGCGGTAGGGAACAAGAACGAGAGGACACTCAAAGAAAATTTACAAAGAAAGAAATAGGCTTGAGAAGGCAAAGAACTCATTTTGTGATAGAGTGGTAAATGAGTGGAACGCACTGCCCCAGTATGTAGTCGATTCCGAATCAATAAGGGAGTTTGAAAGTTATCTTGATAAAGCATGGGGAAGACCAGATTTGAAGTTTAATTATAAAGCAAAAATACAGAATAGTAAAAATGTTGCGTCTGCTACCGCCGCCGCCAACACCGTGAACGACCGCAGCAGTGCAAGTACTGGTACTGAGCTGGATACACAGGCCTAGTTTGCCTTTTTCCAGAGGATCTACTGTAAGAAACTGTAAGAAAAGTCTAATTTGACTTTTTTTATAACAAAATTATCCTATGGCCAGCTGTTATTTGGGGCCAGCTGTTATTTGCCCCATTGCTGGTAATATATTGGCTATATGATTATAATACATCATGGGGGGGTAAGAAACCATAATTGTATCCCACCGCCAGCTGTTGGGTAAATTGTTTTGTTACCGGCCGTGAGATACAATAATGGGTTGACTTTGCCCCCATCACCCCCCATGGCTTATTGTCATCATCTTATACATTACCAGCAGGGGTCTCAGAAACAATAATCATTAATAAAATGCTTAGCACACTATTGTGTGTTTTTTAATGTAAGTGACTCGGTAGACGGCAAGCTAAAGTGTGAATGTCCCGTTAGACCGCACGTCAAAACGGCACCAGTTTTTATTGCCATTCTCATTGTGAATTGTAATTCCGATACCCCAACAATCTAGGGGAGAGCTTGAGGTTGTGGTTGGGGGATAAAATAGGGGAAATATGGGAGTCTGAATTTAAGATACATAAAAGTAAAAAATATAACCCAAGATGTGAAAATCTGAGCCAAGTTTATCTCAAAAGTTGGCGCGGATTTGGGCAATTATTATGTTACCTCACCAACCGACTTTACTCCTAAACTCAATTAATGAAATCAACAAATATATGTGTTTCAGATTAATATCAACATAAAATTAAAAGTTTGCTCGGATTTGGCCAATGTTCAGAGTAAAATAAAAATAAATTTGAAAATAAATAGTTCCCTTGGATTAGGGCAAATTTTACAACAATAAGCCTAATGGATAAATAATCTTAATGGCCCAACAGCTTGGCCGTGGAATCCACAATGGGTTGAGGTCAACCGTAATTTTGTGAACCATATAAAACAATAATACGCTCCCGATGCGCACACTTTACTTGTACTGTATAATGAATATGTGAACATTGATGAACCAGAAAATAGGTGAAAAGAGCAAATATCCATTGAAAACACTTATTGTGACAGGAGAGGCGGCGGATGCGTAAGATGGAGTGTGACATAGGTGTGCTTCCTTTGCCTGCTTGAGGCAGATTAACAGTCCCAGCTGTCTTCTGTGCATTTATGAGGGAGGTAGGAAGAGTGTAGAGGGGAGTGACTGGACGTATTTCAGGCGGGAGAAAGGAAGTAGAGTGGGAAATTGGAGGACAAAAGTAGAAAAAAGGAAGAGGGGGTAAGTCACATAAGGGGAGGACAGGAGGTAATAGTAAGGAGACTAGCTAATCACATACCAGTATTGCTTCCATTTCACCGGTACTAGGGCTTTTTACCAAAAAAAAAAAAAATGGTGTTTCTGTGTTTTCTAGAAGAATACTGTATTAAGTAGCCTAAGTAATTACTGTGTGACACCCGCAAGACCTATTGATTTTTGTGTGACCTACTGAATTGTCTTATCACATAATTCAGTACGGTACAGTACATTGATTTACATGTTCGTACCAACGCAAATGTATTATAAGGGAGATCTACATTACGATAAAAATAGTAAGGGAGATGTATATTACAATAAAAATAGTCTTCCTATAAACGGCCCCACCACCATCTCCGCCACAGTCTTCGTCTAGACACTGTCTATTGACTTGAAAAGTGACGTCAAATTATCAACCAATGGTATTTGAATTCTCTGGATGACGTCACGCCCATTTAACCAATCGCCTGTCACGCACAGCTGCACAGATATCCCATAATACAGTTTTTGGACAATGGAGGCCTGAGAGGTTAGCCGGCTAGTTCACCGTAGCGTCTCCAAGGCGCCACTATGGTCTCTCAGATGTTCGTGGTTATGGCCAAATACAGTATTCCTTTGAACAAAGGACACCCTCCAATAATAGTTGAATAAGGTTACCGGTACATAATGAATCTTGAGTGATGACAGATAAAATCCCTGAGCCTTAACTCAACAAGCACGAAGCTATGGCAGTTCAAAGTGCCCGCCGTGCGAAGGTACAGTATTGGCTTCAATTCTGACAAAAATTGTCATATTTACCATTATACAGTACTGTACAGAATAACATTATTACTTCTCCATATGCGCCTATTTTACTTTTGATATGAACATATTTTTAGCTCTAACTTTCAGAATACAGTACACACATCAATATACAGTAATGCATAAAAATGCTGTGGGAGAAACGTTTTTTTTTGTTAATATAATTTTCAGTTACTGTACTACAGTAAACCCTCTACGTCGGACCACTTGAGGTCTGAAACTGGTACTAGCCGGATTGGCATCGGCCTGTCGGACAAGTCCTCCCATTTGCCAGATTTTTCAGACGGTCTCTAACAGTGTCGGACGACGCTCTCAGTTTTCGGAAAACTAAGGGCAAATGTCCGTCAAATTCCGTCGTCTGATATCTCATATTTTTCTGAGATTTGTCCGGCAGTCTCGAACAGTGTCGGACGACGCACTCAATTTTCCGGAAACTAAGGGTAAATGTCCGTCACACACCTATTCCACACTACCATTCTATCGCACATGTACCCTTCCCATTGGTTTCAGTCATTCTGCTTAAGTGCAACCTTGCATTCGCTAGTACTCCCAGGACCTCTCTCTTTTGTGGCATCATTCGCGCCTCTTACATTCCATGTCGCTAGCCGAAAACAGTCCTTGTCCGGTCGATGTTCGTCAACAGTTAGTCCGTCCGTATCCGAGGCTTTTATTTCGTTCTTCGTTACTGGATATCTTTCCCAGGTAGAAGGTCGCAAGCCCAACCACTGAACCTCTTTAGTCTCCTTTTAAGTCACGCAGGAGGCATGAGAGGCATATGGTATTCTAACCCCTTACCCCAGGGGTAGTATGCTTTTCTATTTTTCTCTTAATTCATTGATCGTTGTCCACTACCAGATTTCGGTAAATTTCTTGGCAATTTTTCCTGTCTATTCTTGTCATTTGGCTGTACGGTACCACAAAGTACTTCTTGACTACATAGATTTCCCTATTAAATTACAGTACAGTATAGTAGATATTCCAGGTAGCCAGTTTCCTTTCTGAATCAGTTTATCTGCATTCTCCACAACTCTCAGATTATAGAAGTCCTTATCACTTGGTCTTCATGTTTGATTGCATAGGATAAAGATGAAAACCCTTAAATGACAGCAATTACAGTATGTTTTTCCCATTTCTGTTAGTCTGTGCTTTGCATTTTTTAGGGGTAATGGGTAGAATATTTACACTAATGCTAATTTTGTTATTGCAGGGACTGGCGAGTACTGCAAGCTGTTTACACAAGTGGTGAAGGAGACCGAAGAACTTTGCAAGGAGTTTGACACCAGAGAGAGGAATTGCCTGAAACACAGCTTATTACCACTGGACTATCTTACCATCACTAATGTGAGTTAAACTGTATTTTTAATTTTGTGTAATGAGAGATGTTCTTGATTATTAACTTCAGTTTTATAATATTGTTGTTTTCATTAAGATAAAAGTGTACCATTGCAAGATGACTACAGTTGAAATGTGAAAGCAATACTTGAGAAAATGGAAAGATGGAAAATTATTTAAATGCACATTCAGGTAATGAGAGAGAAAATGGAGATGAAAACTGCTAGAGGAAGTGAGCTTACAGATGAGTAGACAGATAATGTAATTTTAGCAGTTGATGAATGGAACAAAAACCATATTGCACAACCAACAGAAAACTGAGAAGTATATCGGTTATGCTCGATAATTCCTGAACCACAGAGCTACAAGTTTACACGTCGGGGGGGGGGGGTCCCCAGACAATAGGGCTAGCCAGGTCGAACTCCCTTTTTGTACGTTAGAGCGTTGCTCAGTCAATAGAGGGAGAGTGTTACGCCAGAGACCTGGGTTCATTTCCCAGCTAGGTCCAGATGTTTTCGGGACAACAAAAAATTGTTAATCACTCGGCATTACAATGTCTAATGCAGAGATACTGATTGCTGGGATTAACTAAAGTAGGGGAAATCTGTTGTTTAGACAAAATAGTATAAAGGGTTATTGAATGGTGCCAAGAGCAATACAAAGATACAGATCTCCCTCACTATCCGATGCCCCAATTTATGATATTATTATGCCGTTGCCCTTTTATTATACCGGTACATTACCTGTATAGGAATTTAACATAAGAAAAATAATCTCTAGAACTGTTATATTTTGCCAAAGTAATTCCTGTACATAACTTTAAACATTAAGAATGCTGGTGATCCTGGGAACTGTAGTTTCAGGAGGAACACGATAACGAGTGTAATACAAACATTTTATTTGATGCCAACATATCGACTTCAATATTCTAAAACACCATCAGGGTATCTGTTAACATTCAAGCCGTGGGTCTCGACATATGTCGAGTGAGAGAACCATGGCCTATCCCGCGGGTCCCGACATATGTAGCAAGGGATGTTGAGCACATTATCGGCTCTGAGAGAGAGTCCATGCGTTGGGAGGACCGCAGGCGGGCTCTAACCGCTTGGCTTGAGCCTAGCGAGGCAACTGATGTCCCCGTCACACCCCTCCACATTCCTGGCCTCGCTAGACAGGGTAAAATCTCGGGTCGTACAAGGGTGAGTCAGGTGTCATTGGAAAGCTCTATTATTGCCTTTTCACGGATACATAATTGTATTACGCTCTGGCTCTTGTTTATGCATGAAAAAGAGCATGGAATGTAGCTCATTTAGGGTAAATATGCCCGCCACACAGGTAGTAGAAATCACAAATATCCCCGTTCGACAGGGGTTAAAGTGGATATCGTTAATTAAAATATCAGTTTTTAGATTTTTTACATATTTAGTCTCGAGTCAGCTACCCCCAGCTATGGGGCATATGCCTGAGTACATACATACATACTGTACATCCATCCATCTACTGCCAAACACCTGGTTCACCCAAGGTGCTAGCACATGCCTGTGCACATACGACATTGGTCTAGTGTCCCTCTAATTTCCACCATTGCAATTAGGAGTAGCCTATGTCAATAAATCCTTTGGTACGTCGAGTAGGATGGGAACCTGGGCCGTTCCATACTCTAGTGAGGTACCCCTACCCTTCCTACCCGGGATGCCTTACAAAAGGACAGTGTAGGGTACCCGGGCGATCTGGCTGAAAAACGTCTAGGCCTAGGCTACCGTATCTTTGTTATTTTAACTGCTAGAAATTTCCCACACATCCCTAAACGTAGTGCAGTTTTCAATCTGTAGACTGGCGTTGAGTAGAGTTCTCCAAGTCAACTGGTTCAGTTTTGATGATGATTTCCGTGGAGCGAATTTTTCCGCGATGTTGACAATATCAGAGCTTTTCAGACACTAATTTCGTCATATCATACAACAACAACATTGATCCAACGTCTCCTTCTTGTTTTCGGAGGTGCGGTGACGCAATGACCGGCTTTGTTTACATGCGTCGGACACACAGCGTTCAGACCAAGCTTAATAGGCTTTCAAGCTTACATCCTGTTAAAAGGACACCCGTGTACCGGCCCATCTGCCGCGGTGTCCTTATAAAAGGACACCCGGGCTGGAAGGGTTAACCACACAGATTTTTTTTTTTTTTTTTTTTACCTCACTGTTATTACAAGTTTTAGTGGTAAAGGTTTGAAGTTTTAATAAGTAAGGTCTTGGCTCAAACATTAAAAATTCAAAGGTCTAAGCATGGCAAAAAGCTCTAAATATGTGCACGATGAATAATGGATCAGCTGACCCTGGGTAATGCTTATTGTTCGTTTAAATATAATTATACCGGTAATTTATTTATACACGTTACAGAACTTCTAAAATTATAAAGTGGATTGTAAAGTGGTAATGTATCTATTAGCTGAAATGTTGTTGGTTCTCTGTTAAAATACATATTACCGAGTAGTTTATATTATGACTGACTAAGGCGGTTGTTGTTGTCGTTCCCTAAGCTGCCTGGCCGAACAGCCTCGAGTCCCTAAGGAAGGTCATGGCCACGGTCAGGCTTTCCCACAGAGCTCTAAAGGAGTGTAGATTGTGTTGTTGGCGTAAGTGATTGTGTGAAATGCAGTCTTCTAGGGTGTGTCCAATGGTATGGGGTGCTGTGTTACATCCTGGGCAGGTGTCGTTGACAGAGACATCCAATCTCTTCTGATAGCGCAGAAGAGCTGGATGGAGCCCACATCTCAGCCTGGCCAGGTGGACTCTGTCCTCGCGAGGAAGGGAGGATTCAGAAGGATGGATTTCGGGAGGTCGTGCCTGGAGCTGCGTGTTGTCTATGAGTGATTGGATGGAGTGGCGAGAGATATGAGTATGGATGTGCTTCTGGAAGCTGGTTTGGGGTGGGCAGGGAGGTTGACAAGACAGTATTTGTGTGTGATACCGTGTGCTGGGTGTTGTTTTGATATTTCTTGGTGTCTGTGGATGTGTTGCCATGTAGTGTAGTGAGTGGTGTTGGTTTGTGTAGGCTGCAGCCAGGAATTGAGTGCCTCTCATGTCCAGATGGTCTTTGACTTTGAGGACTTTGGTTTCTTGATGTAGGTGATCTGTAGGTGTAGTAGCTGTGCAGCCTGTGATGATTTTTAGGGCTTTATTTTAAATAGTCTGTAAGGTCTTGTGATGTGTTTCAGCTAGGTTAGAAGCCCAGGCAGGACTTGCATATTTCATCACTGATCTTATGTATTGTTTGTAAACTGTGGTGGTAAGGAGGTGACTGGAGCTGGTGACTAGTTTTATTGACTGACCCTTAAGCTTGCCATTTATATATGTTTCCAAAATACCTTTCCTAGGAGCTGGGTCAAGTGTAACAGTGCACACTGATAAACACAAATTAGAAGGCTGCACATTGAACAATATTGATCAATATAGTATACAAACATGCAATTTGATAAGATATGAAGAATAGTACAAAATACATTTTCACAAAATATATTGCTATTGGGTAAGTACCTGTGAGCATAGCATGGACACATGATACATTTCTTGCAGTGACAAAAAAGTCAGACGTAGTTGCCAATGGATTTAATATTTTCTTCACATCGATCGCTATTCGTAGTTAAATTTTACGCGGATCACGTTTTCATTTTGGCTCGCTGCATGTCTGCCTGCTGAGACCGGAACCTCTCCGGGTGGTCGGGGGCCGGGGGAGTGCTGGAGGGATTTTGGTGATCCCTGGTCTCCGAGTCTTCTTCTGGGTGACCTAGATGTGTGTGATTTACAGTTTGTTTTTGTGTTCATTGTTTTCTGTTGTGTTGTGTTGTCCCTATTCAGGCTCTGTCTCGAGTCGGCCACCCCCTGAAAAAAAAGGCAAAATTAGGGAATGGTCCTGAGTACATACATGCACACATTCACGTTATAATTTATACCTACTGATTTTCTAAAAGTTTAGGACTGCGATTTGCGTGACTTACCACTTTGAACAAAACTTCCAAATCACTTCAATCCTGTGAATGCATGTCAAGACAGAAGACAAAAGGAGATGTGACTAGCAAAAATAGATCTTGCTATAAATGTTTTTCTATTTTTACTGACTTTGCGTATGTAGTGTATAGGAGACCTAAATAAATCGCATTATCAACTGGACTAAAGTCCATTTGTTGGAGCCGTCTGGATCTTGGTAGTACAATATCGTACAAAACGTACGAAATATCGTACGCCCCTGACGGAAATTTACGCTTCCAGTGAACATTGACGATATTGGGCCACCAAAATGCTGTGTTCACATAAAACGAAATCGCATAAAACGCCCTCGTTTATCGATCATAAACTCGTTTTATGTGAGACCCTACTGTACTTGTTAGCATTTCTTCCCCAACATACAGTTGTCTAGGGACCTTAGACCAGCAGTAGCCAGTTGGCAGTGCTGCTGCACCCTCCCGATAATTCTCCACTCCAATTGTTTTCTCCATTACCTCCGCTATAGCCACGCCCACCTGTAAAAACCTGTTCCTCCCTCCCATTCTTATATTGTACAGTACGTATAGTACCTTTAACCAGCAGTGTAATGCCATCTACCTACTGTCCATTAATCATTGATTGCTCATTCCATATAAACTATATTGCTATGCAATTATAGTAACTTTCACGCATTATATTTTTATGTGCGAATGCAGGCTACGTCTCTCCAATATCCCCCTAGTTTACCCCCCCCCCCCCCCCTTCCTCTCTCTCTCTGTCTCTCCTTTACAAGGATGTGTGTCCTTGTAATATTGCTACAAAATATTATTATATAGAAAGTAATGATATTCATTCAAAGTTTCTGAAGACATAATAGTTATTCCTTTTAATATATCCTGCTAGGTGTGTCGTCACACCTGTTTAGAGAATACGGTACAGGGAGAATGGAGGGGGGGGGGGGGGGGGGGCTGGAAGGACGGAGAACGGACACATTTGCATGAAAGTCGTCACTCTCATTCTCCCATACATAGAGGTAGGATGGCGGTGTCTCTTCCGCAATTTCCTCCAGCTGGTGCAAGCAGACCCGCTAATGCCCCACGACTTGATAGCCAAAGTCGAAATATTGTACTGAATGTGTTCAAGTACTTTGAAGAACAAGGGAAGAATAGACCAGTAAAAGAGATCATGGAGAAAACCTGCGAGGCAACGAAAGTGTCCCTGTCACTCGTAGTAAAAATCAGATATGAAGCTTCCAAGACTGATGATGGGGTTATAAAGTCACCAGTTAGGAAAAAGAGAGTTTCCTCTGTTACAGGAAATGTGGACGATTTTGACAAGGAAGCAATACGGAGAGAAGTTATGGCGTTCTATGAAAGGGGAGAAATACCAACACTTGATTTGCTTCTAGAAAAGGTAATTAAGCCACCAATTGCATTTACAGGAAAAAGAGACAGTCTATGGAAAATATTGAGGGAGATGGGGTTTCGGTACAGGAAACATTGTAGCAGCAGAGCCCTTCTGATGGACAGAACTGACATTATAGCGGCACGGAATAAATATCTCAGAGAAATAAATGAGAAACGGCATAGCGTTAACCCAAGGCCCGAAGTATATCTTGATGAAACATGGGTCAACCAAAACACCTGCGTTGGCGAGTGTTGGACCAACACAGAAGGAACCATTGGGCCTAAAACAAAAACAGGTAAAGGTGCACAGTTCATCATTGTTCATGCTGGCGGATCTGAAGGTTTTATCCCAGGTGCTCTGCTTATGTTCCAATCCAAGTTTGGTAACAAAGGGGATTACCATAATTCAATGAACCAACAAACTTAGATATGGTTCACAGAGAAACTCTTACCAAACATCCCTGCAAAGTCGTTGATTGTTATGGACAATACCCCTTACCACAACGTGCAGCTGAACAAGGCCCCAACTAGCAGCTCCAGGAAAGCAGTCATAGTGAAGTGGTTGACAGAGAACTCCATCCCCCATGCACCCTCTCACACCCGAATGGAACTCTTACAATTGGTTAAACAACACCGGAAACGTATTGTGTCCTACGAGATTGACGAACTTGCAGAAGCAGCCGGACTTAAAGTGGTTAGACTGCCACCCTATTATTGTCAGCTTAACCCGATTGAGCTTGTTTGGGCCAAAGTCAAGCAAGATGTGAAGAAACACAATTCCAATGATAAGCAATATCTCAAGAAGGTGGAGCAGCTTACACGACAGGCTATTGATGACGTAACCCCGGATTATTGGCGAAAATGCACTGAACAAACGCGACAGATTGAAGCAGATTACAGAGATAAAGACACAGCCTTTGAACACTTGTTTGAATCCTTTACCATTACAATTTCACAGTCAGACACCAGTAGTGAGGAGTCTAATGAAAGTGACAACGAAAACCAATCATTATAATCTTTGTGTTTAACGTACATTTTACATGTAACATTATAATTACATGTAACATTATAACATGGGTTAATTTAATATGCCTGCCAATGACCAAATGTATTTATAACAAATAAATACTCTGCATAAAAATAATAATTTATTTTAAAATAAAAGTAATATCTAATTTTATTTGTGCATTCCTACCTGTGACCATGGTATTTATAACATACCGGTATATACATTGTATATATACAGTAATTAAATCAAAGGGGTGGTGGCACTCGTTACAGACAGCTCTCCCATTAATATGGACATTCTTCACTGAGGCAAGTGTATTTATAACCAAAGAGATATATAGTCTATAAAATATAATATTGAGTGGGTTTAATCCGAGCGTCACCCCCACTGACCACTATAGGCAGGTTATTTACCTCCGCCTGCGAAAGCGGCGAGATGTTATGTTTTCACCTCTGTTTGTCGGTGTATCTGTCTGTGTAATTGTGTACAAGATATCTCAAAAACCTATGAACCTATCTTCCTGAAATTTGGTGGGTACTCCCCTGGGAAGAAGTGATTAAGTTATGGAGCCGATCGGTAGAGCGCATACCATCGTCAGGTCGTCAGGTAAAAAAAAAAAAGAAAAAGCTATCTCGTAAAGTTATGAACCGATCTTCACAAAATTTGGTGGACAGATAGAATATGCACCAAGGACCATTTGCTTCCTTAGAGTTTTGATCAACGTAGGCAGAGGTATGAGCTCTTTAGTTATAGCATATAATTATATATATATTAGTATGAACTAATCAGACTTTGAATTGCATGTTTTATGAGTCTAATATGCTTGCATGGGCACTGTATAAACAAAATATTTGTTTATTTGACATGATATATTTCTTGTCAGTATAGCCTATGTTAGTCCAATACATACTTCATTCACACACTATCAATTATTAGTTCCATTCGAGAGTGTGTGTGTGTGTGTGTACAATACTATAACGAAGACAGGTGGAGGGGGTATCAGAGACCTTGCATGTTCAAATGAGTGGGCGGGTTTATGATGGCGACATTGGTGGTTTGGGGGGGGGGGGGGGACGTTAAACAAGTGTAAAGGGTGGTTGGCAGCAGTGTTACAATTTTCCTTGGCCCATCTGTATTTTACGTTAGGGAAGTGGTAATGTAGTACTACCAAGATCCAGACGGCACCAGCAAATGGACTTTAGTTATTAGAAAGCAAAGGAAGTGATGAAAATAGTCATACATACAAGGCAATGAGAACGCTCTTCGTAGAAGTGTTATATATGATTACATTTTGAACTTATATCTACTGTCAGTATAAAGCTTGTTCATAATCCTGAAAAGTATTGTTTGAAGAAAAGGTGTTTGCTACCGGTATTTCTTTTTGAAGATTGTTTAGGTAAATTGTCTTGATAGCGTAATGCAAAGTGCACGGAATTTCGATGTGAGTATCCTAGGTTCGAGTCCTCGGAGTGCCACATGTATTTGTTGATTTCATTAATTGAGCTTAGATGTGAAGTTGGTTGGTGTAAAACACATTATAACTTACTAGGAAGGGGTATTAATGACTATAAATATGACCATACTACTGTATACATTTTTGTTTGTGTGTACCAAATGGTGTGTTCCAACTTGGTCAAGGTTTGCATTTAGGAGGGCAACTATTTTTTGTTCCCATTGTAACAGAGAATGTCACTAAATGAACTACAGTACTTGGTTTGTTTATTTTGCAAGTTTTACATTATAATAAATAGGCTGCCTTTAACACTAAAAAGTTAAAGTACTGCTGATTGGAAGGATTCACAACCCTTGATGAACTGGTTTTCAGGTGTCTACTTTTCTTTTATTATCATTTCAGTTTAATTTCTGCCTGGCTTTATATGATAGTGTGTAATGAAATATGTTTGTATTATTTTCATTGTACAGTAAACCCTCGCTATCTCGGACTAATTGGGGGGAGACCCAGTCCGAGATGACCGAAAATCCGAGATGTCCGAAGTCCGACTTATGTCCGACTTAAGAGAGGCAAATGTCCGAATTGGAAGAGGGAGTCCGAGCCACCAGAGAAAACGGAGACTTCCCTATCACTAACAACTTTGATGCAAGATAAATTACAGTACCTGTACAGTATCCAGCAGACATATATTATAAATATCACTTTCCTTCTCCATTTCACTGTCCTTCTCCACCTCACTGTAGCCTTAGATCTCGGAATTTACCCTTAGATCTCGGAATTTTCCGAGATATATGACACCTGTCCGACAGACCATGTGGGGCCCTTGGAGTATTCCCCTTACATCTCGGAATTTTCTGAGATATACGGCGAACTTTCCGAGAGGCCGATGCCAGTCCGAGTAGTCCGGGTTTCCGACTTCTAGAGGTCCGAGATAGCGAGGGTTTACTGTATTCATTTGGGAAACATCTTGTACTTTGCATCATTTAACCACTTCATTTCACAGTGATTTTTTCTTTTCCAAAGAATCTGAGTAGGCTATCAGGATTGAGACAATTTTTACCTCTGTAATTTCCAGCTTCATTAAATTGTCAATTGTTAGCCAGAATCAAAGTACTGTACTGTAGATTGACGCCATCATGTTCTGTATACTGAAGGGGTTATGACATTTTAATAAAGTGAATTTTCATACATATAAGAGACATACTGATCTTCAGAAAATGTGTATGGTAGAGCCATCTATATCTTCTTTTTAGAACATTGGGAAGGCTGGTGTTCTGGCGACCTTTATCTCAGGAGGAACAAGATAATATTGTACAGTAATCACGAGCAACTTCTCTATTTGGTGCCAACATTTCAACTTATTCCACCATCGTTATTGGAGTATCAAGTACAATACAGTACGGTAATTAAGATTCTGTCTCCTATTTAAAAAAAGTTAAAGCTACCATATTAACTTCAACATATATATTTTTTTGATGTGCATACCATATATATCTTATTTTATAATGGTAAATTATAAACCCGGGAACTGCGGGAAGACTCTTAAGAGTTCCCCCGGCGGACTGCGGGAAGACTCTTAAGAGTCAGAGAAAAAAAAAATCAACTTTAAACATCGACATTTTTTTTTTTTTTTTTTTTTTTTTTTTTTGCCCCTGGGCCATTCAAAATATCACAACTCTACCTCCCCACCTTCCACACTTTCCTCCCCTCCTTCAGCTATCACCTATTTTCCCTGTTATTCCCTTATTCTGAGGTATATTTTCGTGCTAACATTAGTGAGTTGCAAGCAGGGCATTGTCATCTCTGTTAGCAAGCGAGTGCAAGAGAGAGAGAGAGAGAGAGTATCGATCGACTGTGTCTCAGTGGCCTTGGGGGAAATTGGCGGGAAAGCAGGTTGCCTCACCCATACATTATATAACTCGCGGCCTGTATCTCCGATTTTGACCATCCAAACGCTGTTTTCACTCGTTTTATTGTTGTTTCAGGTTAATACCTTTATAATCAACCCATAATAGGCGCGTATGGATAAGTATTAATGCTATTTATGGTAAAATTAATATTTTAGTGATGGAAACAGCTCACTTTGACAAGTGTTGTGTGTAAACTAATGGAAACGGTAATTAGAGAAGGAATAATGGATCATATGAAGTCAAACCAACTTTTCAGTGGGAGACAGTTCGGATTCTTGCCGGGGAGGTCGACGGTACTACAGCTAATTAAGGTGGTAGATGATTGGATGCAAATTCTAGAAGATGGTGATGTAATAGACGTGGTATATTGCGATTTTATGAAGGCCTTCGATAAGGTCCCACATAAAAGGTTAATAGAGAAAGTTAGAAGCTATAATATAGGGGAGAAATGTGTGAAATGGATAGAAGCCTTCCTGAAAGATCGGAGACAGAGGGTATTGGTGAATGGAATAGGCTCGGGGTGGAGGGAAATTACAAGTGGGGTACCTCAGGGATCTGTGTTGGGACCACTGCTGTTCGTTATATTTATCAACGACTTGCCTGAAGTTATAACTAATGGAAGTGAGGTATACCTGTATGCGGATGACACTAAACTGTATAGAAGAGTGAGGAGTAAGGAAGATATGGGTTTGCTTCAAGGAGATGTGGAGGGCATGAAGGGATGGTCTGAGCATTGGTTAATGCCTTCTCATCCAAAAAAATGCAAGTACATGCGGATTGGGACCAGCAAGATAGACAAGGTAGGATACAGTATGTATGAAGCGATGGAGGAAGTGAGTGCAGAAAAGGATATAGGAGTAGTGATAGACAATAAGTTAAATTTCTCAGAGCATTTAGCGGAAAAGATAAACAAAGCCAATAGCATTGTAGGGCTGATAAGGAGGACATTTGTGTCACTTGACGAAGAAATCTTCAGGAATCTATATACAGCGCTGGTTAGGCCGCACCTGGAATATGCAAACCAGGTGTGGGCTCCATATATGGTAAAGGATATAGAAGCAGTGGAGAAAGTGCAGAGGAGAGCTAGCAAGCTGGTACCAACGTTGAAGAACGCGGGCTATGAGCAGAGGTTGAGGACACTGGGACTTCCGACACTGGCATATAGGAGAAAGAGAGGGGATATGATAGAGACTTTTAAGATAGTGTCAGGAAAGTACGATGAGGATGTGTGTGAAGGTATCTTCTTGATGCGGGAGGGAACAAGAACGAGAGGACACTCTAAAAAAATTTACAAAGAAAGAAATAGGCTTGAGAAGGCGAAGAACTCATTTTGTGATAGAGTGGTAAATGAGTGGAACGCACTGCCCCAGTATGTAGTCGATTCCGAATCAATAAGGGAGTTTGAAAGTAATCTTGATAAAGCATGGGGAAGACAAGATTTGAAGTTTGATTATAAAACAAAAATACAGAATAGTAAAATTTTTGCGTCTGCTACCGCCGCCGCCAACACCGTGAACGACCGCAGCAGTGCAAGTACTGGTACTGAGCTGGATACACAGGCATAGTTTGCCTTTTTCCAGAGGATCTACTGTAAGAAACTGTAAGAAAATACGTCAGCACAGGCGGACGTTTCTAATTACCCCCATGCGCACTTCTTAGGTTAAGTACAACAAATAATTTGTGAGTAACCGAGTTATCTATTTATGGATTTTGGTCAAATTTTACCTAAAGTTCACTTTGACACGCTGAATCGAATGGCGCAAACAGAATTGAAATCGGACTATTAGTTTAGGATTTCGATTTTGACTGGGCCTTCCTGGAGGTCCAGGGGACCGTTGTTTGGACTTTAAAAGTCCTCTGTAGCCCAAACTATACGTCCTAGGGAATTCTACTTGGTGCCATTCGATTTTTCTCGTCGAGCTGCTTTTATACATGGTCTTATATTTCATTTTCGGCCAGCCATTCGCCCAGAATCGAAAATATTTTGGTCCAAAATCCCTAAGCCCAGGCAAATTTTTGCACTGGGCTTTCGAATTTCGATTTTTCATGGGTATATATGGATTTGTCTCGTCATTACGATTTTTCCAACGGTATATTATTTTTTTAATTTTGACCAATTTTTAGGCCCAATAGGCCTATTTTAAAGTTTAATTTAAAAAAATCCATAGAGTCATCTATGTATGGATTTTGTTCAAATATTTACCTAATGTTCACTTTGACACCTGAATCAAATGGCGCAAACAGAATTGAAATAGGACTATTAGTTTAGGATTTCGATTTTGACTGGGCCTTCTGGAGAGCCCAGGGGACAATTGTGGTGATGATGATAGTAGTAGTAATAATGGTGGTAATATTAGTGATGATGGTAACCCTTCGCAGAGTTAGGTATGCCGTTTAGATTTGAGGCAAAACGACACGTCTACTTTATCAACTCTGCGTAAGCAGAGTGGTATCGCCCCCCGTATAGTGGTACATGCCGGCCGAAATATCTGTGTCTGTCTGTCCGTCCGAAAACTCCTCCTAGACCTTTCGACGGATTTTCACCAAACTTCACACGAACATTCGGTGTGTGAATGCGACGGTAATTAAAAAATAATATTTTGAATTTGTGCAATAATTTTGAGTTTAGGTTAAAAGAAATTCCCCCCCCCCCCTCTCCCTCGGCCCTCCACCAGCAATGGTGATGGCGTTTTGGGGGAGAAAACAACTCGCCCCGCATTTGATAGGTTAAGTTAGTTTGGTTAACATTAGAAGCGATGGTAGTACTGTAATAGTAGGTGACCATCGCAGAGTTGGGTATGCCGTTTTGATTTTGGGCAAAAAGGCACGTCTACTTGATTATTTATTTATTTAGTTTACTTTTCTACCTAGGCCTTCATCAAGCTTACAAAAATACCCTCAAAGCCCCCCCCCCCCCCTCCCCTCTTCCAAATATATTTTTGGAAACTGCACAAAATCGTCTAAATACAGTATAGCTATTATACGATTTTCTTCAGTTTAAAAAGAGACTTCAGCAACTAACAGACTACGAACTATCTCGCTTAACCTTAACCATTGCTATACCACAGATCCTTCTTAAACTGCACAAAATCGTCTAAATATAGCTATAATACGATTTTCTTCAGTTTAACAAGAGACTCCAGCAACTAACAGACTACGGACTATCTCACTTAACCATTGCTATACCACATGCTTCTTAAACTGCACAATATCGTCTAAATATAGCTATTATACGATGTTCTTCAGTTTTAAAAGGGGCTCTAGCAACTAACAGGCTACGAAAAACGACATATCTCTATAAGTAATAAGTCATGTCCCAGCTGTCATTACGTTTGTCTTGCTCTGTTGCTGTATTAATGTCTGTCAGATGTTGAATAGGGTGGGTTAGTGTAGGAACATGTTTGTATATTTCACTCGATATGAAGAAATCAAGCTTGGATATTGTTGATACCAATTATTGATCAAAACATACTTGGTGCAGAGACATTACTTATTAGCGCGACTGTACCGTCTAATGGTAACCAGATTATGATGAAAATTACGTAATGGTGGTGAAAGAGTTAATTGGGGGTATTTTCAGTAGAGTTTTCATAGCCTACTCTCAAAAGAAAATTATAATTCAACCCTTTCAGTACCGGTGGCGTCCTTTTAACTTTACTCTGGCTACTATTAAACGATTTTATTCAGCTTAAAAAAGGTCCTCCGACAATTAACAAGCTCTGAAGACTCACTTAACCCTTTTTACTACCACAGATCCTTCTTATATTGCACAAAATCTTCTAAACATGACTAGAATCAAATGAAAAAGACGTCGCCGGTACAGAAGGGGTTAAGTATTTTTCGGTGTGAGCATCCTAGGTTCGAATCCCTGGACTGCCACATGTATTTGTTGATTTCATTGTAAATATATGAATGAACTGTAAACAATAAAATTGGCTAACAAAATATATCAATAAAATTTATGTTTTAGGAGAGCGGCTTCTAATGCCACCATTAATTTCATTTGAGGGTGTTTGGTGATAACCCTTTGAGTACCAGCGACGTGTGTTATATTAAATTCTAGCTATATTTAGACGATATTATGCAGCTTAGGAAGGATCTGTGGTAGGCTAGTTAAAAGGGTTGGTTGGGTTGAGATAGTCTGAAGCCTTATCATTGCTGGAGGTCCTTCCTGAGCTGAATAAAATCGTCTAAGAGTTGCCAATATATGATGAAAAGGATGTCCCTGCTACTGGACTGGTTATGTAAGTAACTTAGATTATTGGCCAACAGTTTTCGAAGCGACCACTATCTATTATTCTAGTTAGTTAAAATAGGACTTCAGAGGCTATCAACTCTATTGGATTATTAAGCCAGCACACTGTAAGTCAAGAATAATTTCAGGACTGGAGCCTCTCTGCGAGAACTCCTGTCCCTTGACCCCTATCTGAGTCTAAGTTTCTCTGAAGGGGGAATGGTTCACTTTTTGGGCGATTTTTGTATGTATTCATTATTTTTGTAGTGTCCTCCCTAGACCTCCATCAAATAAAAAAAAAAAAAAAAAAAATCCATTAGATCCCCCTTCTAGATTAATTTGTCGAGAAATATCCCGGCCGAAGGACGGTTCTTCCAACATTACAGGCTCACTATAGTTCGTCAGGGAAATAATCGACACCTATATAGCACGAAAGGTCTAAATATTGACGAAGAAATGGGGCAAAAGGTCTTAAAATCGACTAACTAATGGGGAAACATCTTAGCATCTGAAAACTAATGGGGCTAAACATGAGGGAGAAAATGGTCAAATAAACCGGCCCATCCCCCCTTAAATTAATGTCCTAATATTTGGAGGTTCATGTAATTCGAGGCTTCACTTTGGGCGAAAGATTAGCAGGGTCATAGAGGCTAGGACTGAGGGGGTGAGAACAAAGGAAAGGGGGAGGTGATGGGGAGAAGGGAGGAGGTGAGGGAGTGATGGGGCGAGAACAAAGGAAAGGTGGAGATGGAAGAGAGAAGAACGGGGGAAAGGGAGGAGGGGGGGTGACTTGGGGGAGAGAAGAACGGGGAAAGGGAGGGGGGGGGGGTGACTGACCAATGAGAGAGCACCGCCGTAGCCCCCTCAACCAATCAGAGAGCGACACAGGCATAGACTTTGGTACCGCCGACAAACCCAGCTTAGTCGGTGGCAAGACGGTGTGGGGTACGGAAGCTCTCTCGTAAAGTAAGTGTTATTCTTGACCATTTTTCGTCTGTTTAAGCAGTTTATTGACTTTGAAATATTTACTCTTATACATTTTTGCGCAAATAAGACGATTTCAAATAACTTAGAAAAATTCACTCTTGGTCCTTTTTTGACATTTAACTCCTTGCGACATATATGACGCAATCGCGTCATATGAATAAGTCCACCAAAAATTCATATGACGCGATCGTGTCATATGGACTTATCTCTATACCTCTCCAATAAGTTTATGACGCAATTTTGCGTCATATGAGCTCAGTAAGTCCGATAAGTTACCATACGATAAAACCGTTGGTGGCAACCTCAGCCTCCTGCGATAATTCTTAACGGCCGCAGTGTTGTTGTGAGTGTAGTGCGAGGCAGTGGCAATGATCCTGGGGCTCCCGCCTCCTCGGACTTACTGGAACATAATATGGCTGAGGGAGTTAAGCAAGTTTGGGGACTTTGAAATATTTACTCTTGTATAATTTTGCGCAAATAAGAGGATTTCAAATAATTTATAATAAATCACTATAATTTTTTGAAATTTAAGCAACTTCACAGACTTAGAAATATTTACTCTTATACATTTTTGCGCAAATAAGACGATTTCAAATAACTTAGAAAATTAACTCTTGGTCCTTTTTTGACATTTAAGTAACTCTTGGGACTATTTACTCTTGTACATTTTTGCGCAAATAAGGCGATTTAAAATAACTTAGAAAAAATCACTAGGCCTAAGCTAGATAATTTTTTGACTTTTAAGCAACTTTGGAGACTGAAATATTTACCTTGTCTATTTTTGCGCAAATAAGGCGATTTGAATTAACTTAGAAAAAAACACTTCCTTTTTTGACTTAAGCAAATTTGGCGACTGAAATATTTACTTTTGTCTATTTTTGCACAAATAAGAGTATTTCAAGTAACTTTAAAAACAAAATCACTATAATTTTTAGACTGTTTAAGCAGTTTATAGACTTAGAAATATTTAATCTTTTATATTTTTGCACAAAGAGGGTTTAAATAACTTAAACAAAATTCCTTCTTGATAATTTTTTTTTTTATTTGAGCAACGTTATGGACTTAGAAAGAAATGTTTACTCTTTTATATTTTTGTGCAAATAAGAGTATTTCAAATAACTTGGAAAAATTCACTCTTGGTAATTTTTCTGACATTTAAGCAACTTTACAGACTTTGAAATATTTACTCTAGACCTAGTCTATTTTTGCGCAAATAAGGTTAATTGAATTAACTTAGAAGCTATAACTAAAACTATTTTGGTTTAATGTTATTTTAATACCACAAATTTTGTTGATATATTTGAAGATAAATATTGAATCTATATGCTCTAAAGATCATAAGAAAATTTGTTTTAACCCTCAGCAAAACCTAATAAAAAAGTATGGTACTAAAATTTCTTTTTCGTAACAAGGTTGTCAATACGGTACTTTCAGTCATCGATAGCTCTAAAGATCATATGAAAATGTGTTAAACCCTCGGAAAAACCTAATATAAAAGTATGGTACTAACATTTTATTTTCGTAACAAGATTGTCAATACGGTACTTTCTCGTTATCAATGTACAATCAAGCTGAAGATTGCAGAGTAAACACCATAGATTTCATCTTCTTTTCTTTCACCTTCGTATAATCGACAGCCAATTTTTTGTTTTTTTTATTAAGGGATTAGTACTCAACCAGCGGGGGTGTGGGGGCGGCAGCCCCCACCCATAATACTAGGTTAGGTTAGGTAAGGTTGTTAGGGTAGGCTAATGTCTTCAAATCACTATCGGGGAGCGAGCGTGTCTCAACATAGCCCGATAGGCCTAATGGGGAAAATAGGTTTTCCCGAGATTTCTAATTAATTACAAACACTATTATATTGATGCAATTTACCAATTTTGTTTATAAAAAAACACTGAAAATTCGTGGTATTAAAATAAAAAAAATCCACTATTTTTTATGATTATTTTTTGTCTTTCTTACAGTTTCTTACAGTAGATCCTCTGGAAAAAGGCAAACTATGCCTGTGTATCCAGCTCAGTACCAGTACTTGCACTGCTGCGGTCGTTCACGGTGTTGGCGGCGGCGGTAGCAGACGCAACAATTTTACTATTCTGTATTTTTGTTTTATAATCAAACTTCAAATCTTGTCTTCCCCATGCTTTATCAAGATTACTTTCAAACTCCCTTATTGATTCGGAATCAACTACATACTTGTCTTGGTGCTTTCTCTACCATAATAGAATTATAACTCATAACAAAGCCACTCCAACAACTTCCTCTCTCTCAAACACCCCTTCTCCCCTCGCTAAGATCCTGTGTAGCGGGTGCAACTGTTTTTCAGATACCTATTTACTAAGAAACATTGGCAAGAATGTAGTTACCGGGTGTACCGCCCATCTTGTTTACACTACGCGGACGCTCGCCATAATATTCCAGTCTATTTTGACTGCCTTTGGATACAAAAATAAATTACCCTAACCAAACAACATAACCTAACCTAGTATTATAGATTTATAAGTATTTATTTTATTATAAGTATTTATAGATGATTTATGTTGTATGTCGGTAGTGGTACACCCGGTAACTACATCCTTCCCGAAACATTGAACAATATCTTTAATCTAACCTAATCTAGTACTGTATATTGGACTATTTATTAATGTAAAATGTAAATGGCCTATATATTGTAACCTTGCCAAATTATTGAAATATATGTACAGGGGTACCCGCTACACAGGATTATACCGGAACATACTGTATATTTACCTCCTGTTATCGACAGCCAAAGCTGAAGATTGTGGAGTTAACAGTGTAGACTTCATAAACTTTCTTTCGGCGCCCGTCCATCTTTTATTTTTAATACCCAACCAGCGGGGGTGTGGGGGCGGCAGCCCCCACATATAATACTAGGATAGGCTAATATTACCCCTTATTTTAGTCTTTTACCCCGCAATTTCCCTGATCTTCATAGCCTTCCCAACTATCAGGGACAGTGTCTTAAGATTGATGGATAATGGGAAAATACTAATGCGATGGTCATCGGTATTAAAAAACGCTGTATATCAAAGACAAAAATTACCTGAAAAACTCAGAGTTGGTTGTGCAATTTTTACCGGTAATTCTTTAGAATAAGGCTTTCAATTGTACATGGATTCTCGTGGCCGTTAACAAACTTAAGTGACTCCCCCGCTGCCTCGGACGACAATACCCTGTACAGTAAACGCTCTAGGCCTATAACACTCGTTTTACTCGGAAATTTGTACTGTACTTCTCTGAATGTCGGACAGGTCCCTGTAGATCTCTGCAAATATCAGTTGGACGGGATTTGTGTCTGGGTTATTCTTTCACTCGGTTTTAAGTGGTTTTTAGGACTAATGCAAGCCTGTGCATTTTAACTATTGTTAATATTAATTACTATGTACTGTACTTTTGTCCCTGAAAACTTAAGTTTTTTTTATAATTAATATGATTAATTTCACATGCAATGCTGTAATCTAAAGTTTAGCAGTGGTAGGGTGATCTAGGCTTTCTATGGTGTCGCGGACTATGCCTTCCTATTCGGACGTTTTCCCTCTTTGTTGTCGGACACAAGCCGGAATTTGTATCTCGGAAAATCTAAAATTTCGGAAGTGGCCACCCCCCCCAATTAGCCTGAGATAGTGTTTACTCGCTGTATCGTAATTAACCTAACCTGACCTAATTTGGAGGCTGCCGCCCCTAGACCCCCACTGCCCTTAACAATTTAGTCAAAAATCCGGTGATACAGGTGCTTGAAGGAAACCGACTATTACGGTATTATTAGTTTATCTTAATTTACGGTATATCTTTTATTCCCGCAGAGAAAGTCTGGTGCCTTGGTGTCGCTGATTTCACCATCATCCTTGGCGGGACTGGAAGACTTCTGGCTATCCCAGGTGGTTCGCCTCCTCTGCAGCTTCTTGAAGACTACAGGCCATATGGTCCGCTGTTCAGGATTCTCCGCTGCCGCTACAAAGCCAGGGCTATGACGGGTTTATCTTCACTTCGGAGTTCGCCCTTCACAAGAACAAGAGGTAGATACAGTACTGAGAAATTTGTATAAACCAGGTGTGGGTGAGACTTCCACTGTTTTTGTGTATATAATGACAATCAAAGTCTAAACTTAACCATTATTGGTAAAATTGTGTTTTGGTCCGGGTTTAAAGCGGTCCATTTTATCTACCATAATAGGTTAGCTGCATTGTATACTACATTTCAAAGTTTCATTCATGCGGGAGATGCGTAATAACTAAAGATCTAGAAAGGCTTTACTCTAGTTAACTAACCTAGACCTATAGTTGGTTTAATTTCAGCTGATTGCAAATTGAATTGTTTATTAGATAATTTCTTGATGCCTAATTGATAAATATGAAACCATTGTCTCAATATTATTACAGTACAGTATTGCAAAGTTTAAATGATTAGAATTTAGACAGTTATTTTGCTGATACCTCTAATTATAATACAGTAATTAAGATTGCAATTTAGTCGACTGTTGAGAAACTCTTAGTATGTTGAAGACTAACCCTTGCCTACCAGCTAGTATGTGTACCTAGTACATTGGATAAGACTAACCCTAAACTTCCAGCTATACCCTGTTCTAAATAACTAGGCTAATACTTAACATATTCACAATAGAGCTAATATTTCTATCATTTGGGAAGGGTAAAACATGGAATAAAAGTGTAAATGTACAGCTCCCTTGCTCTAGCCTTTTTTTTGTATTTAGTTAGAGCTTAGGAGTCACAATTTTTGCCTTGCCTTCTTGGAACCGGGTATAGTATGGTAAATGGGAATAGTACCTAGTTCGTACAGGCGGCTATAGTATTTGTGATTAACCTAACCTTTGTCTACCAGGTAGTATGTGGGATAAGACTTAACTTTTTCCTATCTTTTTATATATGCAGGATTAGATTGATATCCATAATTCTAAAATGGATATTGATAGTGATAGTGTACTCAATGTTTAAATACTTATTACTTATATATACAGTAGGTTATAGCTTATTACACATCTCTGGCATCAAACCTAATGGCAGGTAGTATACAATGCAGCTAATCTATTATATACCTGGACCTAAAAGACTACCGGTATATCCTATTATTGGTTTAGGGTCTGCTTTTCTAATTTTAATTTAAATATAAGTAGAATATGATGAGGTTTTTGCCACCATTCACGGCCTGCTCGAGAGCTGGGCTAGGGTGGGTGCCCTGATCAGAGACTTCGTGAACAGTTATGACGGATTGCTGGACCGCGCTGTTCACCAACAACACTTGACGTCTGCCAAATAGCATGCTGGCTGGTCAGAGACTCTAACCATGAACCTCTCGAGTGCTCTACCAACCGTGCTACGGCCTCAAAATCTGTTTTAACAGGTGTATGTGTGGGGGTGCTGTACTAAATCCAACTGGTGTGGTGGAAGGAGACTTGGTGCCTGTGGTGGTGGAAGAGACTTGGTGGTGGTGAACGAGTCGTGGTAGAGACTTGATGCCTTTGCTGGTGAAAGAGACTTGTTGCCTGGTGGTGGGAGAGACATGGTGCCTTTTGTGGTGGTGGAAGAGACTTTGCAGGGGAAGTGCTGCACCCTCAAATTGTAAGTTCTCCATTCGCAATTTATCCTTTTAAAATTGCATAAAATCTAAAAACTAACTAAGATCAACTGGTAACTTTGGTATATATATCTTTATTGCTTTCCTCCCTAGCCCACCATGAACTATTACAAATTCTCTCAACTCCCTTGGCGATAAATTTGTGCAGTTTTCAGTAGAAAAATGCCTGTGCCAATGGCTAGTTCCTCCCATATTGCTGGCTCTCTATAGTTCGACAGGATAAATACAGCTACATGACACTAAAGTCTCCAAACTAATGGAGTGAATGTTGAAATCTCTAAAGTAATAGGGCTAAACATTAGTGAGAAGTCTAGAAAACTCAAAACTAAGATTGGTTTACATTTTCAGTCCTTCCTCCCAGCAGAGCAAGACTGATACTGCGACCTCTGTGTGAGAACCTGGTACTGTACATAACCATCTGTGTGCGGTGTTGGACGAAGAGTTAGTGATGGTACCTGGTGCTGATGTGCGTTGGACCAAGAGTTAGTGATGGTACCTGGTGCTGATATGTGTTGGACCAAGAGTTAGTGATGGTACCTGGTTATAAGCTGACGTTTTGGATGAGAGGGCCTAAAAGTTTGTGGGACAGTGAACAACTCTGGACAAATATTCGGTTAGCATTTTGTGGGGTTTGGTATTTTAAGTTTAGCTGTCTTTGTACAGTTGGCAAAGTAAGTTGTGTTCCTAGTATGGATATTGTGTAGGAGAGTAAATTATGCAGGACTTTAGTATTTTATTTTAATGATCAATTTACTAATGTGAAGAGTTAACCACTGCATAATAACTACAGTATTAATTCAATTGTGCGCATTATATTAAGTATTTTCACATTTGACCAGAAGTAATGTGGGGAACTGTACATGGTCTGTTGTAAATTTAGTTTCAATATGTAAGGAGTTCGTTATAAATTATAAAGTAAAAATGTAAGTTTGAATAATATTTTGGAGGGAGGATGGGCGTATTTATTTTATCATTTGTGTATCTTTTGTTCTTGTCTTTATAGCGTAATCCATAAGTGCGCGGAATTTTGGTGCGAGTATCCTTGGTTAGTCGTTTGAGTGCCACATGTATTTGTTGATTTCATTGTGTTTAGAGGTGAAGTTGGTTGGTGAACAAACATAATAATTTATTATTGTTCTCGCTAGACCTCCATCAAACTAAAAAAAAAAAAAAAAAAAAAAAAATTAGATCCCCCTTCTAGAATAAGTTTTGAATTTTTCGGTAGAAAAATCTCTTAACAATTCTTCAAAGATTACAGGCTTCCTAATTGTCTTGATAGCGTATTGCATAGTGAGCGGAATTTTGATGAGTATCCTGGGTTAGAGTTCTGAGTGGCACTTGTATTTGTTGATTTCATTGAGTTTAGATGTGAAGTTGGTGTAAAAAAACATAATAATTCACCATGAAAACAATACTGCTAGATAGCACGAAAGGTCTTCTGTTGACAAAGAAATGTGGCGAAAGAATTTAAATTTGACAAACTAATGGGCGGCCGAACGTCCTAGAATCTAATGGGGCTACACACGATGGAGAATGTGGGTCAGAAAAATGGCTCTCCTCTCATTAAATTTTTAAATGTTGTTATAGAAAGATAGCAGGTTCCTCGTAAATTTGAATCTATTGCTCACCAGGTTGTTGTTGTTGTTGTTGTTGTTGTTGTTGTTGTTGTTGTTGTTGTTCCCCAGGCTGCCTGGCCGAACAGCCCCAAGGTCCCGAGCAAGGCCAAGGCCACAGAGCGCCCCCACAAAACCCTCCCTGCTTACCACTAACAAAACCCAGGTGACCGAAGCCACTCTAAGGCAGGGAGCTGAGGAGGGCGCGGAAACGCCCGGGAAACCAAAGCCCTACCCAAGGCCCTGTGCCCCTCAGCAATTATAAAGGGAAAGTTGAGGGGCAAGGGAAAAATGTAACGCTTTGGCTCCCAATCTGCCAACTTTTAGGTTGGCAGTAGGGAGGTCGATCCACGGAAAAGACGCCGTCACTTGAGATCTAGAAGATATAGAAGTAAAAGGAACAGTCAGAGTAAGCTATGGGTATGGCAGAGATCGCTCAGCTCTCACTCTGATAGACCAGCCCATCACCACATGACTAGAACCCAATCCTCTCAGCATCAGCTAGGAAAGGCCCTAGAAAACCGCCTTTGGCGGGGGGATAGCTCCCCTACTTCAACTCCTTTCGGAGTTGGGCACCCGCCGCTCACCAGGTAAAATTGGTTGCCTAAATGACACAAGTTTTTAAATTGACAATGGGGCAAAAGTCTTTAAAGCCGGCAAATTTTGGTTAAGGAGGGACAAAAGTAAAGATGCTTACTTGCTCTTGTAGTTTTTAAGTTAATGTTAGTTTTGGCCTACTTAATTGGAACCTTGATAGCGTAATGCATATTGCGCGGAATTTCGATGAGAGTATCCTTGGTTAGAGTCCTCGGAGTGCCACATGTATTTGTTGATTTCAGGTACTTTAGGACGATTTTATAGTTGTGGATGTTAGTGGTAAAGAAATTTGGCCAATTTTTACTGAATAGGCTAATATTTTCAGTCTAAAAGCTTAGGATAGGAAATTGCATTGAATCCATATATATAAAACTAAAAAAAATCTACTCTTATTACAGTGCACCAAGACCTTGGCAGATTTAATCTACAGTCAACGAGTCTACATACAGTTGGCGAGAATCTTCAGTCAACCCTAATGAACTCTATCGGACTAATATACTGTACAGTATATTTGGTTAGTATTTTGTGGAGTTTGGTATTTTAAGTTTAGCAGTCCTTGTTCAGTGGCAGACTCAAGACAGAGCTCGAATAGGGACAACATACGGTAACTGAAAACACTGAAGGAACTTTAAATAAAAAAAGTAATGGGCTGAACCTGTTAAAATCTTAAAGTAATGGGGCTAAACACGAGAAGGTGGACCAGAAAAATGGCTAATCTCCTTAACCCGCTGACTGCCAGGGAAGTATATATACGTCCTAGGGTGTGGTCACGCCCAGTGCCAGGGACGTATATATACGTCCTCGCCGAAAACAAATCGTAGCAGCGAAACGACTGCACCTATGGCTTTCATATTTTTACCACATGTACCTTACCCTTTTGGCTACCCACCACAAAAATCCTAAATCCCTCCTCCCACCCACTCGCTGACTGTCGGTACCTTCAGAAGGAAAAAAAAGGAAAATCTGTGGTGGCGAAACTACTGCACCAATCAGTTCCATATTTGTGTGAAAAGTTCCTTACCCTTCTGCCTTCCCCCCACCACACCCCCAACCGCCTCCCACCACCCACTTCCAGCGTATCTGTACGAAGATGAGGAAAAAAAGGAAAATCCGTGGTGGCGAAACTACCTCACCAATCGGCTTCATATTTGTAACAGGAGTCAATTACGCTTCTACCTTCCCCCCACCATCCCCCAAACCAGCCTCCCACCACCCTCCTACCCATACATTTAGATACCATAAAAGTCTCTGTAGTCTATAGTGTCTTTTCAGCTACTTTCGGGACCATCGGGGACCTGATTTCTCGCGAAAATAGACAAGGGGAGTGTTTTTTTTTACCATTATCCTTCCTTTCTCTCCCAACTTGATAGATTTAGCCCAATACAAAAAAAAAAAAAAAAAAAAAAAAATCTGGCACTGGCAGAAGCACACCGTCAAAATTGGCTGGCACTCAGCGGGTTAACCCCTTCAGACTCATATGACGCAGAGGTTGCCAGATTAGCAATAAGAAATAGTTCTCTCACTCTTATAATTACCGGTACCTCTCCAAAATTAGTTTTCTGCCCACAGCTAACTCAGACAACTGCAGAGGTTGAAGTAACTAAAGTAAAGGTTTCTAAATACCCCTGATGGTAACAAAGGCTTTAAAGTATCCCTAATCGGCTCAAAATCGCGTCATATGTCCGAGAGGGTTAAATGTTTTAAATTTTGTAATATAAAGATGGCAGGTTCCTCTTAAATGTTAATCTGTTGTTCACCAGGTATAAAAACTTTGCGTGAATGGCAAAAGTTATACAATTGATAATGGAGCAAAAGTCTTAAACCTTTGAATACCAGTGAAGTGTTATATTTTATTTATCTATTGCCGGATGCCTTACTCCCCTAAGTGAGGGTGGCCATACACAGAATGTCCACAAGCAGACCTATCTCCAGTAACAGGGACAACCCGAGCCAGTTTACTGAAGGACTTTCAGGATTGAGCACTCAATTAATGGTCTGTCCGACCATGAGGCCCTGTATGTATATTTTCAGCACTATTTTTCTAGTGGTGCGCGGCTAGTCCATCCACTAACCTGCCCTACCCTTAGGTAAGCAGTACAGGTTTTTATCAAGTTTACTCCCATAGACAGGTTGCCGACCAAGGCTGAAGAGTCCCATCCACCCATAATATATTTTATACTAGCTATATTTAGAAATTCTACAGCTTGGGAAGGATCTGTGGAAAAGGGTTGGTGGAGATAGTTTGAAGCCTCATGTTAGAAGAGTTTCCTAAGATTAAACTATATTTAGACAATATTATACAGCTTGGGAAGGATCTGTGGTAGTTAAAATAGTTTGAAGCCTTATGATTGGTAGAAGAGTTTCCTAAGATTTCCTTGATAGCGTAATGCATAAGTGCGCAGAATTTCAATGAGAGTATCCTAGGTTAGAGTCCTTAGCGTGCCACATGTATTTGTTGGTTTCATTAATTGAGTTTAAAGGTGAAGTTGGTTGGAAAAATCATAACACCGTAATTGATAACATTTTCATTAAGTTGCCAGAATATGCTTACAGTACAAAGATGTCCCTGGTACTGAATGGGCTAGGGAGGGACTAGAGTAATGATGCCTAGTTGCTCTTGTAGTTTTTAACCCTTTGGCTGCGGCTATGTTTGGGCTATTTAGGGCATATTCAGGCACTCCTGAATGATAAATAAAGTATCTGCATTAAATGAAGTGTATTCTGCCGAAAACTAGGGGAAAATAGCTTCAAAATGACACCAGAACGGACCCTGTACGTGGTCTGGTTCACCCACAGTGGTCCCAGTGAAATGCGGGAACCCCGCTATTATGTAACACTCGCTCGCTTGGCTACACTAGTGAGAGAGACTGAGACAGACCCGCGCGAGACACAGCCTAGCTCAGTGAGCCACTCGGTGCTCTGAGGGTCGGAGGTGGGCCCCTCACGCTCCCACCCACTGACATTCTATTTATACGTTTTGTACAGGCTTTTAAAGCCTGGAAATTGCTGTAACTTGCCAAAACATTCCAGAAAGTCACCCGCAGCGAAAGGGTTAAGTTAATGTTAAAAGGGGGGGGGGGGGGGGGATGGTTCACTTTTGGGGTGATTTTTGCATGTAATCATTATTTTTCTAGTTTCCTCTAGACCTCCATCAAATTTAAAAAAAAAAAATCTATTAGATCCTCCTAGATTAATTTCTACATTTTTCGGTAGATAAATTTTCTGGCCGAAGGCCGATTCTTCCAACATTACAGGCTTACTATTGTTCGGCAGGGAACAAATTGACACGTAAATAGCAGGAAAGTTCTAAATATTGTCTTAGAAATGGGGTGGAAGGTCTTAAAATTGACTAACTAATGGGGCAAACTTCTTGACATCTGAAAAGTAATGGGGCTAAACCTGAGGGAGAAAGTGGTCCAGAAAACTGGCCTATGTCCCCTTAAAGCGTTTTGGCATACTTATTAGGAAGAAGATATAAATGTAATTTTAGCTACTTTTTGAGTTTTTTAGTTCTGGAAGAATGTGGTAAAGCAATTTGGGCTTATTTTAATGAATAGGCTAATATATTTCAAAATTTTAAGCTTCGGATAGGAAATGGCGCTAACTTCAATCCATAGGCCTATATCTAATAGTTTCTATTGTTACAGCGCACGAAGAGCTGTGCAGATTGTATCTTCGGTCGACGAGAATCGTCAATCAAGAATTTCTTCAATTATCTTAAGAAATCTTCAATCATCTTATCAAGAATATCTTCAATTGCCTCTACAAACTTCTACTTCAGCTCACCACTACATGTAAATAAGGTTGGAATATTAGATAGGATATATCAATCTTACACTGGATTTGTTGGTTGTAAATTAAACCTCCCCCTCTTCCCTCTCTAAAGAAGTAGAAGTAATAATAAATAGATAAATATATAGATAAATTATAGTGTTAAAACTTACAAAAAGACTTATACGAACACAGTAAAAATAAAAAAATAAATAATCAAAGTAGATATGTGGAAACAATGCTTAAGTAAAATACTGGTACTAATTTATAAATTAAAGACATTTGAAAAATATATAAAATTAATGTATTTTTAAAAATTATTAATAAAGTAAAAGTTTGTATGCACTAAAGTAAATATATATTTTCTTTAAAATATAATTGGTGGATAGTTTGGTATTGAATTGGGTTTAAAGTAAGTTTGTGGCAAATTAAAAGTATAAAATATAATTAATCTTTATCTAAAGTGGGCAATTTAGCAAACCTTTTAAGTTTGGATACTTTGCACGTCAATGAAATCTGACAGTGCACTGAAGTAGAATGTTCCTTTTAAATTAAAATGTAAAACTTGCAAACAAAGTCAAACCAAAACTGGGACAAAGACAATACAAAGTCAAAACAACACATCAAAATCGCTATGTGGAAACAACACTTACTAAAATAAAATGTATGAAATTAAAGAACACAATCCACCACATAGGGTGTACATTACTACATGAGCAAGTTAATCTGGTTCCCAAGCAAACTAATTGCACACATAACTACGCACTATCGTCACGTTCAGGGAATTAGTCAATTTGGGCAGTCTGTTTCCCAAATGTTAGCTATTGCATTAGCAAATTAACTGTTGAAAGTACTATCTGGTCCCACAGTACTATACTGTATCTATTAACGGTCTTGATAACGTAATGCATAGTCCGCGGAATTTAGATGCGAGTATCCTGGGTTCGAGTCCTCGGAGTGCCACATGTATTTGTTGATTTCACTGAGTTTAGATGTGAAGTTGGTTGGTGTAAAAAACATTAAACGTAAAACTTGCATAAAAAAACTAAACTTGGACAAACACTGTAAAAATACAAAACAACTTGTCAAAACTTGTCAAAATCGCTATGTGGAAACCACGCTTTACCAAAATAATTCTTTATAAATAATATATTTATCTATATAATATCTATATACTCCGGCATATTCCCCCAATTTATTTTAGTATATTCTGTGCCTATGATGGCAGCCTGTTCACTAGTACTTGTTCAAGAAAATATCAGCCGCTAGTACCTGTCCCATGAAGTGAACGTGGCTGATATGAGTATTGACTTGGAAAGTGCGGGTTTTGTACCATTGTGCCCGGAATCTAAGAATATTTAGAATAACGATATTCCATACAGCATGGAAAATTATCTGTTATACAAATAACTTCAGTACGACTCCATATTTTCAATTGTACGGACAATTCCATTTTCTTGAGCTTAAGAAGGACTTGTGGTAGTCAAAGGGCAAAGTGCTTTAGGTTTTACCCTTTGGATGCCTAGAGGTCCTTACTAAACTGATTATGGGAATTATAAAATTTGAAATAGCAACTAGGATACAGTTGGCTTTTGATTTTTTGACCTTATGGTATTTATGTATGGAAAAGTAAAACCAAATGGATAGCAGTTTGTTATGCAGTTTGTCTATACTGTATACCGAGGCACATAATGGAAAAGTAAAATAGAATGGATAGCAGTTTGTCTATATACCGAGGCACATACCCCATGGCTTGGGGTGGCCGACTAGAGACAGAACCCGAACAGAAAACAAAATAAAAAATACTGCTATATAGGTAAATATTGATAATGTGAAGTTCTTAGTTTCCTCCCTAACCGCTATAAATGTCTGAAAAGAAATTGGCCAAACACCCCCTTTGAGATAAATGTATACTTATTTCGGTAGAAAAATGTATGGTTCCTCATATATTGCAGGCTGGACTTTATTTGTCGCCAGGAAATTAGACCAATAAATTAGCAATTTATTAAGATCGGCAACATGGAGCGAAAGTTACAAATCTTCTAAAGTAATGAGGCTAAAAATGACTTGAGACGAGGGTGCAGAAAAATTAAGAAATTATAATGTAAAACTTGCAAAATAAACAAATCAAAAGTTATACGAACACAGTAAAAAGACAAAAAAGTAATCAAAATCGCTATGTATATATGTCATAAAGTCCATGTAGATAATATTTCCATACATCAATATCCGGTATAAATTAATGTGGTAAACTGTAAAGTGAAGGTTGAAAGTGAAGTCGCCCACCTCTATTAATTTAATTTTTAATTTTGTATTAGTTAATTTGGTCTATACTTCAGTCAAGCTTAAAAGACTAAGAACCTGTTTTACATTTTTTGATAGAAAAGTCCCATGTTACTATTATAATATGAAAATTGGCAAATAAACAATCCTGAAGGAGTTTTAAGTTTGTTCAGTGAAGTTGAAGGCGTATTTATTTGTATTTTAAAACCAATAGAGGATAATGTGGATAAGGCGAGACATCGCTTTTGTCAGTGGGTGTACTGAAGTTATAAAATATAAAACCTTCCCCCTCCTCCCCCCTTTTCTATTACAACTTGTAAATCCAGCATAACGTGATGTATCCTCTATAAACATAAATGCAGCCAAATGATAGCTTACAGGGTAAACTTTAAACAATAATAAACAGTGGAACAAGCTAGGATACCAGTATTTAAACTGTGTGATAGTGATGGAATAAAAGGTACGGTTACAAAGGATTTAAATATTTTGGCATGATTTGAACAGAAGTATATTACAACTTTCCTTAGACCTCAAAGTTTTGAATATGACCCAAAGACGGCCACTTAAGATATAATGGTGCATTTTTCAGTAGAAAAATTGCTCGGCCAAAGTCCAGTTTCTCCTAAAAATTTCTTGAAAAAGTGGTGTAATGGTTTAGATTATGTTCTGGGTGTGGTGTCCCGAGTTCGAATCCCGGGAGGACCATATGCTTTCATTAGTTTATTAAAGTGCATTGGGGTTTGTAATTTATAATTTGTAATAACGGTCTTCTTAGCGCAATGGATAAATGCACTGAATTTCGGTGTGAGCATCCTAGGTTCGAATCCTTGGAATGCCACACGTATTTGTTGATTTCATGAATAGTTTAGGAGATAAGTCGGTTGGTGGAGGGAACATAATAATGTTTAAGAATGAGGTGTTACTCAAGTCTTAAAATTGCCACACTAATGGGGCAAATCTCAAAATGTTTAACTATCTTAACACTTAGTATTTGCCAATATTCCCTAAGTGCATCATTACTGTGATTGTTTAGAACTTTGGCCTTTATAATATTTATTACTACTTACTAAAAATTATAATTAGCCCATTGATGAATAAGAATAAGTTAATTGTGGGTATTTGCTTATTTTATGTATGGAATGAACTTTGCATAATTGAGTTTTGATACTCTTATTATTCCTAGTTTTTTCGGACTCATAAAATTTGTTAGCCAGCATGACATACTTTTTGGATGGCGGGTCACCCAACCCCGAAAGGGGTTGAAATAGGGGAGCTATCCCCCCCCCGCCAAAGGCGGCTTTCTAGGGCCTTTCCTAGCTGATGCTGAGAGGATTGGGTTCTAGTCATGTGGTGATGGGCTGGTCTATCAGAGTGAGAACTGAGCGATCTCTGCCATACCCATAGCTTACTCTGACTGTTCCTTTTACTTATATATTTTCTAGATCTCAAGTGACGGCGTCTCTTCCGTGGATTGACCTCCCAATTTACCAAGATTGGAAGCCAAAGCGTCACATTTTTCCTTTGCCCCTCAACTTTCTCTTCATAATTGCTGAGGGGCACAGGGCCCTGGGTGGGGCTTTGGTTTCCCGGGCGTTTCCGCACCCTCCTCAGCTCCCCGCCATGGAGTGGCTTCGGTCACCCAGGCTTTATTGTGGTAAGCAGGGAGGGTTCTGTGGGGGCGCTCGGTTATGGCCTTAGCTTTGCTTGGGTCCTTGGGGCTGTTCGGCCAGGCAGCTTAGGGAACAACAACATACTTTTTGGAAAGTGTTAAAGGTTCAGATTCCAATGGTTTACTGATTTTGTTTTAAGAGTTTACTGTATATTGTAAGCTATGGTTTGAGTGCATTTATGTAGGTTTAAAACTTTATATCTTAGGTTTGCATATTTACATATGTTTGTCTATCACTGAAAAAGTCTGCCAAAGTACCTTACAGAAATAAGTGATCAGTAAACTTTTATTAAAGGAAGTTAATACAGTACAAATATTTTACTATGTATGGCATTTGAAAATAGTTTTATAAATACAAAGATTCTTTGGATGTCAAGTGATATCACTTAACATGCAAAGCAACTTTGAATTTATATAGCATATTTGATGAATATCATATGCATAATAAATATTAATTTTGTAGTGCTACTTACTATAATAATTATGTACTGACTGTTTATTTAAAAATTATGTTGCTTTGGCCGTTACGTGATCATTAAAATATTTAAATACTGCAACTCAAGATATAAAGTTTAGCAACTTAGAATGAACAGTTTGACAACCCAAGATCATTATGAAATCTAGACATTTTCAATCACTTACTGAAAGAGCTGAATCTAAGTATCTGGTGTAGCCAAGTTCTTTTTAGTGATTTGCATTAACTGCAAGACTTGAATAAAAGTACCTTTGGTAGTAGCCAAGTTCTTTTTAGTGATTTGGTTAAATGTTCTAGAAACAATTACAGTTCAGAGCATTAATTATTTGTCTGGTCTTATTTTCTTAAGATTGGTAGTAATTAATTTTCTGTGACTGATGGTCATTCAAATCTTGATAATTTCAATCATCCTTACTGGAAGAGTTTAAACAAAGTTTCTAAGAGTTTACCTTTTAGTTTCATTGGTTAAGTTGTTTTGAGTGATGGTTTAATGTTCTAGGTTTGTAATGACTTAAGTTCTGAGCAATCACTATTTGTCTGGTCTTAAAGATTGGAAGTAATGTTTCTGTGACTGGTCTTTGGTTGTCTAAACTGTTCATTCTGGTCTTTTATGGCTTTAGTGCATTTGAAACTTAACCTCTCACGATAGCACTATCGTTAGTGAGTGCTGTACTGTATTTTATATATTATTTTGTAATAGTATAGATATCTTATCAATATTTGTATTTTGTACTATTGTTAATGTCTTGTCATGTTGCAAATTTGATTTTAAATAATATTTTGACATTTAACATGTAGTTTCTTTATTCATGCAGAGTTTAGTAAAATTTGCCAGAACGTCCCGGACTTCCCAAACTTGACTACTTCCTTTAACGTGACGATAGTGCGTTGTTATATGTGCGATTAGTTTGCTTGGGAAACAGATTAACTTGCTCATGTAGTAATGTACACCCTATGTGGTGGATTGTGTTCTTTTATTTAATAATTTTCATTTTAGTAAGCGTTGTTTCCACATAGCGATTTTGATAATTTAATTTGACTTTATATTGTCCTTGTCCCAATTTTGGTTTGTTTAGTTTGCAAGTTTTACATTTTAACTAGCCAATGCTTGTGATTGGTTCCATAAATCTTTCATGAGTTAAAACTTTGATTTTGGCTAACCTCTATTTTAGTGTGCTTGAGAAAGATCTCTTTCTTAAGTTGACTAAATATATTGTGAGGTTGCCAGAAAGAAAGTTTAAACTAATGAAAGGGTTATGGGACCAACAGCAAGCTCTGGCTAGTGTGAGGTTAAGTTTCAAATGCAAAATTTTTGGTCAATAAATAGAAGGCAAAATTAACCTATCTTAATAGAAATTTTTCAAATGGCCCAAATGTTTGAAGGCCACCCCCTAGACTTTATCACTGAAAATCCCCAGAATTTTTCTGAGCCCAGCCTGAGACTGGACTTAGAAAAAATTCTGGGGGTTTGGACTTAGGAAAGATTTCTCAAGTTCCAGACTGGTCAAGACCAGTCTGGGGCTTGGGAAATTTCTCCCAAGTCCAAACGACTGAAATTTTTCAAAGTCCAGTGGAACTTAGAAAAAATTCAGTGGTGTAAACTTGGGAACGTTTCACACCACTGAAATTTTTCAAGTTCCACTGGACTTTGCAAAATTTCAGTCTTTGCCACTTTGCAAAATTTTGCTGAACATAAATTATCTGAACTGTGGACTTGTAAAATTGTCCAAAGTCCAAACCAATGAAATTTTTTCAGAGTCCAGTCTATGACTGGACTTTGAAAATATTTGGTGGTTTGGACTTTGGACAATTTTGCATGTCCACAGTTCTGATATGTTCGGAGATCTGACTGGCAAATTTTTGCAAAGTGACAAAGCTAACTGAATTCTAAATCCCATTCATTGTTTTGGCAATTTTTTGTTTTTTTTAATACTGTTACTTTACTGAATGGGATTTAGATATTCAGAGTCCAGCCTTTGGTAAGAACCTAAGTTGAACTGTATCTTATTACATTTATTATAATAAAACTAAATATATTATGGTATGCAAAACTTTTACTGTATTTCCAAATATTACATGACTGTCGTTTGTGATAGAATAACTCTACTCGACTAGGCTTTGGGATTATCAACAACTAAAGTCTATGCTGTTTTAAATAGATAACATTTGATCACTTTAAATACTTTAGTAATATCCCAACAATTATAGATTTTTAAAGCATCGGTGACAATGATATTCTTTCAATTGATTACTATACAACTCCATCATAACTTTATAAACCAGCATTGACTAAAGTCAAAATTAAAATTTAAAACTTCCAAAGACTAGTATATAAGGGCAAAATAACTTCGGAAACTGAAGTTACTAAAAGGTTGTACTGTAATTTCTTTGGGTACTGGATATTTTTTATGTGACCATGTATGTTTTATGAATGATTATTATAATTAACAACTATTATAAACCTTTAAAACTTATTGTTATTTCTGTCTTAATAAAATTGACTTGGTATACTTATGTTTCTCAATAAACCTTGTAACATTTGGCTTTGCCAAATTATAATGTAAAACTTTTAAAATAAATAAACCAAAACTTGGACTACAGAAGATAGACTCAAAGGAACTAACTAATAAAATTCCAAACTTCATGGATACAATGGACAACTGGTTCAAGTGACTGCTTGATGCATATCAATAATCATGGACTTAACAAGAATATAAATGTCTGAGTGGCTTAGAGACTGGCATCAGAGTACATGTACCAAAAATATGGAGTCTCATTTTAAACTTTAGTAAAGATTAATAAAAGTATAAATAATATAAACTAAATAAAAGGTAATGTGCCTGAGCATATTCTGATACTTAATTATACAAATATAAAATAAGGCATCAATTATCGGTACTGAGAAATACAACATAGTAAGTACCTAGGTAAATATGCCATACCTAATTCAAATACTTATGGTATAAATTTAAACAAAATCGGTTCATAAATACTCGTCTATGGAGTTTTTAAACTTTCAAATAGGCCTAGGGGGCCTAAAAATAGGTCAAAATTAAAAAAACAATATACCGTTGAATCCGCAACGGCGAGACGAATCCAAATATGTAATAATATTGACAAGTCAAAATTCGACCAAAATCAACGATTTGCCTGGGCTTAAACCCAAGGTTTTTTGAGATTTTTTTTGATTCTGGGCGAATGGCTGGGCGAAAATGAAATCTAAGACCATGTCTAGAAGCAGCTCGGCGAGAAAAATCGAATGGCACCAAGTAGAATTCCCTAGGACTTATAGTTTGGGCTACAGAGGACTTTTAAAGTCCAAAAAACGGTCCCCTGGGCCCTCCAGGAAGCCCTGTCAAAATCGAAATCCTAAACTAATGGTCCGATTTTAATTCTGTTTGCGCCATTCGATTCAGCTTGCCAAAGTGTACTGATGGTATAAATTTAAACAAAATCCGTTCATAAATAACTCGTCTATGGAGTTTTTAAACTTTCAAATAGGCCTAGGGGGCCTAAAAATAGGTCAAAATTAAAAAAACAATATACCGTTGAATCCGCAACGGCGAGACGAATCCAAATATGTAATAATATTGACAAGTCAAAATTCGACCAAAATCAACGATTTGCCTGGGCTTAAACCCAAGGTTTTTTGAGATTTTTTTTGAGATTCTGGGCGAATGGCTGGGCGAAAATGAAATCTAAGACCATGTCTAGAAGCAGCTCGGCGAGAAAAATCGAATGGCACCAAGTAGAATTCCCTAGGACTTATAGTTTGGGCTACAGAGGACTTTTAAAGTCCAAAAAACGGTCCCCTGGGCCCTCCAGGAAGCCCTGTCAAAATCGAAATCCTAAACTAATGGTCCGATTTTAATTCTGTTTGCGCCATTCGATTCAGCTTGCCAAAGTGTACTGATGGTATAAATTTAAACAAAATCCGTTCATAAATAACTCGTCTATGGAGTTTTTAAACTTTCAAATAGGCCTAGGGGGCCTAAAAATAGGTCAAAATTAAAAAAACAATATACCGTTGAATCCGCAACGGCGAGACGAATCCAAATATGTAATAATATTGACAAGTCAAAATTCGACCAAAATCACCGATTTGCCTGGGCTTAAACCCAAGGTTTTTTGAGATTTTTTTTGAGATTCTGGGCGAATGGCTGGGCGAAAATGAAATCTAAGACCATGTCTAGAAGCAGCTCGGCGAGAAAAATCGAATGGCACCAAGTAGAATTCCCTAGGACTTATAGTTTGGGCTACAGAGGACTTTTAAAGTCCAAAAAACGGTCCCCTGGGCCCTCCAGGAAGCCCTGTCAAAATCGAAATCCTAAACTAATGGTCCGATTTTAATTCTGTTTGCGCCATTCGATTCAGCTTGCCAAAGTGTACTGATGGTATAAATTTAAACAAAATCCGTTCATAAATAACTCGTCTATGGAGTTTTTAAACTTTCAAATAGGCCTAGGGGGCCTAAAAATAGGTCAAAATTAAAAAAACAATATACCGTTGAATCCGCAACGGCGAGACGAATCCAAATATGTAATAATATTGACAAGTCAAAATTCGACCAAAATCACCGATTTGCCTGGGCTTAAACCCAAGGTTTTTTGAGATTTTTTTTTTCGATTCTGGGCGAATGGCTGGGCGAAAATGAAATCTAAGACCATGTCTAGAAGCAGCTCGGCGAGAAAAATCGAATGGCACCAAGTAGAATTCCCTAGGACTTATAGTTTGGGCTACAGAGGACTTTTAAAGTCCAAAAAACGGTCCCCTGGGCCCTCCAGGAAGCCCTGTCAAAATCGAAATCCTAAACTAATGGTCCGATTTTAATTCTGTTTGCGCCATTCGATTCAGCTTGCCAAAGTGTACTGATGGTATAAATTTAAACAAAATCCGTTCATAAATAACTCGTCTATGGAGTTTTTAAACTTTCAAATAGGCCTAGGGGGCCTAAAAATAGGTCAAAATTAAAAAAAAATATACCGTTGAATCCGCAACGGCGAGACGAATCCAAATATGTAATAATATTGACAAGTCAAAATTCGACCAAAATCAACGATTTGCCTGGGCTTAAACCCAAGGTTTTTTGAGATTTTTTTTTCGATTCTGGGCGAATGGCTGGGCGAAAATGAAATCTAAGACCATGTCTAGAAGCAGCTCGGCGAGAAAAATCGAATGGCACCAAGTAGAATTCCCTAGGACTTATAGTTTGGGCTACAGAGGACTTTTAAAGTCCAAAAAACGGTCCCCTGGGCCCTCCAGGAAGCCCTGTCAAAATCGAAATCCTAAACTAATGGTCCGATTTTAATTCTGTTTGCGCCATTCGATTCAGCTTGCCAAAGTGTACTGATGGTATAAATTTAAACAAAATCCGTTCATAAATAACTCGTCTATGGAGTTTTTAAACTTTCAAATAGGCCTAGGGGGCCTAAAAATAGGTCAAAATTAAACAACAATATACCGTTGAATCCGCAACGGCGAGACGAATCCAAATACGTAATATTGACAAGTCAAAATTCGACCAAAATCACCGATTTGCCTGGGCTTAAACCCAAGGTTTTTTGAGATTTTTTTTTCGATTCTGGGCGAATGGCTGGGCGAAAATGAAATCTAAGACCATGTCTAGAAGCAGCTCGGCGAGAAAAATCGAATGGCACCAAGTAGAATTCCCTAGGACTTATAGTTTGGGCTACAGAGGACTTTTAAAGTCCAAAAAACGGTCCCCTGGGCCCTCCAGGAAGCCCTGTCAAAATCGAAATCCTAAACTAATGGTCCGATTTTAATTCTGTTTGCGCCATTCGATTCAGCTTGCCAAAGTGTACTGATGGTATAAATTTAAACAAAATCCGTTCATAAATAACTCGTCTATGGAGTTTTTAAACTTTCAAATAGGCCTAGGGGGCCTAAAAATAGGTCAAAATTAAAAAAACAATATACCGTTGAATCCGCAACGGCGAGACGAATCCAAATATGTAATAATATTGACAAGTCAAAATTCGACCAAAATCACCGATTTGCCTGGGCTTAAACCCAAGGTTTTTTGAGATTTTTTTTGAGATTCTGGGCGAATGGCTGGGCGAAAATGAAATCTAAGACCATGTCTAGAAGCAGCTCGGCGAGAAAAATCGAATGGCACCAAGTAGAATTCCCTAGGACTTATAGTTTGGGCTACAGAGGACTTTTAAAGTCCAAAAAACGGTCCCCTGGGCCCTCCAGGAAGCCCTGTCAAAATCGAAATCCTAAACTAATGGTCCGATTTTAATTCTGTTTGCGCCATTCGATTCAGCTTGCCAAAGTGTACTGATGGTATAAATTTAAACAAAATCCGTTCATAAATAACTCGTCTATGGAGTTTTTAAACTTTCAAATAGGCCTAGGGGGCCTAAAAATAGGTCAAAATTAAAAAAACAATATACCGTTGAATCCGCAACGGCGAGACGAATCCAAATATGTAATAATATTGACAAGTCAAAATTCGACCAAAATCAACGATTTGCCTGGGCTTAAACCCAAGGTTTTTTGAGATTTTTTTGAGATTCTGGGCGAATGGCTGGGCGAAAATGAAATCTAAGACCATGTCTAGAAGCAGCTCGGCGAGAAAAATCGAATGGCACCAAGTAGAATTCCCTAGGACTTATAGTTTGGGCTACAGAGGACTTTTAAAGTCCAAAAAACGGTCCCCTGGGCCCTCCAGGAAGCCCTGTCAAAATCGAAATCCTAAACTAATGGTCCGATTTTAATTCTGTTTGCGCCATTCGATTCAGCTTGCCAAAGTGTACTGATGGTATAAATTTAAACAAAATCCGTTCATAAATAACTCGTCTATGGAGTTTTTAAACTTTCAAATAGGCCTAGGGGGCCTACAAATAGGTCAAAATTAAAAAAAAATATACCGTTGAATCCGCAACGGCGAGACGAATCCAAATATGTAATAATATTGACAAGTCAAAATTCGACCAAAATCAACGATTTGCCTGGGCTTAAACCCAAGGTTTTTTGAGATTTTTTTTGAGATTCTGGGCGAATGGCTGGGCGAAAATGAAATCTAAGACCATGTCTAGAAGCAGCTCGGCGAGAAAAATCGAATGGCACCAAGTAGAATTCCCTAGGACTTATAGTTTGGGCTACAGAGGACTTTTAAAGTCCAAAAAACGGTCCCCTGGGCCCTCCAGAAGCCCTGTCAAAATCGAAATCCTAAACTAATGGTCCGATTTTAATTCTGTTTGCGCCATTCGATTCAGCTTGCCAAAGTGTACTGATGGTATAAATTTAAACAAAATCCGTTCATAAATAACTCGTCTATGGAGTTTTTAAACTTTCAAATAGGCCTAGGGGGCCTAAAAATAGGTCAAAATTAAAAAAACAATATACCGTTGAATCCGCAACGGCGAGACGAATCCAAATATGTAATAATATTGACAAGTCAAAATTCGACCAAAATCAACGATTTGCCTGGGCTTAAACCCAAGGTTTTTTGAGATTTTTTTTGAGATTCTGGGCGAATGGCTGGGCGAAAATGAAATCTAAGACCATGTCTAGAAGCAGCTCGGCGAGAAAAATCGAATGGCACCAAGTAGAATTCCCTAGGACTTATAGTTTGGGCTACAGAGGACTTTTAAAGTCCAAAAAACGGTCCCCTGGGCCCTCCAGGAAGCCCTGTCAAAATCGAAATCCTAAACTAATGGTCCGATTTTAATTCTGTTTGCGCCATTCGATTCAGCTTGCCAAAGTGTACTGATGGTATAAATTTAAACAAAATCCGTTCATAAATAACTCGTCTATGGAGTTTTTAAACTTTACAATAGGCCTAGGGGGCCTAAAAATAGGTCAAAATTAAAAAAACAATATACCGTTGAATCCGCAACGGCGAGACGAATCCAAATATGTAATAATATTGACAAGTCAAAATTCGACCAAAATCACCGATTTGCCTGGGCTTAAACCCAAGGTTTTTTGAGATTTCTTTTTGGATTCTGGGCGAATGGCTGGGCGAAAATGAAATCTAAGACCATGTCTAGAAGCAGCTCGGCGAGAAAAATCGAATGGCACCAAGTAGAATTCCCTAGGACTTATAGTTTGGGCTACAGAGGACTTTTAAAGTCCAAAAAACGGTCCCCTGGGCCCTCCAGGAAGCCCTGTCAAAATCGAAATCCTAAACTAATGGTCCGATTTTAATTCTGTTTGCGCCATTCGATTCAGCTTGCCAAAGTGTACTGATGGTATAAATTTAAACAAAATCCGTTCATAAATAACTCGTCTATGGAGTTTTTAAACTTTCAAATAGGCCTAGGGGGCCTAAAAATAGGTCAAAATTAAAAAAACAATATACCGTTGAATCCGCAACGGCGAGACGAATCCAAATATGTAATAATATTGACAAGTCAAAATTCGACCAAAATCACCGATTTGCCTGGGCTTAAACCCAAGGTTTTTTGAGATTTTTTTTTCGATTCTGGGCGAATGGCTGGGCGAAAATGAAATCTAAGACCATGTCTAGAAGCAGCTCGGCGAGAAAAATCGAATGGCACCAAGTAGAATTCCCTAGGACTTATAGTTTGGGCTACAGAGGACTTTTAAAGTCCAAAAAACGGTCCCCTGGGCCCTCCAGGAAGCCCTGTCAAAATCGAAATCCTAAACTAATGGTCCGATTTTAATTCTGTTTGCGCCATTCGATTCAGCTTGCCAAAGTGTACTGATGGTATAAATTTAAACAAAATCCGTTCATAAATAACTCGTCTATGGAGTTTTTAAACTTTCAAATAGGCCTAGGGGGCCTAAAAATAGGTCAAAATTAAAAAACAATATACCGTTGAATCCGCAACGGCGAGACGAATCCAAATATGTAATAATATTGACAAGTCAAAATTCGACCAAAATCACCGATTTGCCTGGGCTTAAACCCAAGGTTTTTTGAGATTTTTTTTCGATTCTGGGCGAATGGCTGGGCGAAAATGAAATCTAAGACCATGTCTAGAAGCAGCTCGGCGAGAAAAATCGAATGGCACCAAGTAGAATTCCCTAGGACTTATAGTTTGGGCTACAGAGGACTTTTAAAGTCCAAAAAACGGTCCCCTGGGCCCTCCAGGAAGCCCTGTCAAAATCGAAATCCTAAACTAATGGTCCGATTTTAATTCTGTTTGCGCCATTCGATTCAGCTTGCCAAAGTGTACTGATGGTATAAATTTAAACAAAATCCGTTCATAAATAACTCGTCTATGGAGTTTTTAAACTTTCAAATAGGCCTAGGGGGCCTAAAAATAGGTCAAAATTTAAAAAAATATACCGTTGAATCCGCAACGGCGAGACGAATCCAAATATGTAATAATATTGACAAGTCAAAATTCGACCAAAATCACCGATTTGCCTGGGCTTAAACCCAAGGTTTTTTGAGATTTTTTTTGAGATTCTGGGCGAATGGCTGGGCGAAAATGAAATCTAAGACCATGTCTAGAAGCAGCTCGGCGAGAAAAATCGAATGGCACCAAGTAGAATTCCCTAGGACTTATAGTTTGGGCTACAGAGGACTTTTAAAGTCCAAAAAACGGTCCCCTGGGCCCTCCAGGAAGCCCTGTCAAAATCGAAATCCTAAACTAATGGTCCGATTTTAATTCTGTTTGCGCCATTCGATTCAGCTTGCCAAAGTGTACTGATGGTATAAATTTAAACAAAATCCGTTCATAAATAACTCGTCTATGGAGTTTTTAAACTTTCAAATAGGCCTAGGGGGCCTAAAAATAGGTCAAAATTAAAAAAAAATATACCGTTGAATCCGCAACGGCGAGACGAATCCAAATATGTAATAATATTGACAAGTCAAAATTCGACCAAAATCACCGATTTGCCTGGGCTTAAACCCAAGGTTTTTTGAGATTTATTTTTCGATTCTGGGCGAATGGCTGGGCGAAAATGAAATCTAAGACCATGTCTAGAAGCAGCTCGGCGAGAAAAATCGAATGGCACCAAGTAGAATTCCCTAGGACTTATAGTTTGGGCTACAGAGGACTTTTAAAGTCCAAAAAACGGTCCCCTGGGCCCTCCAGGAAGCCCTGTCAAAATCGAAATCCTAAACTAATGGTCCGATTTTAATTCTGTTTGCGCCATTCGATTCAGCTTGCCAAAGTGTACTGATGGTATAAATTTAAACAAAATCCGTTCATAAATAACTCGTCTATGGAGTTTTTAAACTTTCAAATAGGCCTAGGGGGCCTAAAAATAGGTCAAAATTAAAAAAACAATATACCGTTGAATCCGCAACGGCGAGACGAATGCAAATATGTAATAATATTGACAAGTCAAAATTCGACCAAAATCACCGATTTGCCTGGGCTTAAACCCAAGGTTTTTTGAGATTTTTTTTGAGATTCTGGGCGAATGGCTGGGCGAAAATGAAATCTAAGACCATGTCTAGAAGCAGCTCGGCGAGAAAAATCGAATGGCACCAAGTAGAATTCCCTAGGACTTATAGTTTGGGCTACAGAGGACTTTTAAAGTCCAAAAAACGGTCCCCTGGGCCCTCCAGGAAGCCCTGTCAAAATCGAAATCCTAAACTAATGGTCCGATTTTAATTCTGTTTGCGCCATTCGATTCAGCTTGCCAAAGTGTAGTGATGGTATAAATTTAAACAAAATCCGTTCATAAATAACTCGTCTATGGAGTTTTTAAACTTTCAAATAGGCCTAGGGGGCCTAAAAATAGGTCAAAATTAAAAAAACAATATACCGTTGAATCCGCAACGGCGAGACGAATCCAAATATGTAATAATATTGACAAGTCAAAATTCGACCAAAATCAACGATTTGCCTGGGCTTAATTAAACCCAAGGTTTTTTGAGATTTTTTTTGAGATTCTGGGCGAATGGCTGGGCGAAAATGAAATCTAAGACCATGTCTAGAAGCAGCTCGGCGAGAAAAATCGAATGGCACCAAGTAGAATTCCCTAGGACTTATAGTTTGGGCTACAGAGGACTTTTAAAGTCCAAAAAACGGTCCCCTGGGCCCTCCAGGAAGCCCTGTCAAAATCGAAATCCTAAACTAATGGTCCGATTTTAATTCTGTTTGCGCCATTCGATTCAGCTTGCCAAAGTGTACTGATGGTATAAATTTAAACAAAATCCGTTCATAAATAACTCGTCTATGGAGTTTTTAAACTTTCAAATAGGCCTAGGGGGCCTAAAAATAGGTCAAAATTAAAAACAAATTATACCGTTGAATCCGCAACGGCGAGACGAATCCAAATATGTAATAATATTGACAAGTCAAAATTCGACCAAAATCACCGATTTGCCTGGGCAAATCTTGCCAAAGTGTACTGATAGTATAAATTTAAACAAAATCCATTCATAAATAACTCTTCTATGGAGTTTTTAAAAAAAACTCCAAAAAAAAAATCTCAAAAAACCTTGGGTTTAAGCCCAGGCAAATCGGTGATTTTGGTCGAATTTTGAATTGTCAATATTATTACATATTTGGATTCGTCTCGCCGTTGCGGATTCAACGGTATATTGTTTTTTTTAATTTTGACCTATTTTTAGGCCCCCTAGGCCTATTTGAAAGTTTAAAAACTCCATAATATATATAGTTCATGGGTGTTTGTAGTCCAGGAGTGTGTTTAGAGTATATATAGTTCATGGGTGTTTGTAGTCCAGGAGTGTGTTTAGAATATATATAGTTCATGGGTGTTTGTAGTCCAGGAGTGTTTTAGAATATATATAGTTCATGGGTGTTTGTAGTCCAGGAGTGTTTTAGAATATATACAGTTCATGGGTGTTTGTAGTCCAGGAGTGTTTTTAGATCTAAGAGTATAGTCCATGGCTCACATGTTCTCTTTTTAAGGGGAGATGGGTTGTATTTCTAGGCCCCCTTCTCCCTCATGTTTAGCCCCATTAGTTTTCAGATTTTAATATGTTTGCCCCATTAGCTTGTCGATTTTAAGATCTTTCGCCCCCATTTCTTTGTCAATATTAAGACTTTTCGTACTATTTAGGTGTCGATTTTTTTCCTAGCTTACAACAGTGAGCCTGTAATTTTGGAAGATTCGGCCGGGAAATTTTTCTACCAAAAAATGAACAAATTAATCTAGAAGGGGGATCTACTCGATGTTTTTTATGTTTGATGGAGGTCTAGGGAGGAAACTAGAAAAAATAATGAATAAATGAAAAAACCGACCAACAAGTGAACCATTCCCCCTTAACATGTATACCTCATTAACTTTAACAAGGCCAGAAATATATATTATATTCACTATATAAACATTCTTGACGGACTCTATGACATATAATCATGGTATTAGATATTTTGGCCATGATTTGAACGTAGTTTAAAATTGTCCAAGGTTAGAAATAAAAGAGTATCAGTGATGGTTATACAAAGTTGCAATATCAGTGATTGGTATACAGAGTTGCAATATCAGTGATTGGTATACAGAGTTGCAATAGCAGTGATGGGTATACAAGTTGCAATATCAGTGATGGGTATACAAAGTGGCAATATCAGTGATGGGTATACAAAGTTGCAATATCAGTGATGGGTATACAAAGTTGCAATATCAGTGATGGGTATACAAAGTTGCAATATCAGTGATGAGTATACAAAGTGGCAATATCAGTGATGGGTATACAAAGTTGCAATATCAGTGATGGGTATACAAAGTTGCAATATCAGTGATGGGTATACAAAGTTGCAATATCAGTGATGGGTATACAAAGTTGCAATATCAGTGATGGGTATACAAAGTTGCAATATCAGTGATGGGTATACAAAGTTGCAATATCAGTGATGGGTATACAAAGTTGCAATATCAGTGATGAGTATACAAAGTGGCAATATCAGTGATGGGTATACAAAGTGGCAATATCAGTGATGGGTATACAAAGTTGCAATATCAGTGATGGGTATACAAAGTTGCAATATCAGTGATGGGTATACAAAGTTGCCTACAATATTCTCCGAGTAGTTCCAAGATTTCCATACTGCAAGCAATACGTTAAGGAGGGATGTTTAGTTTTTCTGGACCCCTTTCTTTCTCGTGTTTAGCCCCATTACTTTTGAGGTTTTACGACGTTTTGGGCCATTATTTTGAAGATTTTATCACCTTTCGCCCAATTTCTTTGTGAATTTTAAGACCTTTCGTGCCATTTAGGTGTCGATTTTTTCCCGGCCGAGTAATAGCGAGCCTATAATTTTAGAAGAAATCGGCCTTTAGCCGACACATTTTTCTACTGAAAAATGTAAAAATTTATCTTGAAAGGGGGCCTAGGTTTTTTTTTTCTAAGCTTGATGGATGCCTAGCGAGGAAACTACAAAATATATGAATACATTAATTAAGCCCCCCAAAACTGCCACTATCCCCTTAAACGTTCAAAGTTTCGAATGAGTGCAGCCATAAATATATACTCAAGACTATACACCTGCCTTGTCTATATATGTTAAGAACGAATTTTCATTCATAACTAAAGAGATAACCAGAGATGAACTAATGGAGGTAGGGCAGGAGTTTTTAACGTTCATGAGCCTGTAATACTATAGCAAGTTTGGCATTGTGTTCTACTGCCTCCTATCTACCTGAGAGAGAGAGAGAGAGAGAGAGAGAGAGAGAGAGAGAGAGAGAGAGAGAGAGAGAGAGAGAGAGAGAGAGAGAGAGAGAGAGAGAGAGAGAGAGAGAGAGAGAGAGAGAGAGAGAGAGGAGAGAGAGAGAGAGAGAGAGAGAGAGAGAGAGAGAGAGAGAGAGAGAGAGAGAGAGAGAGAGAGAGAGAGGCGGAGGAGCTCTCGTGTGAAGACTGAGCAAAAATCTTAATTAATTTGGATCTTATTCCTGGCCCCCAAACTGCTCCACCAGCCTTGATGTCATTAACGGGGAGGAGGAGGCTGGTAATGTTATTTCTTCCAGACGACCCCTGCTGGAAGAGAATAAAGAACTTCCATAATCTCGCAGGTGGTATGTATGTGCAAGAGAGTGTGTGTGTGTAGGTGCTGGAACAACGGTGTGTGCAATGATGATGTTTCGGGCGTTCATGATTACTCCTTGTGTGCGACCCCTTCCCACAAATGAGATTCGCCAGAAATCACGAGAGCTGCACTGTCTTGGGCTCACTTAAGGAAAAAGTGTTAAGAACATTGAGAGAGAGAGAGAGAGAGAGAGAGAGAGAGAGAGAGAGAGAGAGAGAGAGAGAGAGAGAGAGAGAGAGAGAGAGAGAGAGAGAGAGAGAAAGAGAGAGAGAGAGAGAGAGAGAGAGAGAGAGAGAGAGTACAAAGGAGTACAAAGGAAATCAAGCAACAACAGATCTAGTGACTCTTCTAGGCTGTCCTCCAAAACACTGAGGATCAAGTGTCCAAACAGTGGTTTAGAGTGGGTAAGGGAACATTGGAAAGGGAACTACTGCCCTGCCACTAACGTGGCAGGACTAGGAAGTTAGTAGGGGACATATGGGTTAGTAACTGAGGGGAGGATAAAATAAAGTTATTCATTTACAAACGCAGTCAGTCGCGGGTTTGATGCGAGATATTTGTCTAGGCGGAATTTAAATGAATCAACGGTGCTGCAGTCTATAACGTCTCGGGGAAGCCCATTCCACAAGTTGACAACTCGATTGAAGAAGAAATTCTTAGATTCGTGTGAGTTAAAAGATTTACCAAGAATTTTGCAACCGTTTCCCCGCGTGTAATTAGATTGGTCGATAGTGAAGTACTTACTACAGTTCATATTGTCGATGCCTTTGATGATTTTGAACACTTGAATTAAGTCACCTCTTAATCTGCGCTGGGTTAAAGGAAATAGATTTAATTCTCTAAGACGCTCTTCGTATGGTTTGTTCTTTAGGCTAGGTATCATTTTGGTAACTCTACGTTGAACTCGTTCTAGCTTGTTTATGTCTTTTTGGTAATAAGGGCACCAGCATTGAATGCAGTATTCCAGAAGAGGGCGGACTAAGGAATTGTAAAGGGTTAGGATTACGTCTTTGGATTTATGCTCAAATGATTTGCCTATAAAGCCAATTATTTTGTTTGCCTTCTTAACAACTTCTGAACATTGTTGACTCGGTTTTAGGTTACTCGATATTGTTACTCCCAGATCGGTTTCTCTGTTTACATTCTTAAGCTGAGTGCCATTCATCGAATAGTTTGCTTTCCTCATTTAGGTATCCGATATGTAGTACTTTACATTTATCCGCATTGAAACTCATTGCCAAATTTGGGCCCAATGTGACAATTTATCTAGATTGTGTTGCATATCGTCAACTTGATCTTTTGAGAGTACGCTATTTGCAATTTTTGTATCGTCAACAAATTTTGAGATTGTACAGGTGAGACTCTCATCTATGTCGTTGATGTAAATTAGAAAGAGAATTGGTCCTAGTACCGATCCCTGGGGTACCCCGCTACTTACATTGGTCCCTTTAGATGGCATACCGTTTTATGATACTCTCTTTGCTTTCTGTCGCTGATCCAATTTTCTATCCATTTCAACAGAGAGAGAGAGAGAGAGAGAGAGAGAGAGAGAGAGAGAGAGAGAGAGAGAGAGAGAGAGAGAGGAGAGAGAGAGAGAGGAGAGAGAGAGAGAGAGAGAGAGAGAGAGAGAGAGAGAGAGAGAGAGAGAGAGAGAGAGAGAGAGAGAGAGAGAGAGAGAGAGAGAGAGAGAGAGAGAGAGAGAGAGAGAGAGAGAGAGAGAGCAACTCCGACAAAGGTGTAGATTACTTTTTCCAATGACTGGTAAAAATTATGTAATTAAATTACAATCTTCGTTTCATTAACTAGTAAACTGAAGTATGTCTGTGTTATGACATTTGTAATAGGCTGGTCCTTTCAGAATAGGTGTTGAGCGTACCTTGCCTCGCATAGATATAACTCTCTATAATATACTAAATACATTTATATATCTCCCAGGTAGTTGAGCATGTAGCCTACACGTTTCAGTATACTGTATATTCTAGAAAATAGAACAGAATTTCCGTTTGCTATTACTATCCTATCCAATAGGCGCTAAGTGGTATAGCTTCTTGAATACTTCATTATATCAATACAAAATAGTATTAAAAAAAACTATGGATGATAGTGATTACAAACTTGGTAAGAGGAGCTTTTAATTAACAACACTTCGGTTATAACTTCTTCTGAGCCGATACCTTCCATCCCGAGCTAGACCATACATCTTATTTATAGCTAACCTAGAATCACCCCATCATAAGCCCCTTCTGCGAAGTCTTTTTAACTTTATTCTGGCTACTATTAGACTATTGTATTAAGTCGAACTATCGCACTTGACCCTTTATACTACCACAGATCCTTCTTAAGCTGCTCACACTCGTCTAAATATAGCTAAAATTAAATTAAAAAGACGTCGTCGGTACAGAAGGGGTTAACTCGTCACTAATTCTTATCTGATCTTATAGTTAACTTAAGAATAATTCTCACTCAAGCCACCCCCAATTTACATTATATCATAATTAGCCTAGAATACCTCTCACCTTCTACAACAGTCTACATCAGGGGGAGGTAGTTGGTTTTTCTGGATCCCCTTCCCCCTCATGTTTAGCAAATTAGTTTTTTATACGTTCCTTGCGTTAGTTTGGCGATTTTGAGACATTTCGCCCCATTTCTTTGTCAACATTAAGACCTTTTGTGTCATTTAGGTGTCGATTTTTTCCTGGCGAGCAATATAGAGCCTGCAATTTTAGAAAGAACCATTTTTCTACCGAAAAATGTACACATTTATCTTGAAAGAGAGTCTGGGGAGAGGAGGGGGGGGGGGGGGGATTTGTTTAAGCTTGATCGAGGTCTAGCGAGGAAACTCAAAAAATAATTGATAAATAAATAAATATATACAGTACAATATATACAGTACAATATATACAGTACAATATATACAGTACAATATACCAAAAAAACAAGCACCACCCTTTTAACTTACCAAGTCTTATTGCTATTCTAAAATCCTTGGAGCAACAATTTATAATGTAAAACTTGCAAAAGAAACAAACCAAAAACGTATACGAACACAGTAAAGACAAAATAACACAGTAAAAAGACAAAATAACTAATCAAAATCGCTATGTGGAAACAACGCTTAAGTAAAATAATGATTTATAAATCAAAGAACACAATCCATCACATAGGGTGTACATTACTACATGAGCAAGTTAATCTGTTTACTAAACTCTGCATAAATAAGAAGCTACATTAAGTGTCAGGATGTTCTATTAAACTCAAATGTGCAACTTGACAAGATAATAACAATAGTACAAAATACAAATATCACTCATTAACGATAGTGCTATCGGGTAGGTACCTGTAAGCATAGCATGCTTCAAGTGACCCCTAACAATTACTACCCTACTAATAACCTACCTTTATTGTACAAATAAACTAAGGAAATCGCAAAAGCAAGCAATTGATCCTATCGACAATTAATAGATACAGTATAATAAATAACAATATTTGAAAATATGAAGAAGGCACAATAGATTTAAACAAAAGAGTACTCTTTTAACAAGAACAATTAATTATAAAGAATAATAATAATAATAATAGAAAAACAAAATATTAATACATACAGACAAAAAGTAAGCAGAGGTTTTATAATAGAAACTTCAAGTTAATAATGCTTGATTAAAATTATTGATATCAAATTTTAAAATACAGTCACAATAAATGAAACGGTGTCATACAATAATATATTTGTTCATATTATGCTTATATTGTGTTCATAGAAACTTGTTGAGATAATGTGACTGATTCTCCTAAGGGGGGAAGGGTTTATTTATTGGTCGATTTAATGATTTATTTAATATTTTGTAGTTTCTTCCCTAGACCTCCATCAAGCTTTAAAAAATATCCCCAAAATCACCCTTCTAGATAAATTTGTACAATTTTCAGTAGAAAAATGTCCCAGTCGAAGGCCGGTTCCACATAAATTACAGGCTCGCTCTCGCTCGCCAGGAAACTATCGACACCTAAATGGCACGAAAGGTCTTAATGGAAACTAATGGGGCTAAACATGAGGGAGAAGGGACCCAGAATAACCAACCATCCCCCCTTTAACAGTTCTTTTCAGCAGCATATATATTTAATATTGTTAAATAACACTTACAATTTTTATTCAATTTCTTCCCTGTCTGTGTATTTAAAGATAAGCGTTGAGAAATCCCAGAATGGTATTTAAATCTGTCGGCAATTTATCTGCAGTGAAATATTTACTGTGCAAGGCTACGAGTCAATAGGAGCGATTACATAAGTGATTTGCCTGAAAGTATAAGAAAGGACCAGAACATCAGACCAGGACATCAGACAACCCCGGCCAGAAAAGAAAAAAATATATATATAATAATACAAAAAAAATACAAAAAATAAATAAAAATAAAGGAGCGTCTTATATTCTTAACCCTTTCAGTACGATGACTATTGTTTACCTTTTATTCTGACTATCATTAGACGGTTCTATGCAGTTTAGGAAAAACGTTTGGTTCTAAGTTATTGAATGATTATTAGTATTTTTATGACTCTCAAAGGTCTATATTAAGTTGAATAAAATTGACTATGGTTACGAGAATATATTTAAAATGAGGGCATAGTACAGAAGGGGTTAACTGCAGTATAGTAAGTGGGATGACAATGTAAGGTAGACAAAGTAAAAACAAATCGAATACCTTAATGATGATGCAATTTCAAGGTGATTATTTTAATTTTACCAGTTATCAGTCGTTTCCAATCACACGTCGACTGGTGGTCTTCATTTTCCTCATTTTTTATTCATCTATCTATCTATCTATCTATTGCCTGACGCCGTGATCCCCGAAGGGGTGGCCACGAACAAACCGCCCCCACGCCCGCCCCTCCTCTCAACCAGCACCGCCTTTATTCATATACTTCCTCACTCCATCCTTCCACCTCTCCTTCGGTGCACCTCTCCCCTCTGTCTTTCCACCTCACTCTCGTACACCCTCTTAGTCAATCTATCGCTTTCCATATGTTCCATATGGCCGAACCAACTCAATTGTTCCTTTTCACACTTTTCAGCACATATACCTCCACACCACTCCTCCTTCTTTCTTCCTCATTCGTCTCTCTATCCCTCCATGTAACTCCGCACGCACTTCTCAAGTAACTCATTTCCACCGCTCTCACTCTTGGTCTGAGTCTCTTCCCAAACGTCCATGCTTCGCTTTCCGTAAGTTAGTGTCGGGATTACCACACTGTCATGCAAGGACTTCTTCACTTCCATAATGACCACCCTGTTTCTTGTTTGCTGCTTTCAACGTTCCTACAACCCTCTTCCCCTGTTGTACCCTCTCCCGCACTTACCCATCATAGTCCCATCTCTATTCAACACACTGCCCAGATACTTAAAAGAGCTGACGATCTCCATAGCCTGACCGTTAAACTTCATCTCACACTCTGTGACTTCACCCATTTCGAAGACCATAACCTTGCTCTTCCCCGCATTTACCTTCAAATGGTTTTTCACACACTGTTCCAAACCCTGCAGCTCCCACTCATTATCGCTCATCAGAACTGTAATCATCCGCAAACAGCAGTATAGGCAGCTTCCACTCAGTTCCCTACCATTACAGCGATACACCAACATCCACTGCTCTTCCTAGTATTTCTTTCATGACACCATCCATATATACAGTAAACAACCACGGGGACATCACACACCCCTGTTTCAGCCCAACACTCAGGTCAAGGAACTCGCTCTGCTTGTTCTCCACACGTACTGCCGCCTTTGAAACCTCATCCATGCTCTTCACTGCTTTCAGCAACTTGCCATCTACTCCGTATATTCTAAGTACTTTACACATGCCTTCTCTATCCAATCTGTCATAGGCCTTCTCCATGTCCATAAAGGCAACATACACCTTTTGTTTCTTCTCCAGATATTTCTCCACAACACAATTCAGGATAAAAATCTGATCTACACATCCTCTTCCCTTCCTAAAACCTCCCTGCTCGTCGCTTATCCATTTCTCCGTTCTCACTCTCACTCTCTCAATCACTACCTTACTGTACACCTTCCCTACTACGCTTAAAAGACAGATTCCTCGTTGGTTGTCTTTCCCCTTTGCCCTTATATAGGGGGACTATTATGCCAGTCTTCCAGTCATCGGGTGCATTCCCCTTCTCCCATGCTAGTTTGCACATTTTCCATACCCATTCGATCACCATCTCACCACCATACCTCAACATTTCCCCACACACTCCATCTGTTCCTGGTGCTTTCCCCAACTTCACTCTTTTCATGGCTTCCCACACTTCTGACCTCCTGATCCCCACCTCCTCCTCCACTACTTCTCCTCTTCTCCCTCCCATACCCCATCCAACTATGTTTGCTGGCTCCTCATTCCTTACATTTAGCAACTCGTTGAAGTACTCCCTCCATCTTTCGACTCTCTCTTGCTTCTCGGCTAGCATTCTCCCTTTCTTATCTTTCACACTCTTACTGTTTCCCTTGCTACCTTCCCTAACTTTCTTGACTTCTTTCCAGAACAGTTTCTTACACTCCCTCCATTTTTAGCACTCAGAGTCCTTCCCAAATTCATCATCT
>CM064495.1:44742684-44885184 GCA_032716605.1 Paralithodes platypus
GAGAGCAACTCCGACAAAGGTGTAGATTACTTTTTCCAATGACTGGTAAAAATTATGTAATTAAATTACAATCTTCGTTTCATTAACTAGTAAACTGAAGTATGTCTGTGTTATGACATTTGTAATAGGCTGGTCCTTTCAGAATAGGTGTTGAGCGTACCTTGCCTCGCATAGATATAACTCTCTATAATATACTAAATACATTTATATATCTCCCAGGTAGTTGAGCATGTAGCCTACACGTTTCAGTATACTGTATATTCTAGAAAATAGAACAGAATTTCCGTTTGCTATTACTATCCTATCCAATAGGGCTAAAGTGTATAGCTTCTTGAATACTTCATTATATCAATACAAAAATAGTAATTAAAAAAAACTATGGATGATAGTGATTACAAACTTTGTAAGAGGAGCTTTTAATTAACAACACTTCGGTTATAACTTCTTCTGAGCCGATACCTTCCATCCCGAGCTAGACCATACATCTTATTTATAGCTAACCTAGAATCACCCCATCATAAGCCCCTTCTGCGAAGTCTTTTTAACTTTATTCTGGCTACTATTAGACTATTGTATTAAGTCGAACTATCGCACTTGACCCTTTATACTACCACAGATCCTTCTTAAGCTGCTCACACTCGTCTAAATATAGCTAAAATTAAATTAAAAAGACGTCGTCGGTACAGAAGGGGTTAACTCGTCACTAATTCTTATCTGATCTTATAGTTAACTTAAGAATAATTCTCACTCAAGCCACCCCCAATTTACATGATATCATAATTAGCCTAGAATACCTCTCACCTTCTACAACAGTCTACATCAGGGGGAGGTAGTTGGTTTTTCTGGATCCCCTTCCCCCTCATGTTTAGCAAATTAGTTTTTTATACGTTCCTTGCGTTAGTTTGGCGATTTTGAGATATTTCGCCCCATTTCTTTGTCAACATTAGGACCTTTCGTGCCATTTAGGTGTCGATTTTTTCCTGGCGAGCAATATAGAGCCTGCAATTTTAGAAAGAACCATTTTTCTACCGAAAAATGTACACATTTATCTTGAAAGAGAGTCTGGGGAGAGGAGGGGGGGGGGGGGGGGGATTTGTTTAAGCTTGATCGAGGTCTAGCGAGGAAACTCAAAAAATAATTGATAAATAAATAAATATATACAGTACAATATATACAGTACAATATATACAGTACAATATATACAGTACAATATACCAAAAAAACAAGCACCACCCTTTTAACTTACCAAGTCTTATTGCTATTCTAAAATCCTTGGAGCAACAATTTATAATGTAAAACTTGCAAAATAAACAAACCAAAACGTATACGAACACAGTAAAGACAAAATAACACAGTAAAAAGACAAAATAACTAATCAAAATCGCTATGTGGAAACAACGCTTAAGTAAAATAATGATTTATAAATCAAAGAACACAATCCATCACATAGGGTGTACATTACTACATGAGCAAGTTAATCTGTTTACTAAACTCTGCATAAATAAAGAAGCTACATTAAGTGTCAGGATGTTCTATTAAAATCAAATGTGCAACTTGACAAGATAATAACAATAGTACAAAATACAAATATCACTCATTAACGATAGTGCTATCGGGTAGGTACCTGTAAGCATAGCATGCTTCAAGTGACCCCTAACAATTACTACCCTACTAATAACCTACATTTATTGTACAAATAAACTAAGGAAATCGCAAAAGCAAGCAATTGATCCTATCGACAATTAATAGATACAGTATAATAAATAACAATATTTGAAAATATGAAGAAGGCACAATAGATTTAAACAAAAGAGTACTCTTTTAACAAGAACAATTAATTATAAAGAATAATAATAATAATAATAGAAAAACAAAATATTAATACATACAGACAAAAAGTAAGCAGAGGTTTTATAATAGAAACTTCAAGTTAATAATGCTTGATTAAAATTATTGATATCAAATTTTAAAATACAGTCACAATAAATGAAACGGTGTCATACAATTATATATTTGTTCATATTATGCTTATATTGTGTTCATAGAAACTTGTTGAGATAATGTGACTGATGCTCCTAAGGGGGGAAGGGTTTATTTATTGGTCGATTTAATGATTTATTTAATATTTTGTAGTTTCTTCCCTAGACCTCCATCAAGCTTTAAAAAATATCCCCAAAATCACCCTTCTAGATAAATTTGTACAATTTTCAGTAGAAAAATGTCCCAGTCGAAGGCCGGTTCCACATAAATTACAGGCTCGCTCTCGCTCGCCAGGAAACTATCGACACCTAAATGGCACGAAAGGTCTTAATGGAAACTAATGGGGCTAAACATGAGGGAGAAGGGACCCAGAATAACCAACCATCCCCCCTTTAACAGTTCTTTTCAGCAGCATATATATTTAATATTGTTAAATAACACTTACAATTTTTATTCAATTTCTTCCCTGTCTGTGTATTTAAAGATAAGCGTTGAGAAATCCCAGAATGGTATTTAAATCTGTCGGCAATTTATCTGCAGTGAAATATTTACTGTGCAAGGCTACGAGTCAATAGGAGCGATTACATAAGTGATTTGCCTGAAAGTATAAGAAAGGACCAGAACATCAGACCAGGACATCAGACAACCCCGGCCAGAAAAGAAAAATATATATATAATAATACAAAAAAAATACAAAAAATAAATAAAAATAAAGGAGCGTCTTATATTCTTAACCCTTTCAGTACGATGACTATTGTTTACCTTTTATTCTGACTATCATTAGACGGTTCTATGCAGTTTAGGAAAAACGTTTGGTTCTAAGTTATTGAATGATTATTAGTATTTTTATGACTCTCAAAGGTCTATATTAAGTTGAATAAAATTGACTATGGTTACGAGAATATATTTAAAATGAGGGCATAGTACAGAAGGGGTTAACTGCAGTATAAGTGGGATGACATTGTAAGGTAGACAAAGTAAAAACAAATCGAATACCTTAATGATGATGCAATTTCAAGGTGATTATTTTAATTTTACCAGTTATCAGTCGTTTCCAATCACACGTCGACTGGTGGTCTTCATTTTCCTCATTTTTTATTCATCTATCTATCTATCTATCTATTGCCTGACGCCGTGATCCCCGAAGGGGTGGCCACGAACAAACCGCCCCCACGCCCGCCCCTCCTCTCAACCAGCACCGCCTTTATTCATATACTTCCTCACTCCATCCTTCCACCTCTCCTTCGGTGCACCTCTCCCCTCTGTCTTTCCACCTCACTCTCGTACACCCTCTTAGTCAATCTATCGCTTTCCATATGTTCCATATGGCCGAACCAACTCAAGTTGTTCCTTTTCACACTTTTCAGCACATCTACCTCCACACCACACCTCCTTCTTACTTCCTCATTCGTCTCTCTATCCCTCCATGTAACTCCGCACGCACTTCTCAAGTAACTCATTTCCACCGCTCTCACTCTTGGTCTGAGTCTCTTCCCAAACGTCCATGCTTCGCTTTCCGTAAGTTAGTGTCGGGATTACCACACTGTCATGCAAGGACTTCTTCACTTCCATACTGACCACCCTGTTTCTTGTTGCTGCTTTCAACGTTCCTACAACCCTCTTCCCCTGTTGTACCCTCTCCCGCACTTCCCCATCCATAGTCCCATCTCTATTCAACACACTGCCCAGATACTTAAAAGAGCTGACGATCTCCATAGCCTGACCGTTCAACTTCATCTCACACTCTGTGACTTCACCCATTTCGAAGACCATAACCTTGCTCTTCCCCGCATTTACCTTCAAATTCTGTTTTTCACACACTGTTCCAAACCCTGCAGCTCCCACTCATTATCGCTCATCAGAACTGTATCATCCGCAAACAGCAGTATAGGCAGCTTCCACTCATTTCCCTCCCTTTTCAGCGATACACCAACATCCACTGCTCTTCCTAGTATTTCTTTCATGACACCATCCATATATACAGTAAACAACCACGGGGACATCACACACCCCTGTTTCAGCCCAACACTCAGGTCAAGGAACTCGCTCTGCTTGTTCTCCACACGTACTGCCGCCTTTGCACCCTCATACATGCTCTTCACTGCTTTCAGCAACTTGCCATCTACTCCGTATATTCTAAGTACTTTCCACATGCCTTCTCTATCCAATCTGTCATAGGCCTTCTCCATGTCCATAAAGGCAACATACACCTTTTGTTTCTTCTCCAGATATTTCTCCACAACACAATTCAGGATAAAAATCTGATCTACACATCCTCTTCCCTTCCTAAAACCTCCCTGCTCGTCGCTTATCCATTTCTCCGTTCTCACTCTCACTCTCTCAATCACTACCTTACTGTACACCTTCCCTACTACGCTTAAAAGACATATTCCTCGGTGGTTTGTCTTTCCCCTTTGCCCTTATATAGGGGGACTATTATGCCAGTCTTCCAGTCATCGGGTGCATTCCCCTTCTCCCATGCTAGTTTGCACATTTTCCATACCCATTCGATCACCATCTCACCACCATACCTCAACATTTCCCCACACACTCCATCTGTTCCTGGTGCTTTCCCCAACTTCACTCTTTTCATGGCTTCCCACACTTCTGACCTCCTGATCCCCACCTCCTCCTCCACTACTTCTCCTCTTCTCCCTCCCATACCCCATCCAACTATGTTTGCTGGCTCCTCATTCCTTACATTTAGCAACTCGTTGAAGTACTCCCTCCATCTTTCGACTCTCTCTTGCTTCTCGGCTAGCATTCTCCCTTTCTTATCTTTCACACTCTTACTGTTTCCCTTGCTACCTTCCCTAACTTTCTTGACTTCTTTCCAGAACAGTTTCTTACACTCCCTCCATTTTACACTCAGATTCCTTCCAAATTCCTCATCTACTCTTCTCTTACTTACTGTATATATATTGCATACATATTGTATACACTGTAGAAAAGATTTCCACGATTTAAAATCTACATAAAGTTGTTGGGGGGTTTCTGAGCTGATTCCAGTGTTCCTGCAGTTATGCAGTATCCTGACAACACCGACAGGTCAAGAAAATACCATTCATATAATTTCAAAGTCACAGCATATAAGATGAAGGAGTGGCATTGCACCTACGGCAACATATTCGGATTTTCAAATAAGACGCTGTCATGTAATGCAGCAATAGTGAGGTTATCTAGATCTCGAAGCTTCATTCAATAATCTCGGGGCCTTGTAAAAGTTGGAGACTACTTAAAATCGTACAGTCCTAATAGGTATACACCCATTTGAATAACAAGGTTTAAAACCAAATTATGAAGCATGTATACCAATCATAAAACAACATACAGTATTTTCTTGTTAGGGTAAGATACATATTCAAATGGGTATGAATGTACATACATACCTACCTACATACATACAAGTTTAAAGACCGTTTGTCCACAGAGACTGTGGTTACAGTCTCACGTCCTAAATGGCAGCTTTCCAGGCGGCCCTGTCAAGGGCTGCCTCTGTTGTCAAGTTCTTTATTTTGAGATCGGACCGGAGTACCCGAGCCCACGTCATTCTAGGTCCACCCCTACGCGTGTTATTGCTCAACCCTGTATATATAATGAATGTATACTGTCTGTGTATGTATTGTATTATATAATAGTGATGAATCGGATGTCAGATTTCAGACATCCTCGGATGCGGATGTTTAAGCGATTATTTAACTTCGAGATCCTTGTTGAATTGCGCATGTTCAACTTTGACATTCTCACTGATGCTATATCCAGACGATTTTACTCAACTCAGGTGTTTTTTAATAGTTGAGACATAGTGTAATCCTTTCAATAGCATGTGACATTTATAAACTGATTAAAATAGTCCAGAGGTAGCTAAAATAAGACTTAAAAAACAAAACAAAACAAAAACAACGAAATTACAATAATGTTATTATTTTATGGTCTTAATAAACATTATAACATTAAAAAGGTTGAACAGGCAATGCATTACAAAATATAGATTTAAGTAGCATAGGCCTACTTCATGTACAGTTACCCACATTAGTTCATATTCACGCCATGATTATATGCACGGAAGTAAATACTGTATGGTAGGATTGACTGAATAATGTAATACTTCTTACAAGTTAATTAACAACTGAATTACAAACTATACATATAACTGGATCAAACACAATGTTTTTCCATACAATAAATACGGCAGTCATGTACCCAACTGTGCACCCTAAGACATATGTTGTGGCCTAAGATTTCGAAGGTATCTCAACCATAATCGAATCTTCTCATTAATGCTTTACCTAATATTACATTTCGAGGGTTCACATTGGGCCAGGATATAGACTACAGTATGTCGTAAGAGTGTACATAGCGTGGAGTAAGACAATTAGTGTACTCTCACTCACTCACTCACTCACTCACTCTCTCTCTCTCTCTCAATATGTCCAATACCAGGTTCTTCTTTCAATACTCGATTCTCAGCTACAGAACTCTATACAATTCTACTCATTCATCTCACCCTTTTCATTCTAGAGCACATCATACTCCCTTATAGGTTATAATGTTTATAGATATTCCTTTGGTAGAAAAAAAAAAAGAGAGCCACTTGATGATCCCAAGAGGTAACAGATCAATATTTGTTTTTTTCCAGCCGCTTCTTACACTCGCAATATAATTTACCTCTACCCCTTCATGTGCACTGACATATCCACACACTATATATAGTATTCTTCTTCTGCACTTTCCAGCCGTTGTTGTTGTTGTTGCTGTTCCCCAAGCTGCCTGGCCGAACAGCCCCAAGGCCCCGAGCAAGGCCAAGGCCATAACCGAGCGCCCCCACAGAACCCTCCCTGCCGACCACAATAAAGCCTGGGTGACCAAAGCCACTCCATGGCGGGGAGCTGAGGAGGGTGAGGAAACGCCTGGGAAACCAAAGCCCCACCCAGGGCCCTGTGCCCCTCAGCAATTATGAAGAGAAAGTTGAGGGGCAAAGGAAAAATGTGACGCTTTGGCTTCCAATCTTGGTAGATTGGGAGGTCAATCCACGGAAGAGACGCCGTCACTTGAGATCTAGAAAATATATAAGTAAAAGGAACAGTCAGAGTAAGCTACGGGTATGACAGAGATCGCTCAGTTCTCACTCTGATAGACCAGCCCATCACCAGCCGTTCCTCACAATAACAGCCCAGAGTCAACCACCAAGATGAAGTAGGCCTATACACAAACTGAATCGGTCGCCTCGAAGACAAGCCGGACCTGGAGGAGACCATTAAAGGCTGTTTTACATATATACTATATATATATATATATATATATACCGGTATAATATATATATATATATATATATATATATATATATATATATATATATATATATATATATATATATATATATATATATATATATATATATATATATATACTAGCGGTATATATATATATATATATATATAAAATTATACACACCGGCATATTCTAAGTTCTTTATCAATTTATGACACCCAATCACATTGTTCCATTCACTTGCTTTAAGGCTCACTGACATACAACAAATAACTATGAAAATTCCACGCAGTTCGTATACGTGTATAAAACATACATTTTACAGCTGAAAATATTTCACATTGGCTTATATTCTAAATCAAAGGATTATAATTAGTTAATATTGCAAAACTATGATGATGTCATTGGTGGATCTGCAATGATGATACAATCTTATAATTATCCTGAAAACAAAAATATCTAAGCTCTACAAACTAACTCGTATACATTCTTCAGCAATGACTAATAGTTTTGTTTATTGCATTGGTCAATTGACAAATTTATATGAATAATGACTCCTAACGTTCACCGTGGAGTATTGTCCCGGGCAAGGCGAGATGGATGGACAGCCCCCTATGACCGATACCTCTGTTCACTCAGTAGTATATACTGTAGGAATCTGAAGTTAGCAGATATTTTAACGTTCCATATGGGTTAATACAGTATGGCGTCTTAGTGGTGTAAGGGTTAGAGTGTTTAAAAAATCTGTGTGTGATAACTCAGGTTCGAATCCCGGTGGATCACATAATTATATGCTTTCATTAATTTCATTGGAGGTGTTTGGTGTTGTGGTGAAATTAATAAAATATAGATTATAAAGTGATCAGGGCACTAGTGACTTATTTGTGTACAGTAGTTGTTCACTTAATACACCTAATAAGAGAACACCATTATGGATCATGCCTATACATACAACAACCGTGTCAAAATAACTGTGAAGCCCCCGACAATAACGACAACCAGAGACTCGGCCACTGACTTACCGCCTCAATAAACACGCCACAATTAAATATCACACAGACCGGACGCAAGGTGTCTTTATGCATCCTAGTTCGGGGCTTTTGTACAGTCACTCATAACAAATCCTGGCCCTCATAATTGTCATTATGCAAGTATATGTACGAACAGTAAGCTGAAATATGAATGTAATTTTGTATACATTACTAACAAGATCATACATTATAAAAATAAATTTCAAGCTTAAACAAATCACAATAACTTTAGTAGATGCATTATACAAACTTCAGAGATCCACGATTTGTTTAATATAGCATTGCACATAAGAGTAGGCATCACTACTTCTCATTTTCTCCGATGTTGTTCTAGTGTAATACATTTGTTACGATGAAATACACACAGGTAAGGCCAAATAAATAACAAACTTGGTTAGGTTCCGCAAGGCTATGTTGACGTATCAGTTTTGCTATATGTATAATCGTCTGTGCGAGCGCGCGAGCGCGCGCTCTCTCTCTCTCTCTCTCTCTCTCTCTCTCTCTCTCTCTGTGGTTTTATGCATGGAAGTGAAAATAGTATGATTGACTTTCGAGTGTGATTTGCAATGAAACAGTTTATTGACCAATTAAATAACTACTGCAGAGCGACTATACTCCTTATTCAATTGTATACATTATATCCACGCATAAAAGTGAAAACAAAAATATATAATAAATAATGTAAGCGACTCTATCAACTGCCCCATCATGGTTGTATAAAAATACCTCTCTGCCCCCATCAGGTACATATATTTACATCCTAGAATAATTGACGCGGCCCGTTTTATTTCACGTACGGGGCGATATTAAGACAACTGATTACGTTCGGACAATCACACATGTAAATCGCTCCCGTGAAATGGATAATCACACGTTAGGTCTCTTTGTAGTGACGAGTCGGGAGATGTTTACAGGAATTAATGGGAAAGGCATGTAGCGGGGTTATATACAGTATTATGGTGTGTGTGTGTGTGTGTGTGTGTGTGTGTGTGTGTGTGTGTGTGTGTGTGTGTGTGTGTTGTATTATAAAACTAACATGTCAATTATGTATATCGCAGGTTTGTGTCTGATTTAGTTAATGAATTGTCCTAAGTTTTGTTTATACATCAACATTTGCAAGTCCCCGAAGGTTTTATTTAACATAGATTTGGCATTTCACGATATATCCGACAAAAAGCTGTGGTATACATAATTGACATGATGTTAGTTATATATTTCATAACACACCCACAAAACACACACACACACACACACATCTACATCTATAGAAAAAGAAGCTTGCACTTTTTAAGTATATCCTTTCACTTTCACTCACATAAAAAAAAAAAAAAAAAAAAAAAAAAAAAAAAAAAGGACCTCAGACTGCATACAACAATCTACCAAGATGGCCGAGGGAGTCAAGGAGCCAAGAACTGCCATGCACACGTCCCCTTCCCCGCTTCCCCACCATGCATGCACCACCCCTCTACCAATCATAATCATCAACGATATCTGATTCCTATTTACGACGGCTCCCGGGGGGGGGAGGGGGGGGGGGGGTAAACAGTCTAAGCCGGTTCGATACTCGGTTGCTGCTGCTTGGGGGGGGGGGGGGGGGGGGTTGACGTGACGCTGGGGGTCTACAATTAAAGCAATACCCGGTTAATTCCGCGGCTGCCTCACACATAATGGTGCATAAATACCAACCTTCCCTCACCACTGGCCTGGGGTAGGGGTAGGGGCAGCAGGGAGGGGGAGCCGAGAGATTACATGCTGTGTGTCCAGTAAATAAAACGTCCGCGGCCTTTATTTATATACAGATCTATTTATTCCCCGTGCGCCCCCCACCTCCTCCCTCCCTCCCTCCCCCTTTGCCTGAACAAACCGCATGAAAGCGAACGGCCTCTCGTCGTCGCCGTCTCTTCTTTGCGGGTGTGGTGTTATCGTATTAGGTAATCTTTGGGAAGCTCTGGCTTTGATCCTTCTCGCTTCGACTCGCTCATTCACTCACTTACAGTCAGTCCCATATTTGGTTAGTTACTCAGTCAGTCATTCAGATAGGTTAGTTAATTAGCTAATTAGTGAGTTTATGAATAACTAATCATAAGCTTGTATGTCATAACGTGCTTACTAGATTTGCAGTGATTTCAAAATGTTTCATTCGGCAGGTAATTAAATTACAATTGTACGAGATGCTACAGTAGAGCTGATGATGTATATTTGTCCATTTAATTTGTTAATTTATTTGTGTAGGGTGATGATAAACTGTTCAATGCCAAGTGTTAAAGTAAGATAATTAGTACATGAGTCTATTGTAAACCTTTGTAATGATTCCTTTGGTGCCTAATAAACAAATCAAATAGATCACTTTTGCTTCTCTCTCTCTCTCTCTCTCTTTCTCTCGTGCTGCCTCACCCTTAAGAGGAAGATGTGTAACTGATTCTGTTTGAGTTTCCCCGGCAATGTTTGGAGGCGGAGGTTAAAATATAATGATACAGGTTGAGGTGTTGGTCAGTCTCTCTCTATTTCTATCTATCTATCGATTTATCTATCTATCTATCTATCTATCTATATATACAGTATATATATATATATAATAATAATAGTAGTAACAATAATAATAATAATAATAATAATAATAAATGATAATAATAATAATAATAATAATCGGTTGACAATACACAAACTTAACCTAGATCATATCCTAAGGGATCAACAGACTGATTCTGGCTGCTAACGAGAGCGCCTACATATCCCCTAGGGAGTCGGACGTGGGCAGGAGACTATGTGGGTCTCCCGAGACAGTCCGTCCAGACCTAGTCTTCTTAAGAGAACTTCCCCTGCCTGCGCATGGGATCGGACCCCCGGACACCTGAGCGAGCATTATCAGTTACCTGTCTCTCATTTTGCCTTATGGCCTTACCTACTTTCTTTCCTAGATTATTACCCTGCCACTCCTTTTGTTCATCCATAATTGTTTTAAGACTAATCTCTGTTTCCTTTACTTTATTCCCCCAAGCATTTTCATTTCAGTCATTTCAACTTCCATTTTGTCTATCCTATGGTGATTCCTTTCCAATCCTTTCCTTGGTCTTTCATTATCCTCTGTTATTTGTTCTATCTTACTTTCCGCCTTTTCTCTATATTCTTTATTTTCTCCTCCCAGTCTTTCAGTCACTGCCTCTCTTTCTTCCCCCTTTCTATCCCTAATCACCACACTCTCCATTTTCTACTCCAAAGCCTTCAGTCTCATCATCACCTTTCCTAAAATTCCACCTAACTCTCCTCCTCGGGATCCTTCAAATTCATCACTCTCTTCCCCATCTATATACAGTATCTCCTACTTCTCAATTTAATTCCTTCTGTTGCGGCAATATTGCCGGCCTTTGTTTACCCTCAGCTACCCCCTTTACATGGGAATATTCAGTGCCAACGAAGAACAGGGCTTAATGTCTTTGTTTTAACTACCCATATTATTCTATCAATCTAGCTATATGCTCAGGCCCAATCCCCAGTTTGGGGGTAGCCGACTCCAGACAGAGCAAGAACAGGGAAAACACAAAAACAACATAAAACAACAAATAAACACAGATAAAAAGCACAAACTCACACACATCCAGGTCACCCAGGAGAAGACCCAGAGACCAGGGTCATCAAGGTCGCTCCAGCACTCCCCCGGCCCCCGACCACCCGGAGAGGTTCCGATCTCGGCAGGCAGACATGCAGCGGAGCCAAAGCCACAAGCCCTCCCACCACACTTCCAGGCGCACCCTTCATATTAATCATCTCCCCGGGCCAGGCGCCTGATGGACTATTATCTAGTCCAACTTGCGCCCGACCCCTTACTCCAAATGACCACGTGTTCACTCAACTATTCACAAGCATTCTCCATTCACTCCTGTCCACCACCACTTCCCCTGCCTGATCTATAGTCATTCCTCTATCATCCAAAGCCTTTCTTACACAGTCTCTCCATCTCAATGGGGGTCTTCCTGCCCTTCTATCTCCCCTTGTACCTGACTCACATATTCTCTTTGTAAGCCTTTCATCTCCCATTCGTTCAACATGACCATACCAGCTCAGCACCCTTCTGATTGAGGAATGAAGAGATACGTAGGAGAGTGGGGCAGCAGGAACATTTGTCAACCTATATTATTACTAAACTTATTTTCGATAATCCGACTTATCCAGGACAATACTGCCGCAAAACACAATTTGTAATACTTCTCTCTCTCTCTCTCTCTCTCTCTCTCTCTCTCTCTCTCTCTCTCTCTCTCTCTCATCTCCCCGCTCGGTACGTCTAGCCCCGAGTCACCAAGGCACCTGCACCTCAAGCAACATCAGCAGACTGGACTGGCGACATTGATTAACTACCACGTACTCTCCGCCTGTTTGTAGTTCTCAGGGAAATTTGCTCCTCCTCCTCCACACTCCTCAACCCCACACTCCAGCCCACTTCAGCTGTTGGCAAGACCGTGCGAGGGGGGTGTAGGAAAAGTTGCGTTGGTATCCGGCAAACATGTAAGAGTAGATAACTTGCGTCTTTTTATCTGCCAGTCTAATTGTTTATGTACAGATAAAAAAGCTAGCTCACAAAAAATTATATTTATCAAACACAAACATATTCATAAGATTAATAATGGTAAGTTGTTCTAACCGATTCATCCACATAGAGTCACAGACCGGCAGACAAAGGGATAGACAAATGAATTGGTAGATAAAGATTGGGATGCAAGGAAGGAAGAGGAACGAGGAGTGGAATGATGAGTGTAGGACGAGAGAGAGAGACGATAAAGAGGAAAATAGAAGAGCAAATGAATGAGCGGGGAAAATCCCGATTGTCAACCTGTCAGCCAAACCACCGTAAAGCAAGATCATACCAGGGTACAATCTATGCCCTTCATTTAATTCCTTTCAAAAACATCCCTCCATCAAATACGAGTCCGCACAGTCCGAACATTCAAGTCATCAGTGCCTCCTCCCCTCCCCGTATTGATGTCCAGGAGTATTTGATAGCTAATAATAAATTTGGAGATAATACCTTAATATATGATGCACTGGGACGTGCGGGTTTATTATATGTGAAGGTAGTAGTGGTAGTGGTGGTGGTGGTGGTGGTGGTGGTGGTGGTGGTAGTAGTGGTGGTGGTGGTCCTGAATCAGTTTTGTTTTTTGTGAACCATGACCAAGGAGATGTGATGTTGGTCAAAAGGGTGTGCTTAGGTTGAGGATGTGCTGGTATGGACCGAATGTCGACAGTGGGATAGAGGCACATGATAAGATAGCACAGGAAGAAGTGTCGGACCGAAGTGAAAAATGGAACAAGAATGGTAGGCTCTAAAAAAAGAACAACATGCAGACAGATTTGTAAACTGAATACAATATCATATTAATAACTAGAAAATAAATTCAAGATGTGGGCAGGAAAAACGAGAGAAAGTGAGAGGGTGAGTTGAGACAGGGAGCATGAATGGACTAAATACTAAACGTACAGTAGCTATGATCAAAAGATAAGTCAGATAAATGGAGGTGCAAAAGAGAGTTGATGCACATAGTGCTTAGGGGTTACGGGATTTAGGGAAATAGTATATATGAATAGTGCAGTTAAGAGGCGAGGCATGAATATGAGATGGATTATATTCCACAAACTCACCAATTAATTTACAAATAAACCTAACTATTGAAATCAATGAAAGTAATGAATACATGTGGTACTCCAAGGACTCGAACCTAGGGTACTGACACCGACAATCAGCACACTAAGCATTAGGCTATCAGAAAAGAAATTTGGGATAACCGGGTGGGATTGAAAATCACAAAATGGATAATTACGTGAAACTGGAACTAATGTTGTGGAATGAACATAATGAGAATTTTGCAATAGAAGTTTTAAACGAACATCTAATGTATGGTAAGTTGGATTGTTAAGTCTAATAAATTGGTTAATGTTATATCTATGATCAGAAAACAATCGCCTATGACAGCAAACCATATATCGATCGCATACACCTACAGACTAACTCAAGGTCCTTCATCTAAAACACGGCGAGGAAAAATAGTATGCAAAACAAAGAAAACCTTAAGTCTGAGGGGATCGAGAGGGTCATGGAGCGTAAAGGAAAGCAAACAAAGTGCAGGAAATGAATAAATGAAATCAGAGGAAAAGAGACTGACACCACGAAGGAGGGAAGTCCGGAAAGAAATGAAGTACGTAGTAAAATGAAAGGGAGGAACTTAGACATTGGTAAAAAAAAAAAAAAAAAAAAAAAAAAACGTCTATTTGTTTATTAGGATTGCTTATAATTAACCATTACTATCGCGAGGTACTTTCCAAGCAGAACAAATCGTATGGTGGTAGCCGGAATATAAACACATCAGCATTCAATTAAAAATGTAATTAAAATAAACTTATTTTGGCAATTTTGAGTTGACAACACAAAGGCGGGATGCAGGCGTGTTAAAGATACATCAGTTAGGCATAAGCAAAAATTCAGAACAAGAACTGCATTTTTGTCTATGTGTATGAAGGAGACAAAAGGCAAAGCTGCCTGTAACAAGTGTCCCCCAGAGTTAAACGCGTGAACAAATTTGTGTTTTGGTGTATTTGAAAGAAGTGTGGTGTGCTTGTTTAGTGTAGTGAAATGAATTGGAGGAGGAGGTGTTTTAGCAGTGGTATGAGCACAGGCAGGCGTAAAGAATAAATTAATTAAATGGTGAGAAATATTGAAGAAGAAAATGAAGACAAGATAAACCTGTAGACGAGGGGAATATCACAAAACAATTGGCGAGGTTAATCTATTCATGTAAGAAAATGTTATTTGTTTTTAGATGCTGTGAGAATAGCTCCTCAGTTTAGAAAGGACATGCCAATTAATTCAGTGTGAGGATGATATCCACATTATCAAATATTATCAACGCTACGGCAAGACAATTATACTAACCATAGGAGAAAATGAAGAAGGAGAGAGCCAAGATCAAGAGAAGGAAGGAGGGAGGGACGGAGAGACAGGAAGGAAGGATGACGTCGCACGGGGAGAGACGGGAACTGACGGAGCTGCGACAGGCTGGACAGAGGTGAGAGACAGGTAAACATCCCCGCACAGACCCAGCCTGGCACACCGACATGGCAGCAGGCCGGAGACCAGGACGGAACCCTGTAGAAAACTGAGAATAGACAATAACTCCCGACATATGGTACTTTTATCATGATCATTCGAGCCTACTATTAACACTGAATTTTCGTATGACCCACTAATATATTGGATTAGATCAGTTTGATAGACACTGATGATATTATAGAAAAGAATACATCATCGTTTCTAAATTATCAATATATCTACGAGTGGGATGCAAGCGTCAGACTTGCAGGTGAGAGCACTAGCACGTTCACTGAGCCCACCGACTCTAATAGAACTCAGATCCCTGCACATACTTCAGCACTAAAACTTAAGTTGCACAGAAATAGTTTTGTTGTGCGGATACGTTTAACTAGAAATCTCATCAAGTGTAGAGGAAACATGTAATTAAATCACTATTAAACAAATATTAGTAATACAAAGCCAAACAATAACATAAAAGCGCATCACAAAATATATCGACTCCGGAATCAGCGGAATTGAAGCAAATGTGGTGTATTGAAATGCCCTTGCCCGAATGCTCACTCAGAAATTCTGACGTTAGAATCGCACTGTTAGGTTACTGAATGCTAACAACACGAGCAATAGAGCAATGAGGGCATGAAGAAAATATATTTTTGTTTTCCTGTTGTATACCTAAATACCCAAAATATCAAAATAGGCATATGTACGATGTCTAAGTTAAATATGATATCTAAAGGTAAAACAGGGGGAGTCATAGTTGTTGTTGTTGTTGTTCCCTAAGCTGCCTGGCCGAATAGCCCCGAGTCCTTAAGGAAGGCCATGGCCACGGTCGGGCTTTCCCACAGAGCTCTCAAATAGTGTAAATTGTGTTGTTGGCGAAAGTGGTTGTGTGAAATGCAGTCTTCTATGATGTGTTTTATGGTATGGGGTGCTGTGTTACAACCCGGGCAGGTGTTGACGATGGAGTCATCCAGTCTCTTCTGATAGCTCAGAAGAGCTGGATGGTGTCCGCATCTCAGCCTGGCCAGGTGGACTCTGTCCTCGCGAGGAAGGGAGGATTCAGAAGGATGGATTTCGGGAGGTCGTGCTTGCAGCTGCGTGTTGTCTATGAGTGAGTGGATGGAACAGAGAGTGATATGAGTATGGATGTGCTTCCGGAAGTTGGTTTGGGGTGGGCAGGGAGGAGTCATAGTTGTATGGATAAGTGATGAGAGAAAAAGGAGGAAAATGAGGTTGCGCATGGATAAGATATAATCAAGAAGATTTATGTAATTAAGTTGATACATAAACGCACGCAGAGTAATAACACACACACACACACACACACACACACACACACACACACACACACACACACACACACACACACACACACACACACACACACACACACACACACACACACACACACACACACACACACACACACACACACACACACACACACACACACACACACACACACCCGAGCGGTTGGCGTTTATCGGTACATATCAATTTGGTGCATGCTTAAGAGTACATTTTTCGATTTTTAAACCTAAATTACACTAACCTAACCTAACCTAACCTAACCTAACTTAACTTACCTAACCTAACCGAAAACACTCCTTTTCAACGTATTTTAAAGAGGTGTGTACCGATTAACTGTCGCCCCAAACCTCATGTACCTGTAAACCTACAAATATCCAGAGATTTGTACCAATAAACACACAACCGCTCGTACACACACACGTACACACACACACACACACACACACATATATATTAATAAACGTATGTATTTTGAAGTTATGTTTCCGATGGTGTTATAATATGACTTGGACAAATTATTTTCTAACTCAACAAATTAATTTGAACAGGTAATGATCTAAAGGCTTAGAGGCCTAACATACTGCATATATAAAAAAAAAAAAAACACACATCGTAAACGTTTGATATAAAACAGTAAACAAATATATTCGTATTCGTCAGACCGATAAACAATATGGCAATAACATTTAAGTATGGTATAGATGCAAAGAAAAAATATAAACAGTACGGTACAAAAACATTAGGATTATAATAGCCGTTCTCGTAAAAAAAAAAAAAAAAAAAAAAAAAAAAAAAAAAAAAAAGTAAAGATAACGTGATATGGATGATAATTTGGGTACACAACAGCAGTTATTAAAACGTTCAGGCTCACAACACCACAATTACATTAAATTTACAATCTCCCAACCTAGAAGGGACAAAAACGTTTACTCTCTCAATATAACAGACACAAACATTCAATCTGTCAATACAGTGTGACAACAAATATTAAATCCCTCAAAATAACAATGACATAATAATACCAATCCCTCAACACAATATCGACATTTTGAAAGCATTCAATATCTCAACACACTAATGACAAAATACATTCAATCTCTCAACACAAAATCGACATAAAACATACAATCTCTCAACACAATAATGATATACAGTATAATACATTGAATCTCTCAAGGAAACATAGAACATTATATATCTTAGGACAACAACGACACAGGAACATTCAATCTCAGAGTAAAACACTGATAAAGAAGAGTGAAGCAGATCAGATTAAATAACGACAAGGAGGAGAAAGAACACAATAAAGAGAGAGAGAGAGAGAGAGAGCGAGAGCGAGAGCGAGAGCGAGAGCGAGCGAGAGAGAGAGAGAGAGCGAGAGCGAGAGCGAGAGCGAGAGCGAGAGCGAGAGCGAGAGCGAGAGCGAGAGCGAGAGAGAGAGAGATAAAGGGTGAGAAAATCCCCATAAATAGCTTGGTGGTCCACATGGGAACACTGGCCGCTAAGCAGGCCAGTCGTAGCCTCACCATTGTCCTTCATAATTGGCTCTAATACAAACACAACATTTGCAAGTGACCGAGATTAGGAGTGATGGGAACTGCGTGTCTGTCCTTCATACGCCCACACGTAGCTAGACACTCTCGAACTCTCGTGTATGTATTGCTCACTTCACACATTCATACGTGCAATATTTGCTTTCGTACTAGCACATGTAGTAATACACATATAATACTATGTTTCATGCATTTTTCAACTTCACACACACACACACACACACACACACTCATAAACATGAGGCCTTATCTTTCTATCTTATTTATTATCTACTGGTAGTAAAATCTATATTGTCTATATATTTGATGTATCGAGTCCTATTTTCTTTCAGTCTTCCTTGTCTGTTTTTGTGTGTTTGTTTATGTCTATCTGTTTGTCTCTGAGTTTGTATATTCGCTATCAATCGATTTGTGGAGAGGTTTACTTTCCTGTCACATTTTCCCCATTATCTATCATTATGTAATTATAATCTTGATCTAGCATCTTTCTATCTATCGATCTGTAGACTCACTTATTGTTGTTACTTCTTTTGCTCTGTCACTACTTTTCAGACTCTCTCTCTCTCTCTGTCACTCATTCTCCCGTTATTCACAAGCAGCCTTAATTCCCGTCTCATAGCTTTAGTCACGCAGGACTTGACTCATGATTATGGAACCAACCAACCAACTTTTGAATTTATAAACTAATCATGGGGTATAATAATGACTAGATACATAACCCTACATTGTAATGGTAAGGTGGGTGTACTCTCAGATGCCCTTCTAATGGTCGTGAGTTCGAATTTTTAGAATGTCTTACTAAAGTACCTATCATCACCAGCACCACTCTCATCACCGCCAACTTCACTGCACTGACCAACGAGTCCATTGTCACTGCCAATATCACCATCACCTCGTTCTATTTGTTATCACCACCATTATCTCCATTATCAAAACCATTACCACCACCATCCTCACAAAATCTGATTTGTCATCCACTACCATCTTAACCACCATTATAATGTCATGCTCACTAACAAATTACATTGATTAGGCCTACATCCTAGTTTCAGTACCCACCATCATTACGATCAAAGCCAACATCACCTACACCAATGTATGTCACTGCCACCACCACCACCACCGCCAAAGACGGCTTTCTAGGGCCTTTCCTAGCTGACGCTGAGAGGATTGGGTTCTAGTCATGTGGTGATGGGCTTGTCTATCATAGTGAGAACTGAGCGATCTCTGCCATACCCATAGGTTACTCTGACTGTTCCTTTTACTTATATATTTTCTAGATCTCAAGTGACGGCGTCTCTTCCGTGGATTGACCTCCCAATCTACCAAGATAGGAAGCCAAAGTGTCACATTTTTCCTTTGCCCCTCAACTTTCTCTTCATAATTGCTGAGGGGCACAGGGCCCTGGGTGGGTCTTTGGTTTCCCGGGCGTTTCCGCACCCTCCTAAGCTCCCCGCCATGGAGTGGCTTCGGTCACCCAGGCTTTATTGTGGTCGGCAGGGAGGGTTCTGTGGGGGCGCTCGGTTATGGCCTTGGCCTTGCTCGGGGCCTTGGGGCTGTTCGGCCAGGCAGCTTGGGGAGGAACAACAAGAGGAACAACAACAACAACAACAACCTCATAACTACATATCACCAGTCCCTTCACCAGTACAACTACCACCTACAATCACCCCACCACCACTACCAGCCATCCCAATAATCACCCCCACAACCCCCTCCCTATCTCCATACTCCTCCATCCCTCTCTCCATCCCTCTCCATCTTCGTCAGTGTGTTGGGGTTATGCGAGGAACAATAGAGACCTCAGCCTTAATCGCATAAATGGAATGTCATCCCTGGGCTCAGACACGCAGGCAGTCACGGTCAAACTTCCCACCACCACCTTCAGTCACATGTCAATATAATATGTGCAGTTAAGGGGATACTACTCGCTTTTTCTGGACCCCCTTCTCCCTCATGTTTAGCATATTAGTTTTGAGGGTTTAAGACGTTCGTTCCATTAGTTTGGCGATTTTGAGACCTTTCGCCCAATTTCTTTTGTCAATATTTAGACCTTTCGTGCAATTTTGGTGTCGATATTTTCCTGGCGAGCGATAGCGAGCCTGTAAATTGATAAGGATTCGGACTTTGGCCTAAAAAAAATTCTACCAAAAAATTTACAAAATTATCTAGAAAGGGGGTCTAGGGGGTGTTTTTTAAAGCTTAATAGAGGTCTAGCGAGGAAACTCAAAATACATAAAAATAAATAAATACATAGACCAAAAACCAAGCACTACCCCCTTAATAAAGTAGGTCTGTCCCTCCCTATTACGTTGAAAGAAGATGATTCGGCTTACTAGAACACAATAGTGGTTGCCGGTTAAGACAAAGCAACTTTATAAATATTGATATGGTCACCATTAATATTATAGAACAATTGTTGAACTATTATGCAGTGGAAACGAGATGATTTTCTTGTTTTGGTATCTGAATAGTCTTTACAATGATTACTCCAAAGTATTTTGAACTAACATGAAAAAGATAAAAACAAAACAAGCATATACTGCAAAGATATGCTATGTACAGTATTTAATGCCTGCTAATTATTGCTTAGTATTAGTTAAAATGTGCGACGTATATTGAGAACATGATTTTATTTAGCTCCATTTTGGCCCCATAATTTTATAGGAATCCTTTCAGTACGATGACGTATTTTTCCAATATTTTTAGATTCTAAGTTCTTACTTAGCTTAAGAAGGAGTATTATAATCAGGGAGTATATTAATTTGTCTAGTACTGGACTTGTTTTATATAGTGCAACGAGGGCTGTTTGTTGTAGTATTTGTCTAGTACTGGACTTGTTTTATATAGTGCAACGAGGGCTGTTTGTTGTAGTATTTTGACTAACACTAAACAATTTTGCTCAGCTGAGGAAAAGTCTGTCAAAATATAAGAGTAAACATTCTTCAGAATCTTTGAGACTGACTGTAAACAAACAAAGAAAAATCTATCCCCGTTCATAATCCGACCTGACTGGGGGATGCGACCAGCAATGCGACAAATGCGATGGTTTCATTGTTTTGGAAGCAGGGCTCGAGTACAAATGTGACAGGCATGAGAACAGACACCCGCAGCGTATGATGGACGTGGAGTCAATTACGCTGTGATAGGACCTTTTTCAAACTCTAAAAATTTCCGACACTGATATGTTTTTCTTTTTTGGGGTCCGGGGTTAATCTGGATTGATGAATCGTCCCAATAGATTTCAATGAGTTGTGTCCGGTGAGTGACAGGGAGGATCCTGCACACATCATTATTGTGCAGCCCTTCACTGGTCAATATTGTTGTGGGGGATATTTATTGGCCAGGGTGAATTATTCTTGACAAATATGCCCATCAGCTTCATGGAAGTGTACATCAAGTTTATTTTACATTTGGATTTGGATTTTGAAAGGCAGAATTAATTGATTACAGGGATCTGCCTTGTGTGGGCCGATCGGCTTTCTGCAGACTCCCATTTCTTATGTTCTTATTATATAAATTCATGAACGCTATCTTACGTTGTGCCCCATTGTACTGTAGCTATCTACATCATAGTTGTTAGTACAGTATATACAATTCATGAACGCTATCTTGCGTTGTGCCCCATTGTATTGTAGCTATCTACATCATACTTGTTAGTACAGTATATACAATTTCGCTATTATACTAAACATGTCCTTGGTGTTGCATACTCAAGATAACAAAACTGAGAGTCATGCACACACAGCTCTGGGATCTATGCATGAGACACGAACACAAACCCGTAATCTGTTGGGAGTATGCAGACCTTTGATGAAGACCACCTACTCATTAATTACCCTGGCCGCGGCGTAGCTTGCAAAACAGGCTAATGTAATATTCACTGCCTGCCTCTCTATTCTCGAGATTCTTAAGGGGGGTCACCTCCTTTTTGTTATCTTTCTCTCCTTTTCTCTCTTTCTCTGGCTTGTATCCATTCGGCCCCATTCAGCCAATTGTTTTAAGACGTTTATCCCCATCCAGGTGTCGATTTCTTCCTAGCGAGCGATAGCGAGCAAGCTTTGTATGGAGAGATCCGGCTTCGCCGGAGAAATTTTTCTATCGAAAAATGTACAAATTTAGCTTGCTGTCAAAACAAAAATATATATTCATTTCAACATTCATTGTGGCAACTATGAAATGAAGAAGTAGATTATATTCTAAACTTCATGAATTGGAATTAAGTAACTATTAGATAGGTATATAAAATGTATTGGAATTAAGTAACTATTAGATAGGTATATAAAATGTATTGGAATTAAGTAACTATTAGATAGGTAAATAAAATGTATAGGAATTGAGTAACTATTAGATAGGTATATAAAATGTATTGGAATTGAGTAACTATTAGATAGGTATATAAAATGTATTGGAATTGAGTAACTATTAGATAGGTATATAAAATGTATTGGAATTAAGTAACTATTAGATAGGTATATAAAATGTATTATTTACCACGTTCTAAAATACACACTGAGATAGTCTGTAGCCTTTTAATTTGTAGACGTCCTTCCTAAAATGAACAACATTGTCTAATAATTGCCAGAATATAATAACAAGGATGTCCCAGGTATTGAATGGGGGAAAACACAGCACACAACTAATTTCCCACTTATTAATTACTAAGATAACCACACCAACTCGAGAGAAACTCCCCACCCCCCAATAAACAACACACACACAAGGTCTAGCATAAAACTCCCCACCCCCCAATGAACAACACACACACAAGGTCTAGCACAAAACTCCCCACCCCCCAATAAACAACACACACACAAGGTCTAGCACAAAACTCCCCACCCCCCAATAAACAACACACACACAAGGTCTAGCACAAAAAGCCTTGGGTGTTTTTATGAGAAGCCTAAAGGTTGTGGTAGAGGCATCAATCACTCTCGTCTAAAGGTTGTGGTAGAGGCATCAATCACTCTCGTCTTACCGTCTGTGGCACTTGAGGAGGAGAACTGCCACAAACACATGGCTTCTATTTATTTATTTAGTTATTATCTAATTATTAATTATTTGTATCTATAATGTTTTACTCTTTCAATTACATATTGTTTAATAAATCGACAATGGATTTATAGGAAAGTTACAAAGCAAGCCATAGTATACCATCCAGTTTTAAATAGGATAAAAGTAAAATATACTCAACAATATTAGAAGTACATAACGAAGGAAGTGCTGGCAAAGTATAAAAGGGTAGGTAACCATCACTTACTTGTATTTCTTCTTGTGGTCGTTTTCGTCCTATACTGACGCCAGGTTCTGTAGATCTTGATGGACGCTGATGAGCGAGCCGCCCCATGGGTATGTTGAGTGAGACCTGTATGAGTAAGGTAAGAGTTACTGAATCATCCAATCATACAATTACTCTATTCTACATTCTAAAAACGGTAGTAAGACCAACAAATCCACAAGGGGAAGTCTAAGCTTTAACAAAATAATAAATAAATAAATACATAAATAAATAAACAAATATAATAAAATAACATAATATATATATATATATATATATACCTGTATATATACAGTATAACAAGAATCATACATATAACATTATAAAGGTATGGGAGTATGACAAAGAAACGTTGATTTAGAGATAAAATAAAGCAACATTGAGAAAGACACAACAATAATAGAATCAGAGAGAGAGAGAGAGAGAGAGAGTGTGTGAGAGAGAGAGAGAGTGTGTGAGAGAGTTAGAGTTAGAGAGAGAGAGAGTGTGTGAGAGAGTTAGAGTTAGAGAGAGAGATAAATAGGGCAAGGCTGGGTTGGGAAGATGTCAAATACACACATCTGGCCTCTGTCGAACTAACCCCACCACCACAGACACATTGAGAGAGAGTAAAGGAAAAGGGTTTTAAAAAGGAAAACCAAATCCATTATCCCCTCTTATCTTTGGAACTGATAATGAACGAGGCAGGTGTGCTGGTCACAAATGTACAGTCCCATTAAACATTCCATGTCATACCTCTTAACATTGCAATAACGATTACTGTATACGTATGTCTATAGTCCGTTCGGAATGGTGAGTCTAGATAGTGTGATTTCAAGCCTCTTGTAATTCAGGAAGGGCTGAAGCAAACGAGCTGCAATTTCCACACCTGTTTACTGTTGGATTCTTTCCAAAGAGAAATATCAGCTCGATTACTCAAAATCTATTTCAGGTAAGTAAAGTTGGGATCGGGATTAGTTTGTCATAATGAATTAACTTTAGAACAAACAAAAAGCCAAAAAATAAAAATCCTATACAATTGCGCTTTGATCAGCTACGTTGAAGAGCATATTATATTATGTCAAGAAAGAAAAATACTGTATATATGAAGTTTTGAAAGAAGGGAATATCTTCGATAAGTTCCAACCTATTCCCATTACTCTGAAAGTACACTTCATTGAAAATAATGTGATAACACTATAATTAAAAATCAAATAATTGTGCATTCGAACATTCATATACGGAGGTCTTTTCAGATTTTAATACAATTGCCTGGGGTTAGCCAGCATAATACAATGAAGACGTTAGTCTACTCAAGCGATTACTGGAGGATCGTGTGAATCAATCTGATTCAAGGGTTAATCATTATACCAAAAAGTACTTGATGACGAAAGGCAGTCCAGAAAAACACACATTTATTAAGCATTTTTATAAGCTTTTGATGCAGTGTGAAGTGGCTAACCAGTGAGAAACAACTTATTGATATAAGTCGGATCTCTTTCAACCACGTTAACGAGATACAAATTATAGGGAGATAATTTTTTAGTCTGGTATAGAATTATTAAACACCCCATCAAATTCGAATTATTTGTACTCTCCATGATATCTGAACAAAACTTCACTATACAAGTTTGTCCAGGTGTCTTATAGAGTTATCCCTGTTAAAACTAGAGAGTGAATTTTAATTTATAAGAAGAGAGCACGACACAAAGACACAATAAATATAACATAAACTAGAACTTCCTAGGGAAGTGCCGATGGAAAGGCATTAATACTTCCCGACTTTCAACTGAACTTTCAACTGAACTATTGTGAAATTGCCCCACGACTTTGTGATACCAGCTCTACAACCACTCAACAAATAAATGAATACCGGATATATGATAGTCCCCCACGCAAACCACGACGATGCAGGTACATAAATATTGACACACGACACCACACACGATACCCTGCATAAATTCTACACTGTTCGTGGTTATCCTCGCCGCATTTGGTATTCGTGTCGGGGAGAATATGAATCAGTACACGGAGAGGAACAGCTTTGGTACTCCTATTTTGAAGGGCTCTTTATCTTTGGTTCAGCTGTTCACCCCCTTTATCTGAAAATGTGTTTAATGTTATATATTTTACATAGTTTTATTTGTAGACCAGTGGTATTGCACATGATTACGTTAAGGGATGGATATACTGTATATATATATTGCGAAGGATAGGTAGGCAAAATATAAATAAACCAAATAAACAGACAAGAAATATAATGGACAGGCAAGATGAAGGATAGGAAGGCAGGATTAATGACAGAAGAATTAGAGGTAGGATAATGGGCAGGCATAACGAACACAGGCAGGCAGGCTGGATGGAGGACTAGCAGGCAGGCAGAATGAAGGGGGAGGCAAGCAGGCAGGATGAAGGGCAGGCAGGCAGGCAAGATGAAGGACAAGCAGGCAGGACGAAGAAGAGGTAGGCAGGCAGTATGGAGGAGAGGTAGGCAGGCAGTATGAAGAACAGGCAGGAGAGATGTGCAGGCAGGGCGAAGGATAGACAGGAGAGACAAGCAGGTAGGAGGAAGGATATACTGGAGAGACAGGAAGGCAGGCAGGATAGAGGACAGACAAGAGAGACAGGCAGATAGGATGAAAGGCAGGGTAAAGAAGAGACAAGTGAAGCAGGCAGGCTAAAGGACAGACAGGAAAGGCAAGAAGGCAGACAGGATGAAGGAGAGGCAGGCAGGAAGGAGAAAAGACAGATTGGAGAGACAGGCAGGCAGGACGAAGGATAGACTGGAGAGGCAGGCAGGATGAAGACGAGGCAGGCTGGCAGGGAAGATAAAGGACAGACTGGAGAGGCAGGCAGGCAGGATGAAGGACAGGCAGGAGAGGTAGGCAGGATGAAAGAAAGTCAAGCAGGCAGGCAGGAGAGGTAGGCAGGTTGTGTGGGTCAGTCTCAAGAGCTTGGTGATTTGTGACGTCGCCTCTTGATGTGTCCCCTCTGATCCTCCTCCTTGTTCTTGTCCTCTCTTTCATTTCTCTTTTCCTTTCCCCTCGTCTCTTCTTCTCTTTCATATCCATCTCTTTAATCTCTCTCTCTCTCTCTCTCTCTCTCTCTCTCTCTCTCAGAAAAGAAGCTTTGCTATCCTTCTGCTTTTGCTTGACTATATGATTTCAATACAGTGGTTTTTTTTGTAGTAATTATGGGTTGGGAATCTTTGGATCGTTGTCAAATACTCTACGGCTCTTTCTTATATGTATCCACTCTAGATTGATCCTATTTATTTTATTCTTATCTCATTCATTATTTTTGTTTTTCCTACCATTATCTCTGTTTAATATATATATAGGTAGTTATATTTAGTTACCAACTTTTCTCTAGCAATCGTTATATATCTTCTCTTCTTTGCCATCTCTCTATCTCTAGTTATTTATATATTTATCTATCAATCTTTCTACCAATCAACATCTATCTATCTATCTATATATCCATATATCTATCCATCAATATACTGGTCTATATTTGTATTCCTATCTACCTGTAATTAACAATTTCACTCTCCACACGTTCACATTCTATTCTCATCCATCCATCACTCCCTCTCCTACGTACTTGACTCCTAACCTATACACCCATCCACCCCTCTCTCCCCAACCTAATTCCCCCCCCCCTCTCATTCCTCTCTCCCCAACCTATACTCCCATCAAACCCTCATCCCTCCCTCCCCATCCTATACACCTAGCATCCCTCTCTCCCCAACCTATATATACCCATAATCCCTCATTCCTCTCTCCCCAACCTAGATACTCATCCCCCTTCATTCATCTATACCTCTCTCCCCAACCCATCATCTCCCATTCCTCTCTCTCCAACCTATACGCCCCTCCTTCACCCCGACGGATGCAGAGGGATGACGGATGGTGGTGCGGTGGTCGTACCGGGGGGAGGGGCGGATGTGCAGATAAATGATAGAAAGATAAACACGGGGGAGGATAGATGACACCAAATTGATGGCTGGAAGACGACAGGTAATTATTGGAGTTGACAAATGACCGATGTGTGGTATTATATCGGCCAGACCCTCTGTTCTATATAGCTAGGTGGTAGATGGGATGTGGGTCTATATCTTCTGTTATATAAAAGACGGTATACTATATATTAGGATGTTCCTCTACTGCCCCGCCGACCACCCATTTTCAAGCCTAGACTTTCTATTTTGCAAATGTTTTAATTATATAGAAACCATTTAGGGGAGGTGTGGTGGAGTGGTCATGCCACTGGATTGGTAATCCAATGGACCCGGGTTCAAATCCCGATATGGCAATGGGAAGATATTATTGGGATTGAATTTGTACTGTACCTAGTATCAGTGCATTACCACAAAGCCCACCGAAATGCCAAAAAAATACCCTCATTGTTCCCTGATTAAATAACACTGTATGAATATTCCCATATTCAAAATATGTTACAGGGGGACAATGCCTAGTGAGTTCACTGCTCAATAGGTGGCGTTCTGAGAGTGAGGGTCTGAGTCTGGAGGGTGAGACGGTGAAGCACTTGAACGAAGCAACCAGCCGCTTCAGAGATGGAGCTGCTTCGAGCCATGATGGATGCTTCACATGTCTCACTCCCCAGACTGGAACAAGACCTCACGGGCTTCACCGTGTTGAGCGGTGGAATGTACAGGCTCTCAGCCTATGCCCGAGAGGGAGTAGTTGGAATATAGAAAAAAAAAAAAAAATTACCTCTTCTGCTCTTTATAACAAGACGATATTATATAACCATTCACTCACTCTCTCTCACACACACACACAAACACACTCACTCTCTATCTCTCACTCTCTCTCTTCCGTCTAACGCCTAGTCTGAGCCTACATTCCTTCCGTCATTTGTTTCAACCAATTCCATGTTGTTTACTCCCTCGTCCTACATAGCTAGCTATAATATACGACCTCTCTCTCTCTCTCTCTCTCTTACCTAAACCTCTAGCCTGTTCCTTGCTTCCTTCCTCTATGTCTCAATCAAATTAATGTTTTTTTTCCCCTCTCGGTGAACCCAACCAGATCATTCTCCCTTTCCAACATGACTCGCTTCTTTAGTAGAGTTTCTTCATGGTGTATAATTTCCCTTATCATTTCCATCACTCTCCTTGGCTTATTTGCTTTTTCTCATTACTTCAAGTTAACGTAATGTTTCTTGTAAATTTAAGGACAATTTAATGATGATCCACATTAATGTTTACTAATAATACATATAATAATACATATAATAATACATATAATATTCTATACCATAATCAGAATAAACTCAATATAATTAGCTTATTAAATTATACACACGTGTCACCAAATGATGCATATATTCTTTATTGTAGCAATGTCATACACAACCAAAACCAACCTCATGTGGCAATATCGATACTTAGTTCTTTAATAGTATACCCAAACAAACAAATTAAATATTTCAAAATTATCAATTGCAAACCCTCTACACCAAATTTAAATTATTCCCTGATCAACGTTGTTTAGTAAGACCAGTAGAAGGTAAACCATGTGAGCCACCCAGTAGACTCCCCCCATACAGGACCACCATTGGTTATTCTCCAACACCCCAACACCCGCCGTACCTCAACCATCGTTCTGCATACAAACCTTGCTCACACCTCACACTCACTATGCAGACACAGTACATACTGTACTTTCTCATTCATATAACGTAAATTATCCGTCAGACTCTTTTATATATTTGTTGTCGATAGCAATATATTTTCTCTAGCAGGTGGTAGTTTAAATATATCATCCAGAGATAGTTAGGAGAGACAGGAAAGCAAGGCCAGCTTATGTCCGATCACTTCTACTCTACAAATCAAGCTCCTGATTCACGGTATGAATAACAAACTAATCCATTGCAAAACTCTTTCAATCACCCTATATATATTTTTCCGTATTAGTGAATTTTCTGTACTCATATGCAAAGTAATCATTATATTCGTTCTTCTCTCCCATACACAGAAATTGGATCCCACACTACTTAGGATATCGGAGGTCCGTCATCCACACTATCCCATACCAGGGCACTCCAAATGTCTTCACTGCCAAACATTCATATCATTATTGTGTCTCCTATTCACCATCCACCCATACTAAGCTATCAAATATATTTCGTACACACATCACATAAAGTACTATTTTATTCCACATCATACACATCCTCTACTCTTAAAATAATATCGTCTCATCAAAAGTGGCACTCATAATTATACATATCCCAACCACAGTCACCACCATGTACTCCCCTTTCACACATACCCAAATCATACCTACTCCACGCCCACCTATACAACACCCACCTTGATAATATCCTTACCCACATACACCCAGACAATATCCAACCCACGCCCATAAATACAGCCCTCCCTCACACCCACCAACACTGTATACAAAAAGTCCACCCTCGGACCAAATAGAGTTAAGACTATCTATCTATTACAGTATATCTATTGTAGAGTTCGCCACCTGCAAGTGGCACCGATGAGCGCGCCACCCTTAAGTATATTGTATAAGTTTTACTCCCCTAGACAGGTTGCCGACCAAGGCTGACGAGTCCCATTCACCCGGATTTGAATATGATTGTCTCCCCTAGATGGGTGGCCGACCAAGACTGACGAGTCCCATCCACCCATGACAGTACTCACCCATAGATTCCCCTCCCACCTACACCCCTCCCATACAGCGCCCTCCCACCTACACCCCACCCACCTACACCTCACCCATACAGCGCCCTCCCACGCCCACCCTGTGCGCCGCCCTTAACCTTATCAGCGTGAAGAACCCTGATGGACGGGCTGTCGGAGATGAAGCCTGTAAATCCGCGCCCACTTGAGTGCCATTACGACCCCGCCCGCCCTGCTTGATAGTGGGCGGTGGGTTGGGGTTGGGCTGAGTGAATAGTGAGGGAGGGTGGAGTGGGGTGAGGTTCGTGGAGGGGGGGGGGGGGGTGAGAGGGGGAGAATATGAGTGGGCAGTGTACAATTAAAGGTTGCACTCATAAAATAAATATAAAACTAGACAAAAATGATCGAACTAAACCATACTCCTTTCCCTATATATTACTGTGTCTTCACTATCTAGCCTCCTCCTTCTCCTCTAATTCCCTTATATAAAAAGTGTACTGCAGAGGAGTGGTGTGAGGATCAAGGAGAGAGGTTAGTGTGGTAAGTGAGGGTGATGGTCTTGAAGGGGGTGAGGGTGGTGCGGTGGACTGAGGGGGAGTGGAGTGGAGTGGGATGACTGGTGGAAGGGGGTGAGGAGAGGGTGGTGGATGCAGGTGATTGCAGTGGATTTGTGTGCGTGGTGGTGGTGGTGGGGGGGGGGGGGGGGCGGGGGGGGTCCCAAACGACTCATTCAGTAAATTATTTCAACTATAATCGGTTATATTTCAGCTGATGGTAAATTGAATCCCTTAGCAACTGATTTTTCAATACTTAATGGACAAATATGATATATTAATATCATATTAATGCCAGGTTTTCACAATTAACAACATAATTCACTACACAAATTGGAGACATTGCAAATTACCATCAGCTGGGTATAAAGACACTAGAGTAGATATCAACCACAGCTTAATCAAAGGAGCTCAATTAAACCAGTGCCAAATTACAAGCATATTTTAACTTAACCTAAATTAGCTTAACTTAATAGTACTGATTGAGTTTTTACGGGTTGAGAGCTACTGGTCTAGTTGTATGGTCACCGGGTGTGTTGCAGGGGGGGGGGGGGGGGGGGGGGGGTAGAGGAACATGTGTATCAGGGACGGGCGTAGGGGTGATGTAAGCAGCGGGTGTTTGTGTGAGGAGGGAGGGGCGGGGGCGGAGGTGTGAGGGGGGAAGGGCGGAGGTGTGAGGGGGGGGGGGGGGGGAGGGGGAAGGGGGCCAATTTCGGTGGTGAAGGAGAAATGGAGAAGAAACAGAAACAAAACATCACTTTCCCCTTCTATAAATCACAAATGTACCAGCACCTTTACATTTTGTATAGCACATCATAAATTGCAATTCATGCAGTATTTTATTGCCACTGATACAAGTTTTAACACCTGTGCCAACATGTCATAAACATTTCATATTGTCTATAAAACACGTACACATTCATACCTATGTACACACAAATGCATACATCCACACACAAACGCAAACACATACGCGAGCGGGCATTACACAATCTATAAGCCATGCAAGACAAAGTCGCTCTTATAACATGAGTATATTTTCGAAGTATTTCTAGTGAGCACATCAAATGATTTAATATACATTACATGAACACAATAGTGCCAGTTTCAACTTTATATTATTTAATCCCTATAAAACATGCACACCCCACTCTCATTTCACACGCACCACTTACCGTATTATACATCTCACTTATCTCTGTTCCTATCACATCTGCATTCTTTATCCTCTTCACACCCCAAATTACCCTTCTACAGCCACTGCAGTCCAGAAAATACTCGACGGCACTCCACATAACATATTAATTTCCATTTTACTTCTGGCATTACATTCACATCCACTACTCTCACACTACTTTTCATTCTTACATTTATGCAGCACAAACTTCATTATACCATACTAGGTAAATTACATTTAAGCTTGACAACAATCTCTACGTTTTAGCCTTAGAACACATTCTCCATATTTACCAGTCTTTACCTCTTACACTATCTGTATCTGACGCCTGCCCTTTAATCCATGCATTCCTTAAAACACTATATTTTATAACCCAAAGCCATTAACAATTTTCACGTCAGTTTACCAAAGGGCACGATATGCCTCTCACATGTCCCTCTCTTTTTCACAATCAAATATTTCTCGGAAGAAATACTCTTTTATTCACGGCGTGTATCCTTTCTATCCTTTACATTCGACCCCCTCCCCCTTTCAGCCTAAGCATTCCCTCGCTGTCACACCCTCAACTCTTGACACCTTCAACATCTTTATTCTTTTACTTCAATCTACTCACCACCTTCCTCCGAACACCTTTAATTATCTTATCTACCACTTACACAATCTATATCTTCTAACACCCTTCTTGACACCATCTACCACTCACATCATCTTTAGCTGTCCCCTTCATTTCAGTCTACTCTATAGTTTAACACCTTCCTCCAAACACATCCTTTCCTTTATTTTTTTATTTTTTTTTCAACTACTCCCTCTCGGGCATAGGCTGAGAGCCTGTACATTCCACCGCTCAACACGGTGAAGCCCGTGAGGTCTTGTTCCAGTCTGGGGAGTAAGACATGTGAAGCATCCATCATGGCTCGAAGCAGCTCCATCTCTGAAGCGGCCGGTTGCTTCACTCAAGCGCTTCACCGTCTCACCCTCCTCCAGACTCAGACCCTCACTCTCAGAACGCCACCTTACATCTACCCCTTACATCCTCTATATATAACTCACACCTTGAATGTGCACCTCCCTCCTAACACCCTATCTCTTGCACACCCTCTACATCAGTTTGCATCTCCCACTTAACACTCCTTCTCTTCTTGACACCCTCTACCCCCATGCCCTCTGCATCTGTCCCTACTCCTTCAGTATACGCCTCCCTCCTTACAAACCCTTTCTCTGTTTTACCTTCCACGTCAATGCATCTAATTCCACCCATTCACACTACTTCAAGCCTTCCTACTAACAACCTCTCTCAAATTCACATTACACGTCATACCTTCTACATCTGACCACCTCCCTTCACACCCAACAACCTCCCTCCCAACACACCCTCTTTCCTTCGCACCCCCCCCCCCCCCCGCCTCACCCCTTCCCCCACCCCACTTCCTTGTCGTCTGAGAGGGCCTTTCCCGGGAACCACATTAAGCATGACACTCTAGGTTGTCCCGCAGCTCACGATAAACACCAAGATAATGGGGATCTAATTGGGAGGTGATGATGACGGTGATGATGATGCCGGCTTGGGGGTGCGAGAGAGAGGGGGGAGAGGGATGGAGAGCAGGGGAAAGTAGGGGGGGGGGGGGCTAGAGGAGGGGGAGGCCTGGCATTACGGCGTCATTATATAATGTCACCGATCATTTGCCTGATGGTAACGAGACGCAAATTTCGCCCCCTGATGAATGTCCCAGATTACGGCTGATTTATCGGGGAATCATCAGCCCGGCGCTTTTGTTTTTTTGGTTTCCATGCTTGTCGGGTTAAAGAGGCATAATGGCCCGGCATGGAACACAAATAGTGGGAGGGTATTTAGTGGAGAGGGATATTGCCTGTTGGGGTGTGAGTGGCCAAAGGTGAAGCCGGTGTTACACGAACCAATTTTGTGGCGGAGTTGTATCATAGTCTGGTATCTGGCAGGAGCTATCAGATTATTTTGGAGGGATTTGTTTTATTTAGTCTAGTTTTAAATAGACTATTAAAGAGAAGCAGCATAGTTTAATAATCCTTCGTATTGGAAGTGAATAACGTTTCACTATACAGTAGTGTATTGCATGTGTGACTCGAATACAATGACTGATATGTCCATCGCAAATACGTAACTCAGGCTTGAGGCGATGTGAAATGATAAAAGTGGGGCCAAGGGAGGATATACACATGGACTTTTGCTGACAAGCATACATCTTCAACTTTATTCTGGAAACATTTTGCGATAATTTTGAACTAGTATCGGTATCTAGACTGAGGGTAATAAGATTATCGTGGGTGACGAAGTTCTCATAAAACATATATTTCAGAAGCTACGGGATCACAGTTGCAGAAATGAAAAAATGACGGAAAAAGTGATCGTGTACATCCATCCCCCTTGACTGTACATCCATCCCCCTTGACTGTACATCCATCCCCCTTGACTGTACATCCATCCCCCTTGACTGTACATCCATCCCCCTTGACTGTACATTCATACCACTTGAGTGTACACCCATCCCCCTTGACTGTACATCCATTCCCCTTGACTGTACATCCATCCCCCTTGACTGTACATCCATCCCCCTTGACTGTACATCCATCCCCCTTGACTGTTACAGACTGCCAATGAGTGATGACCTGCAGTGGTGAGGTGGTACACGCAGGTGGTGAGTATGGTAATGATCCAGGCGGGGGGGGGGGGGGGGGGCCGTAAGAGGATATTGGATATGGATCATAGTAGACGGTGTGATGAGAGTTGTGACTTTGATGCATGTCTTCCCCTTTGTTTTGGGTTCTTTGTATCTATTATTATATTATTATATTATTTTATCACTTCACAATCTCTCTACCATCGGCGTTTCTAATTTTCACCCTTATTGTACACGTAATTCTAGACCCCAGCTCGATCGATAATATGCATATTTATAACAACACTATGTTAATAGGATTAAGAAGGGTCACCTGCTTTTTTTATCTTTCTCTCCTTTTCTCTTTCTCTGGCTTGTATCCATTCGGCCCCATTCAGCCAACTGTTTTAAGACGTTTATCCCCATCCAGGTGTCGATTTCTTCCTGGTGAGCGATAGCGAGCCAACTTTGTATGGAGAAATCCGGCTTCGCCGGAGAAATTTTTCTATCGAAAAATGTACAAATTTAGCTTGCTGTCAAAACAAAAATATATATACGCTGGCTCGCTAAAATATTGACACCTGGATGGGGGTAACAGTCTTAAAACAGTAGGCTGAATGGGGCCGAATGGATACAACCCAAAGAGAGAGGGAGAGATAGAGAAAACAAGCGAGGTGGGCTCCCTTAAGGCTTTACACTAACTCCCTATCTTATCACAGTAATACGCATCAAACCTTTCTACCATTCACTGTATTACCGGAACCTAAGTATTATATCACCCTTCTATCACATACTGGATCACTGGTAAATTATACGCTACTGCCCTACACCGTCTCATTAACATCAGATCTATACTCCAATATATTAGTCAAACATGTTTTCACTCCCACACACTATTATACAAAAAAAAAAAATAAATAAATAAATATATATATATATAGTAGGATAGTTTTGGAAGAATTAACTAATCTTTAAAAAAAAATAATAATAAATAAATAAATAAATGGTCATGGTTTAATATATAAGATGCATCTTGTTTTGTTCATTAATACATGGAAATTCTCCACATCATTATTTTTATAATGTTAACTTTAAGTTGTCTTCTCTGTCATGCTATCCATATAAGCACAATATTTAACTTAAATATTGGGATTTGTTCTTAGTGTTCATAAGGATAAGCAGTCTCAGCTATTTGTTCTTAGTGTTCATAAGGATAAGCAGTCTCAGCTATTTGTTCTTAGTGTTCATAAGGATAAGCAGTCTCAGCTATTTGTTCTTAGTGTTCATAAGGATAAGCAGTCTCAGCTATTTGTTCTTAGTGTTCATAAGGATAAGCAGTCTCAGCTATTTGTTCTTAGTGTTCATAAGGATAAGCAGTCTCAGCTATTTGTTCTTAGTGTTCATAAGGATAAGCAGTCTCAGCTATTTGTTCTTAGTGTTCATAAGGATAAGCAGTCTCAGCTATTTGTTCTTAGTGTTCATAAGGATAAGCAGTCTCAGCTATTCAATGTAATACAAATATGACGATTTGACCTGATTCTAGCTACCACCAGACGATTTTGTCAAGTAAAGGTTAAGCACCGTCCCAACATCTCCTTGTCCGCGACCTAACATATGACGTCACGTTCTCTTAATGATGGTGGACAGTGGCACTCCTCTGGCCACGCAAATTAACACGGCAAGATGGAGTTAGCAGCTTGTTGTATGACAGATGCGTTGTGTGGCTCGGGGTGATATATGCAAGGTAGGGAGGGGGTGTGGTTGTTGGATAATGTGTGTAGAGTTGAGAGAGTGAGTGAGTGAGTGAGTGAGTGAGTGAGTGAGTGAGTGAGTGAGTGAGAGAGAGAGAGAGAGAGAGAGAGAAAGAGATAGTGAGTGTGTGTGTGTGTGTGTGTGTGTGTGTGTGTGTGTGTGTGTGTGTGTGTGTGTGTATTATTATCAATACTTTGTTTTTGTCCAACAGTTGGGTATTGGACTGGTTTGGCTTACAAATATGATATACAATAACTTCATCGCAAGCTTTACTGTGCTCTAAGTTTACAATATTGATTTATCTTATGATTCACCCTGTCTTCATATAAACTAGATAACATTATATATAACTAATTTAGCTTGATTTAGTAATAACTCCGTAATTACCCTGTTTGTTACCATAAATCGATATTTTAGTAATTGTTACTTACATTTGTTACTTTACTTACGAGTGAGTGCCATAATCTTAAAGTATATGTTATGAACAATAATTGATTCGAGTATCTATCTTTCTTATTGCCAGACGCCGTAATCCCCGAGAGAGGGTGTGGTCGCGAATGAATAACCTTCATATGTTTCCATATGCCGAATCAACTCACTCGATTAACCCCTCCAGTACCGGCTTTAACTCTTTCAATTCAGCTTTTAATATAGTCTAGCTAAATTGAGCTGTCTTGTTCAGCTTAGAATCAACCCTTGTGGATATATACAACATCGTTGCACAAAGAGCATCATAGATTAAGCGGATGACACAATCATAAATGCAAAGTACAATATTTCAGTTCATATTTTATAATAGTTATACCTAAAATCAATCCAAAGCTTAATCTAGACAACCTTATTCAATTTAGGCTCGATCTCTCGGAGAGTAAATGGGTGAGAGGTACCACCTACCGACCTGAGCTTAACCCATTTAATTCAATGGTAACTTTAATTATATTCTAACTACACAGGACCGATTGTACAACCGAATTTATTCAACATAGGATCAACCCCCAAAAAATACAACAAAATCCGACAACGAGCGACAGAAAGATTAATCGGGGGAAACAATCGCATATGCAAGGTGCCAGACGGCGACCACAACTCACGAGCGGTGCCACGACAGAGACACATGCGGCCACGGCGGCGGAGACACCTGTTGCAGCTGTAAATCATGGGGTAGTCAACATGGAAAGAATGAATAAAGAATCTCACGTCCGAACAGATGTTTGATGGTGCATATTGGGGGGTGGGGGCCACTGGACGGAAGGTTTTGTTGCAATGACAGTATTTTCAGTTTCGCGTATGTGTGCTTGATTTTGTATTGTTATGTCAAAGATCCGAGAAATAGCATCTAAACTAATATGAATCGTATAAAGTTTATAAAAATAGGGACACGCCCTTCTCATGGCAGAATTGTCCTTTAGTCTACAGGCACAATGCATGCAGTCGTAACCCTTCCCTTAATCTTGATCTTCTGTGCTTGCATGCATATGTGCGAGAATGTACAGTATGTGTCAGGTAGTGTGCATGCTTGTATAAGTTAACACACGCACCAGTGTCACGTGCACAACCAGTGAAGTAGGGGTTTTCAGTCATTTCCATATTATTGCAATCAAAAATCGAATTGGCTACTGCTACCTTTATTGCCTCAGGCTAAAAAAAAAAATTTAATTCGGAGATCAGATAAAACAATTACTCTCTTCCCAAGCTGTACGTGCAGACGGGGTCAAGACACTGCATACCTCTACGATAATAATATCTTAAAACAAAAATAATAACACTGCCAAATGTTAAACATGAGCAATCTATTCAAGTGATGTATACAATTATTTTAGGTTAAGGCTATAGAAATTGGCTAAAGCTAGAGTCATGCATGTATTTAAGGGACGCTATTTAGTTTGTTCCCTAGACCTCCATCAACTTAAAATTACACCCCCTTGAGTCCCTTTCAAGATAAATTTGTACATTTTTCGGTAGAAAAATGTCCTGGCCGAAGGTCGGTTCCTCTTAAATTACAGGCTCGCTATCGCTCGCCAGGATAAAATCGACACCTGAATTGCACAAAAGGTCTTACTATGGGGTGAAAGTTCTTAAAATCACTAAACAAATGGGGCAAACGTTTTATAATATCAAAAAGCAATGGGGCTAAACATGAGGGAGAAAGGGGTCAAGAAAAAAAATCCTCAAGTGGAGATCTCCCCTTAAACAGCCATTAAAATCTATTATACATTCACGCTCAAAAGAAGAGTCCCAACATCTGCACTACAACCCAATTTAGCTTTCTTGATATAAGAAAAAATACTCCCCCAGCAACTCTGAGGTATCTTGAATACAAACTGTGTGTCATTGTTTTCTTATTTTATCTAGAAGTAATCATTAATTCGAAGGCCCTGTTTATGGTGTTGATTATATATTTGTTTGTTTTATGTTTGACTATATAGACACTGAGTTAATTAATATATAATGATGGCGGACAGTGCTAGACACGATTTTTGAGCCTGACGGTACATCTCCCCACCACACCGCCATTGAATAATAACACATGGCTCGTCCGAATAACGCATGCGCCCATCCCACAAGTTCGTACGCAACCCACTTCTGGTCAGCCTAACCTAACTTAACATAGTCTAATTTACACCCACCTATTATATACAGCACACATACAAATGCATAGTATCCTAAACAACGAAAGAAAACAATGTGTCTGTATGTGCATGTATGTATGTATGTATGTATGTATGTATGTATGTATTTTTGTAGGAAAGTAAATAAGAGAAGATGACCCGAACATATGTACATCTTGAATGACAATAATGATACTCGGGTAAGTTACATTGAATACGGTAACCGACAGAACATCATATATCGAAATATTTTTTTCAGTAGGGTTCCAGTCGAGATTTGAATATTTACTGTAATGGTCTAGTCAATTGGCTTATCAAAAATAAATGTTGTAGTTTTCATGTGCACGACTGAAACTGGTCACTCCAGCCTCTGATCGCTTCGGCTCTTCCACATTTGGTGTCTGTGGGGAGTACCCTATATATTACTAAACCAATAAGGTTATAAGGTAAAGATAGGTTAGGTTAAGGTAGGTTAGGTTAGGTCCGATTAGATTAAATTGGGTTTAGTTAGGATAAACTGAGTTAAGTTAGGTTAAGGGACTTAAGCCGTTCTAGTTGTGGCTTTTAAAATTAAAATTTAGTTTTTAACCAAATTCTATAGGAATGGTCAGTACCGGGTTGTATAAAACAGGGCCGCCCAACCCTTCCTCATACATGCTGCCTCCGTCGCCACACACCTGCGCCGGGAGAGCCACTATGACACACGGCCGTCAGGAGCGGAACAGACACACCTCCGACACTGACGTATGGGAGGCCAGGTCGTACGGGCAGCTGGACTGCATAGAAACACCTACATTGGTTTTTGTATCGGGGTTGAATATGGTCTGGCTGTGTTGGTGGTGTAATGGTTTAGATACTTATGTTCTGGGTGTGGTGTCCCGAGTTTGAATCCCGGGAGGACCATATGCTTTCATTAGTTTATTAAAATACATTGGGGTCTGTAATGGATGATTAATGTGCAGAACGGGGTGTTACTTATTTGTAAGTATTGGAATATCTCGACAACTTTCAGCTTCAGGGTCATCTCTAGTTGTAATTGTTGGTGTGTGGGTAATAAATGAGTACTGTGTCAGGTTATATATCACATTTGTTATCTCGATTGTAATCACTGGCCACATAGAAACACTTCGATTTTGTTTTTTAATAAAACAAATTTAATTATATCAGATTCTTAATACTTCGACCTAAACAACACTCAGCCTAAAGGGCCACGGGCTAAACGACACCAACTCCATTGTAAGAACTTAGTTTTATCAAGTAAGACTATGCTGGAGCTTGAAAGTTATGAATGATCTTAACTTCTAACTTATTTGTATTCCTCTGACGTACCGTTGACCGCATGGGAACCACACGGTTTTATCAGGATAGAATATTCAAGGCAGTAAGTTGTGGAACACCTCAACTACTTCAAGACATAATATGATCTATTTTTGCAAATGTTGATGTGTGGGTAGTGGGATCTTACAGCCACATGTAAACATCGTGGTCTATCGGACGAGTACGCTTAAAAACTCTGATACACCTGTTTATCTACTGTTTAATACGCAAGAAGAAAACTATATACGGTTATAAGTACCTAAACAATGAAGTTGGAGCTGTGAAGATAAAACAGGACATTCGAACTCAAATGTACCCCCATTGCTTCATACGAGTGCTTTTTAACCAGTTCAATTCGTGGAGTACCTCAATGCTTGGATTATGCTTAAGTCTGTAATGTTTGACAATTTTGACAAAGACCGTAAACACAGCACCCAATAACAGCAAATGAATCTACATAAATTAAAATGTATCTACAGTAGTTTTGTTTCTGTGAGTATAGTCCCTAGGAGCATGATAACAGAATAGTCCCTAGGAGCATGATAACAGTATATGATGAGGATATCACACTACTATATATAGTCCCTAGGAGCATGATAACAGTATATGATGAGGATATCACACTACTATATATAGTCCCTAGGAGCATGATAACAGTATAGTCCCTAAGAGCATGATAACAGTATAGTCCCTAGGAGCATGATAACAGTATATGATGAGGATATCACACTACTATATATAGTCCCTAGGAGCATGATAACAGTATATGATGAGGATATCACACTACTATATATAGTCCCTAGGAGCATGATAACAGTATAGTCCCTAGGAGCATGATAACAGTATATGACGAGGATATCACACTACTATATATAGTCCCTAGGAGCATGATAACAGTATATGATGAGGATATCACACTACTATATATAGTCCCTAGGAGCAATGATACCAGTATAGTCCCTAGGAGCATGATAACAGTATATGATGAGGATATCACACACTACTATATATAGTCCCTAGGAGCATGATAACAGTATATGATGAGGATATCACACTACTATATATAGTCCCTAGGAGCATGATAACAGTTTATGATGAGGATATCACACTACTATATATAGTCCCTAGGAGCATGATAACAGTATAGTCCCTAGGAGCATGATAACAGTATATGATGAGGATATCACACTACTATATATAGTCCCTAGGAGCATGATAACAGTATATGATGAGGATATCACACTACTATATATAGTCCCTAGGAGCATGATAACAGTATATGATGAGGATATCACACTACTATATATAGTCCCTAGGAGCATGATAACAGTATAGTCCCTAGCAGCATGATAACAGTATAGTCCCTAGGAGCATGATAACAGTATATGATGAGGATATCACACTACTATATATAGTCCCTAGGAGCATGATAACAGTATAGTCCCTAGGAGCATGATAACAGTATATGATGAGGATATCACACTACTATATATAGTCCCTAGGAGCATGATAACAGTATATGATGAGGATATCACACTACTATATATAGTCCCTAGGAGCATGATAACAGTATAGTCCCTAAGAGCATGATAACAGTATAGTCCCTAGGAGCATGATAACAGTATATGATGAGGATATCACACTACTATATATAGTCCCTAGGAGCATGATAACAGTATATGATGAGGATATCACACTACTATATATAGTCCCTAGGAGCATGATAACAGTATAGTCCCTAGGAGCATGATAACAGTATATGATGAGGATATCACACTACTATATATAGTCCCTAGGAGCATGATAACAGTATAGTCCCTAGGAGCATGATAACAGTATAGTCCCTAGGAGCATGATAACAGTATTATGATGAGGATATCACACTACTATATATAGTCCCTAGGAGCATGATAACAGTATAGTCCCTAGGAGCATGATAACAGTATATGATGAGGATATCACACTACTATATATAGTCCCTAGGAGCATGATAACAGTATATGATGAGGATATCACACTACTATATATAGTCCCTAGGAGCATGATAACAGTATAGTCCCTAGGAGCATGATAACAGTATATGATGAGGATATCACACTACTATATATAGTCCCTAGGAGCATGATAACAGTATATGATGAGGATATCACACTACTATATATAGTCCCTAGGAGCATGATAACAGTATTATGATGAGGATATCACACTACTATATATGTACAGTTGGCCAAATAAGTAGTGTCTCCGCTGTCATTACGTTTTGCTCGCTGCGTGCTGTATTAATGTCTGTCAGATGTTGAATAGGGTGTGTAAAGATAGGAACATGTTTGCATATCTCACTCGAAATGATTAATTAATGCTTAGATAGTGATGATACCAATTATTGATCAAATCTACTTGGTGCCGCGACATCACTTATTTGGGCAACTGTACCTGTATACTCGGATGCTATAGTGCCTAACTCACTCATAAGAAGTCATGGTCCTTCTATCTTTTACTTTATGCAATTATAACTATCTGGATCAATTATAACTATCTGGATCGATTTTTGGAGATAAGTTGATCTTCAATAAATAGTGTACTATGGTTTTGTAGTTGATATATAGACAATTATACTCATCAATTCGTTTCCAGAGATATAATTCCATAATAAGAAATAGGTTACGTCCACGAAATATTATAAGTGAGCTAGAGACTATGGCATCCTAGTGTAACTAAATACATACATCATCCTTAAAGGGGGTAGTGTTTTTTTGTTTTGGTCTATGTATTAATATATTATTTATTTTTTAGGTTCCTCGCTAGACCTCCATCAAGCTTTAAAAACACCCCCTAGACCCCCTTTCAAGATACATTTGTACATTCTTCGGTACAATAAATCAGCCGGGTTCCTTCTAAAATTACTGGGTCGCTATCGCTCGCCAGGAAGAAATCGACACCTAAGTGACACGAAAGGTCTTAATATTGACAAAGAAATGGGGCGAAAGGTCTTAAAATCACCAAACTAATGGAACGAACATCTGAAAATTTCAAAACTAATATGGAGAAGGGGATCCAGAAAAAGCAACCACCCCTCCTTAACAAACTCTCGAATAGTCGAAGGGTTAAACATTTTTGTAATGACCAGAACAACTATGTATACAATAGGAATAACACACTATATATATATATTTTTTTTTATAGCCATTGTTTTGGCTGACGCGAATATTCTTACGAATTAGAATGACCTGCGGGAAGTCTTTCACGTTACTAATGCACATTACTCTTATATGACGAACCAAGCCAAAACAAATAAAATAAAAATCTATGTATTGGAACCCCCCCCCCCCTAAAACATACACAAACAATGAATACATAAATGAATTAATGAATAAAATATAAAAAATACGATCGTCTTTGTAGTGACAGATATAACTATTTTTTGTTTTAAATCCTGGAATATTCTATTCAAATATTGTCACATTTAATCTAATGCAGGTCGATAGAAAAATTGGGATATGTTTTCAAACGCACACCTTAAAAACGAATTTATAGATAGTCGGCATGATTTTCATGATTCACAAAAGATCAAATGGCGATATATGCACCTGAATGTGCAAATAATGATAATATACAAATAGCTGCATACTATTCCAGAACGAGATATGTAGAGCCCCCCCCCCCATAAAAATAAATAAATAAATAAATAAATAAATAATATATATATATATATATATATATATATATATACCGGTATATATATATATATATATATATATATATATACTGTATATACTGTATATATAAAATACCCTGAAGTAAATGGCCGATTAGTTTTAGGTATATTCCCGTGCAATCAAGTGGTTGCACATCATTATGCAGGGAATATAGCGTCTCCCACAGGTCCCCGGGGCAAGTGTTCCCCAGCAGACGAACATGTGTGTGTGTAGCGAGTGACAAATGTCGCCGGGGGGTCACTTCATGCAGCTGTCACACCGATATTCACAGGTGTGTTCTAGGGCAGGTGGAGTGGGAGGGAGGGAGGGTGGGAGGTCGAGAGTATGAGTGAGTGAGTGAGTGGGAGACAGAAGATAGATAGGACAGATAGATAGCTATATATATATATATATATATATATATATATATATATATATATATATATATATATATATATATATATATATATATATATACTGTATATATATATATATAGAGAGAGAGAGAGAGAGAGAGAGAGAAAACTTCCTTTTGGATTTTATAAACGCCATAAATGCATGCCTCGTATTGTATTTTGTCTGAACTCCAAAGGTATACTCGCGCTTCCACTAATTCAGTTAATAAATCATGACTGATCGATTGTATACTAATTTACTACAATAGTTGCAATACACTATGATGCACAGCAATTGGCAAAGTATACAAGAAGGCGGGTACTGTGAAAAATTTGGTGTAAGCTCCCCACTGACGGCTCATGGGAGGAAGGCAAAGGGAAGTGAGGCAGGAGAGTATGGACCGACCTGATAAGGGACTGATAATGAAAAGAGAGTACGGTCGCAAACAGTTGTATCTTGACAGCAACTTGACAATTTATCAAGTCTACACGAGGTGCTAGACAGTTAAATATTAATTCACATGTTTCCGAGGTACATTGCGCTGTTCGATCTACATAGATAAAACTAACGACGACCGTAGAAACATGGGAACGACTGGATACCATGCAAACATATATGGGAAAATAAGAATGGATGCAGGGTTCGAATCACGGGTGGTTTGTGTGAGTTTTTTTCTCAAAGTGGCATTACTTGATTTAAAAGGATGTAGGTAGATGATAAGCATATAATAATATATATAATAAGTATATATAATTTTAGGGTAAACTAAAAAGATGGCAAAAAGAGTATGTTGTATGCATATGTGAATACATGATTTAAGTAAGGAAGAACAACGTTGAAATAGATATGCTGAACAGAAAAACGTATCGGAGGAAGTGATGATATATAGAATATGAAAGTTTAGGAGGCATATCATTTATCAAGAGATAATACAGATGCACGAGTTGATAATTATGAATAATATTTCAAAACATAACATATAATATATTTTGGAGACAAAATCGATAGGTCTGATTAGCTCGTTGGGGGGTGGGGGGAAAGGGGGGTGGGGGGGCGCCTTATACCTAATATAGAATGCTGCCTATCACAATTTAGAGTCATTATACATCACACATATGGGGGAAAATTATGAGGTATGGCAAGTGATGCGGCGATATGTGGAGGTATACCGGGAGATATGTAATTAATAAGTATAATTGATGCCATTATTCATTTTATTATATACTCCATGATAGCATGAAATATTACTAATTTAATTACTACACACACACACACACACATACACTTACACACACACACACACACACACACACACACACAGACACACATACACACACACACACACACACACACAGACACACATACACACACAGACACACACACACACACACAGACACTTACACACACACACACACACACACACACACATACACACACACACATACACACACACACACACACACACACACACACACACACGCGCACACACACATACACACACACAAACACACACTACACTCACTTGTTTGATTATAATACTATTCAACTAGTTATTAAAAACACCCCGCCATCCTCCCGCCCACACACATACACATACACACATACCCATACACACACACAGAAGGTCTGAGTGTGAAGAAACACTCACGATTGAGCTGTCTGTCCTTTATACCCCTTTGCTCTGGCAGGTCCTTCTTGAGATGACGCATATGGTTTGAAGTTTGCTGGAAGTATAGAAAAACAAGCTATAAATTATCTGAACAAATTTAGTCATGTAAATGTTTCTGCTTACAGACACGAAAAGGTCACCACCACATTTGATAACACGATTTAAAGAACTGCTTCACGATTTAAAGAACTGCTTCACGATTTGTTTTCAGAACTGAATAGCTTCAACCATTTGAAAAAATAACAAATAAAAACAAAAACAATCATACCATACATGGTTGGAAATCATACCTTACATGGTGGGAAATCATACCTTACATGGTGGGAAATCATACCTTACATGGTGGGAAATCATACCTTACATGGTGGGAAATCATACCTTACATGGTGGGAAATCATACCTTACATGGTGGGAAATCATACCTTACATGGTGGGAAATCATACCTTACATGGTGGGAAATCATACCTTACATGGTGGGAAATCATACCTTACATGGTGGGAAATCATACCTTACATGGTGGGAAATCATACCATACATGGTGGGAAATCATACCATACATGGTGGGAAATCATACCTTACATGGTGGGAAATCATACCATACATGGTGGGAAATCATACCTTACATGGTGGGAAATCATACCTTACATGGTGGGAAATCATACCTTACATGGTGGGAAATCATACCTTACATGGTGGGAAATCATACCTTACATGGTGGGAAATCATACCTTACATGGTGGGAAATCATACCTTACATGGTGGGAAATCATACCTTACATGGTGGGAAATCATACCTTACATGGTGGGAAATCATACCTTACATGGTGGGAAATCATACCTTACATGGTGGGAAATCATACCATACATGGTGGGAAATCATACCTTACATGGTGGGAAATCATACCTTGCATGGTGGGAAATCATACCTTACATGGTGGGAAATCATACCATACATGGTGGGAAATCATACCTTACATGGTGGGAAATCATACCTTACAAGCTTACATGGTGGGAAATCATACCTTACATGGTGGGAAATCATACCTTACATGGTGGGAAATCATACCTTACATGGTGGGAAATCATACCTTACATGGTGGGAAATCATACCTTACATGGTGGGAAATCATACCTTACATGGTGGGAAATCATACCTTACATGGTGGGAAATCATACCATACATGGTGGGAAATCATACCATACATGGTGGGAAATCATACCTTACATGGTGGGAAATCATACCTTACATGGTGGGAAATCATACCTTACATGGTGGGAAATCATACCCTACATGGTGGGAAATCATACCTTAAATGGTGGGAAATCATACCTTACATGGTGGGAAATCATACCTTACATGGTGGGAAATCATACCTTACATGGTGGGAAATCATACCTTACATGGTGGGAAATCATACCTTACATGGTGGGAAATCATACCTTACATGGTGGGAAATCATACCTTACATGGTGGGAAATCATACCTTACATGGTGGGAAATCATACCATACATGGTGGGAAATCATACCTTACATGGTGGGAAATCATACCTTACATGGTGGGAAATCATACCTTACATGGTTGGAAATCATACCTTACATGGTGGGAAATCATGCCTTACATGGTGGGAAATCATACCTTACATGGTGGGAAATCATACCTTACATGGTAGGAAATCATACCTTACATGGTGGGAAATCATACCATACATGGTGGGAAATCATACCTTACATGGTGGGAAATCATACCTTACATGGTGGGAAATCATACCTTACATGGTGGGAAATCATACCTTACATGGTGGGAAATCATACCATACATGGTGGGAAATCATACCTTACATGGTGGGAAATCATACCTTACATGGTGGGAAATCATACCTTACATGGTGGGAAATCATACCTTACATGGTGGGAAATCATACCTTACATGGTGGGAAATCATACCTTACATGGTGGGAAATCATACCTAAGCAGAATAGAACAATTCCATCGTAGCTAGAGTGATAGAAAATACCAATTAACATCTGAAGAGGTTTAGGTATGTAAGGAGCCTTTATAATTTGAATAAAATCGAACGGTGGTATATAGAATAACAAAAATATATAAATAAATATACATACAAATAAATATATATAAAATAGTGAGTAAATGAAGCGTTTAGGATCACCATAGCAGTTACGAGTCTTTATTTATCCAGCCGCCCTCCTTTATTTGTTCCTCCGACACCCGACCGACGGAACCATAACACCACCACAACAGAGGGGGCGCCCCAGTGGTGGAACCTGACGTGCCGTGAAGTTCCGCGGGTTGTACGAGAGTTGAGATACCTGGAGGGGAGGTTTTTGTTCTTGACACCCTTTCCCGTTATGCTTAGCCTCATTAGTGCTTCTAAGACGTTCGCCCCATTAGTTTGGCGATTTTAAAAACCTTTCGTACCGTTTCTTTGTCAATATGAAGACCATGTGTGTCATTGAGGTGTCATTTGTGTTTTTAATCTATAAACTGAACCTTTGACTTGACGAATAGTCGAAAATCGCCAAGGTTGACAAAAGAAAACAACACATAAATGAATGCAAAAATGTACTACGTTACATAAAATAGTCTAGATATAGTTTTTATTTGACGGAAAGGGTTAACACATCACAGGTACTCGAATCGCACAAATATCACAACAGAGCCTGAATGTAGTGCGATAACCCACCTCCCTATGCTTAAGGGAGTCCACCTCGCTTTTTTATCTTTCTCTCCCTCTCTCTTTAGCTTTTATCCATTCGGCCCCATTCAGCCTACTGTTTTAAGACGTTTACCCCCATCCAGGTGTCAATATTTTCCTGGCGAGCGGTAGCGAGCCAGCATATACAGTATATATTTTTGTTTTGACAGCAAGCTAATTTTGTAAATTTTATGTCTCCGGCGAAGCCGGATTTCTCCACACAATGCTGGCTCGCTATCGCCCGCCAGGAAGAAATCGACACCTGGATGGGGATAAACGTCTTAAAACAGTTGGATGAATGGGGCCGAATGGATACAAGCCAGGGAAAGAGAGAAAAGGAGAGAAAGATAAAACAAAGCAAGGTGGGCTCCCTTAACAAACAGTGTCACAATAATGGGAAAGCGATTAATTGATAGCCGAGTTTGGCCCGCGACTGGCGTAAAAAGGCTAAAATGGTACTTAGCCCACTCCACGCACGTATTCCCCCACGTACGTTGCAATTACGCCCACAAATCACGGACAAACCCGACCTATTATTTGCAATGCGGAGTGTTTGAGTGCTCGCTAAAGTGCCAGTTTGGAGGCCCGGATACATAGAAAGAAAAAAAAAAAAAAAAAAAAAAAAAAAAAAAAGTTAGGGTGTGAGTGATAGGTAGTGAAGGCATTTGATTTAGGCCGCTAATGAATTACTAGCACGCTTTCTCAGGTACAGTCGAGCTAATAAGTGATGTCTCGGCACCAAGTATATCTCGATCGATAATTGGTATCAGCAATGTCTAAACTTCTAAAGCTTGATTTATTCGTTTCGAGCGAGATATAAAAGCACGTTCCTACATTTACCCACCCTATTCAACATATGACAGACATTAATAAAGCACAGAGAGAGCCAAACGTAATGACAGCTGAGACATGACTTATTAGCACTACTGTACACGTGGAGGTAGATGGAATTACAAAGGGACATAAAGGTATGTTATAGAATAGCTACTATGCAAATCTTGGTCCTCAAATATAGGTAATATAGTGTGAATAAAACCGTCAATATATATCCATGAATGTATGTTATTATACTGAATATATAAATTTCATCAAGCTATGTTGATAAAATTATTCTCATAATGATATCTCCATCGTTATCACAATAATATCAATTTGAGGTTCAGACAATTTGAGTGAATGTAAGCAAAAATGCGGCGTCACACTAGCGCTATTCCGTAATATTTTACGGGCAATTGTAGTCTGGCAGCTTCAAATTTTAAGACATATCAGAATTCAGCTACCTAACATAATCTACCTTCAGTCTAGTTCCCGATTCTAATGGTGGATCTAAAAATCCACCAAATATTACGAGAACAAAGTTGCTCATACAAAATCGCCAAAAAAATCGCTCGTGTGCCATTTAAGACTCAAACAGGTTACATCCAACTTCTACTTTGCCTGATCACTAGAAGCTACCAAAAGAAAAGCGGAAGACAAAGAAAATGGGTTGATGGAAACAAAGAAAATGAAAATGAGTAGGATACAAACAAAGGGAGACTAATGAGAAATGTTAAGGGCAACCAAAATAACAACACATACAGAAAGGACTAGGACATACGAGAGAGAGAGAGAGAGAGAGAGAGAGAGAGAGAGAGAGAGAGAGAGAGAGAGAGAGAGAGAGAGAGAGAGAGAGAGAGAGAGAGAGAGAGAGAGAGAGAGAGAGAGAGAGAGAGAGAGAGAGAGAGAGAAGAGAGAGAGAGAGAGAGGATGGAGAGAGGCGCGATGTAAGAGAGAGAGAGAGAGAGAGAGGAACCAGCGAGAAGAGAGAGAGAGAGAGAGAGAAGAGAGAGAGAGAGAGAAGAGAGAGAGAGAGAGAGAGAGAGAGAGAGTTTGCGAATAGAAAAGAATGTGAAATGCCAACTCGGACCGTCACGCACCTACTACATCAATCCACACCTCAGCACGACTAAACACAAGCCACTATACACTTCACTCAGCAGTCTAAGTTTCAATCACCAACATAAACTTCAATCAGTACTTCTGCACTCCAATCAGCACTTATACATTCCAATCTGACACATACACTTTAATCAGCACTTCTACACTCCAACAGCACTTCTGCACTCAAATCAGCACTTCTACACTCCAATCAGCACTTCTACACTCCAATCTGACGCATAGATTTCAATCAGCAACCTACACGTACATTGTCAAAGGTTCTTATAAATTGTTTTATATTGTAATTACTCCAAGGCAGATTGATGGAATATGCCAGATTTACTTTTGTGTTGAAAGCAATATAGAGTATACTGCAGTTTTATAGATTAATATAATTATATTATATATATATATATATATATAGAGTATACTGCAGTTTTATAGATTAATATATGGAGTCGATAGCAACATAAAAGGTATACTGTATTTCATTTTTTGTTTTATTAAATTCCAGTTCTGCAGGTCAGATTGTAGGAGTAAAGTTTTTTTGTTTATATATTTTGTTCTGTCAACTTCCTCAAGTTCATAATTATTTACACATTAATTTGACTTATCTTGCGATTTATTCATGAGAGGCTGCAGGAGTCAACATAAATAGACTACAGTAATGCATAAATGAGTAAGCAGAGTTTTTCTCCATGCACACAGTTATGGTTATTATCGTTTAACCAGTACACTCATCAATTCATACCATTTGTTGTAATTGAGTACTCACCCAGCACTCTGACAATACATGGACACCATAAAGGATGTGTCAACCACTATGTTCAATTGTTCATATCAACTCACTTCAAATTTATATTATTATAGTCTAAACACTTGCATCCATTGCGCGCGCGCGTACACACACACACATGCAAACACAAACACACACACACACATTTTACAAACCACAAAAATTACCCCCTTGTTTATAGCACATAATACTTTTCAAGCCCCCAAAAATAACCTCATTTGTTAATTTACATGAAGCCATATACTTATACATATATTCTACTTCCACATACCAATAAGCATAAGCTAACATATATTCACAATATTCTTTCACTGATATACAATACACAGTAACTTATCAATACTATCGATAGCTATTATATTGTATGCCTCGATATACCCACTACGTATCAATCAACATCAGTTAGCCTATACATGTTAACCTATTCAGAACTCTCACCCATAGTAATTTAGTTGGCATATGTTTATTCAAGATATAGGAGTACCTACAATCATAAGGAACTGTACTTTTATGCTCTCTCTCTCTCTCTCTCTCTCTCTCTCTCTCTCTCTCTCTCTCTCTCTCTCTCTCTCTCTCTCTCTCTCTCTCTCTCGTTATATAATGATAAACTAAGCAACTTTAACTAGATATTGGCTTACTTTCTACGGATATAAAAACATAATTTGAATATGTTTTTTAAGGATACATTGCCCTGAACCCTGACCATTCACATAAATTACTAGCAAATTATATGAATATCATTGCCAACCAATTCAATACATAGGGGCGCACATAACATTCTGCTAGGGCATTAGGTAGGGTACATTATGTGGAAACATGAATTTAAGAAGGTATGAAATGAGTAACTAAAATGTTCATCATAATATAACCTTTAAAGATATTTTTTCAGTGAAAATCTGTTCAAGTGGACCTGAAGAAGAAGAAAGAATCGACTCCTCCAATCTTCAAATATGTTTTTCCTATGTTTAATCGAAAAGGGAGAACACATCGACCCCTCCAATCGTCGTTTTATGCCGATACGAAAAGGAAGAATACTGCATATCAACTTTTCCATTCACCAAGTTTGTTTCTATGTCAATACGAAAAGGGAGAATACATTAACTTCTCCAATCGTCGTTAAATGTCGATAGGAAAAGGAAGAATAATATACATCGACTCCTCCATTTACAAAGTTTCTTTGTCTGTGTCTATACGACAAGGGAACATACATCAACTCTTACAATCAATTTTTGTGTTGATACGAACAGGGAGAATACTGTACATCGACTCTTCCATTCACCAAGTCACTGCGTCGTCAGAGACGGAGCCAGACATTTACTTCACCGTGGCCCTGGGTACACCGGGAAGACTAATTTTTTTTTTTTTTTACCGGAATCATTGATATTAGCAAAATGAAGCAAACTAGTACAGTGGGTAAATTACATAGCGGCGCTGTACCCCATTAACATAATTCAGGTGGCCGCTGTAACGATGCTGTGAGATATCGACCCCACCGCTCAGGAGAATCTTGGAGGTAGCACACGATACCTTTTATCGACGATTTTTGATCAGCTACTTTACTGTGAGACCATTTTGCACTGGTATTGGTATTTAGACTTGAGGTAGATTATCATAGGTGACATAATGATAATATTAGTGTTATTTAGAAAATGCCATATCAGAGTTACGGTAAAAAAATTAAAAATTAAAGGAAAGGCTTTCGTGTTACACTCCATTTACAGTAGGGATTTATGAGAGTACAGAGATCAGACACCATTAAAGGAAAAAAAAAAAAAAAAAAAAACGCCAGTGCATTAATATCGCCACCTGGAGTTAGTGACTGGATAGCTGCCGACATAGTGTATGTAAACCTAGAAACTGAGTAAAAAAAAAAAGGAAGACAGTAAACCAGGAGGAACAAGGTGAAAGCTGAAAGATTCCTCGGATCGGATTAAGGGAAATTTTCTGAACCCCTTCTCCCTCCTGCTTAGCCCCATTAGCTTTGAGATTTTACGACATTCGCTCCATTAGTTTGGCGAGTTTAAGATCTTTAGTGCCCTTTAGATATCAATGTTTTCCTGGCAAGCGATACAGATCCTGCAATTTAGGAAGAACAGTTCTTCAGCCAGGGCACTTTTCTACCGCTAAATACACAAATCTATCTCGAAGGGGGTGTTAGGGGTATTATCACATATGGCTATATATGTTACAAACCACAAAAATTACCCCATTTGTTTTAGCACATAATACTTTCAAAGCCCCCGAAATAACCTAATGTTTTTACTTACATGAAGCCACATACCTATAAATATGGTTATTTTAAAAGAAATCTAAGAACCTAAAAGTATCCCACATGATTGAATTATTATGTTCTCTCCAACAACCAACTCTACTCCTAAAATCGATTAATGAAATTAACAACCACATGTGGCAGTCCGGGGATTCGAACCCAGGATGCTCACACCGAAAATGAACACACTATGCACTGCACCACGAAGACAAAACCCAAATGGCCCCATATGATTGTACGGTCGCGCTAATAAGTCATGCCCAGCTGTCATTACGTTTGGCTTGCTCTGTGCTGTATTATTGTCTGTCAGATGTTGAATAGGGTGGGTAAGTGTAGGAACATGTTTGTATATTTCACTCGATATGAAGAAATGAAGCTTAGATATTGCTGATACCAATTATTGATCAAAACATACTTAGTGCCGAGAAATCGCTTATTAGCGCGACTGTATACACATTTTCCCAAGTCTCCAAAATGGTGTAATAGCTCCAAGTTGTCCGGTGTGAGTAGTTTATATAAGGGATATCCGCCTTGCATGTTTGGATATTGACTTCAAGGGTTCACGGTTATTTTTGCCCACACATCTTTTCGCCCACATTTATAGTCGGCTCACTCATACTTATTTTTATTTTCTTGGTTCCCTTTTTGATGTTTAACTATTAGGTTTGAGATTTTAAGACGTTTGCCCTATTAGCTTGGCTATTTTAGACCGTTCGCCTCATTTCTTTGTTAATCTTAAGACCTTTCGTACCATTTAGGTGACGATTGTTTTCCTAGCGAGTGATAGCAAGCCTGCAATTTGGGAGGAACCGGCCTTCGGCCGCGGTATTTTTCTACCAAAATATACCACAAATTGATCTCGAAGGGGAATCTTCGGGGTATTCTTTAATGCTTGAAGGATGTCTAGGGCGGAAACTAAAAATAAAATAAAATCAAAATATAATAATAATAATAATAAAATTAAATATATTAAATAATTAATATATAAATAATAATTCTCCCCATTAAGCTATTCTAAAAATATAACGTAACCCTAATCTAAATTAACCTAATCAATTAAAAACCTGAACTAATTTAACACAACGCAAACCTACACATCTTTAACCCCTTCTGTACCAGCAACTACTTTTTAATTATATTTAAGCTATATATAGACGATGTTATTCAGTTTAGAAAGGGCCTCAAGCACGTAACGGGTTTTAAACCATCTCACTTAACCATTTCAATAACGTTTGATTGTTCGTAAACTGCACACAATCGTCTAAATAGAGCTAGAATAGAATTATAAAGACGTCCCCGGTACAGAAGGGGTTAACCGTGCCTAGAGCTGACCTAGCCTAACCAAACCTTGCTTGACCGGCTTCAAAGTGTGGGTACAAATATATAGAGTAGGCGAAGAAACTTGTGGGCACAATGACCTAAGGCAGTCAAGTGTAAGAAACCTGGGGTATTCGGGCTGCTTTGTACTCGACACTTGGATTTTTTATGCTCTGTCGTTCTCGCTCGCTCTCACTCTCGCTCTCACTCTCACACACTCTCTCTCTCTAGTTTGTATTTATCCAATATTGTCTTTTTTCACCTAATATTGTCTTTTTATTATGTATACTTCTTTGTTTCTTCCATCACCGTCTCCCTCTCATAATTACATATTTTCTTTAAACCTTCAAGACCTCTCTCTCTCTCTCTCTCTCTCCCTCTCTCCCCCCCCCCCCCCCCCCCCCCCCCCCCCCCGCCCAGATATTTACCATGGTACAACAAATGGGTATTCTCGGTTGCACAGTTCGTGTCCCGGGGATCTTCATTACGGAACCACCATCAGTCAACTCCACCAGGCCACAGACGAACACACATACATGCACACAGGTATACACACCACACATACAGGTACACAGGTATACACACACATACAGGCACACAGGTATACACACACATACATATAAATAGGCACACTTATACAGTATATATATTAAGGTATATCATTATACAGAACACATACATACATAAAAACAAACTCACACGCCATCAAACACACATGGCCTATACATAATATACAAACAGGGACACACGTTAACGCGTACACACACACACACACACGGTAAAAAAATAAAACAATACAAATAAAAACGGGCATTCAACAAGCGGCCTACAGTATGCAACACGCCGTCATCTGGATAAAGAAGTTATGCTTTCTTAAGTACACTCCGATGTCATAGTCTCTAGCCCACTCGTAAATATTCTTGGACCTCACCTATTTTTAAATACGGAAGCATATCTCTGGAAACGAATATATTAATACAATTATCTATGCATTTACTACAAAACTATATACTGTATACTATTCATAATATTGAAAAAACAATGTCTATATAAAAATCAATCCTGTTAGTTATAATTACATACAGATAAACATAGGGGGTCCACGAATTCTTATAAGTAGGCTGGAGACTATGGCATCTGGGTGTACACACATGTTCTTCTGCAGTATATCACAAGTAAAATAAAAATCCGCGAAACTTATATGAAGCTCGACATTTCCAACAAGAAGCCTTTTATAATTAACAAAATGGCAAATCGCTCAATAAGATAATCACAGGATAAGTCAAAACTACATATGTTTACCGCACCGAAACTAGAACATTCATACAAATAGCACCACTCCTCAGATGGCACTATTATATATACCCAATAACGTTCCGATAGGATTCTGTTTTGGCTTATCACCGCTCGTCTCACTCTGTTATTGTAATTGTTGGTGATGTTCTTTTCATCTTGCTTGTTGGGTAGGAAGAGTCGAAAAAGTTGTCACGGAGTAGAGAGGCTTAGAGGGAGAAGGGTTTGGAGCAGCTGTGTTATTCACTTGCCTCCTAGGGAGGCCTTCGGTGCTTTGCAAAGTTTGTTAATGATTTGTTACGTTTATATACATACCTAGTATATTAATATTAAGAAGATTAGGGGAGATTAAGTGAGGATAGACTGGTTAAAATACATTGTAACACATATACCAACCAGAAGGGGACCTCAAATGGGTAACCGGCGACCCAAGCAAGCAACCAACCCTCATCCTACCCACACCGGAGAGTCATGCTGACCCCATATACCTCTCCCTCTCTCTCTAGTCCTCCTGCCGCCGCCTGCAAGTTATTGGGAGGCACACAAAAAGACACTTTATGGTCTCGTTAACATGCAGGGCCCCGGGAGTAATGACGATCAGGCGGAGGTCGAGCGGAACGGGGGCTGTCAACTAGCACTCCATCGCCGGCCGCGGGGTGTATGTTGTACTGTATAAGGGGCCAAGTCACACGGGAGCTTGGAGCGGACAATTTTGATCGGCAAAGGTTTCGAGTCAAAATGGACATGCTCCTAAACGACCACAGTCTCCTAATCTTAACTGACCTTAACAACATAAATTGACCTAACTTTTCCTAGTCTAACTTAACACGACCCAAACAAACCTTACCTAACCATACCAAAACTAGGCTGTTCAAGACATACTGTAGAGTGACTGCTTTGGCTGTGGCCGTTAAGCAGTGTGACTGTTTAACCTGCTTCTTCGGCAATTATATTTTGACAACATTTATGGGCTCTTTTTGCTTTGGTATCTATAGTGAGGAGTTACGATTAGTACCTTTATTGTGACATTTTATTAGTTCTATTACACTGGTATTGGCATTTAGATTGAAGGCATAGTATTTTAGGTGGCTTAATTCGTATGGATATTTTTAATTAGAAGCTTTCAGATCACGGTTGCCGATTAATGTAACCGGAACAAAAGAAAATCGTGTGACTCTCCCTTGAAAGTGGAGTCGCACGATCATATTTCCCAGTAAGCCTTTTGGCAATTCCGGTATGATCCTTTATGAATTAAAGCTGTGTTGTAATTCAGCCATCTAAGCCAGTCTACCTGCAGTCTAGTTGCCGATATAAACATTAAAGAGCCCCAATGTGTAGCCAGTATGACTTTGCTGGAAAACGTGCTGTGTGTCTCTAGCAATTCTGATCTGTTAGCTTCTGATTAAGAGACTTGCAAGAATAATTCAGCCCCTTTAGATAGTTTACCTTCTGTCTAGTTGCCGATACCAGTGCAAAATAATCAGAAAAAGCTATCCGGAAATGGTATCTGAAATAAGTTGCCGATCGAAAATTGGGTGAAAAATCTCCGGTGTGACCCTGCCTCGCTACTTTCTCCGTCAGAGGATCGTCAAGGGATCAGTGGGTAGGTTTTTGTTATGCACGCTAGAGCCTGGTCATTAACTCTTAGATGGAGAGATTGCTTGATGTTTGCCAACACAGAAGAATTTGGATTGCAAGAGTTTATCAAGTGCACTTTGATAATGTATTTCTCAAGCTAAATAATATTGTCTACCAGCTCTTCAAGTTAAATAATATTGTCTACCAGCTCTTCAAGTTAAATAATATTGTCTACCAGCTCTTCAAGTTATAATAATATTGTCTACCAGCTCTTCAAGTTAAATAATATTGTCTACCAGCTCTTCAAGTATAATAATATTGTCTACCAGCTCTTCAAGTATAATAATATTGTCTACCAGCTCTTCAAGTTATAATAATATTGTCTACCAGCTCTTCAAGTTATAATAATATTGTCTACCAGCTCTTCAAGTTATAATAATATTGTCTACCAGCTCTTCAAGTTAATAATATTGTCTTCAAGTTATAATTTGTCTACCAGCTCTTCAAGTTATAATAATATTGTCTACCAGCTCCTACCAGCTCTTCAAGTTATAATATTGTCTACCAGCTCTTCAAGCTACCAGCTCTTCAAGTTATAATAATATTGTCTACCAGCTCTTCAAGTTATAATAATATTGTCTACCAGCTCTTCAAGTTAAATGCTTTCATTGAATTGGACGGGGTTACAAGTCATAGTATTAAACATCAGGAAAGGGCTCACGTTCCCCCTCCTAGTATAATATAAGAAGGGGGAAGGTAAGAGAGATATAATTTCCATATTATACACTATTCATTAACGTTGAATGTCTGGCACGCTATTTTGTCTTACCAAATAATTTTTGACAGGATTCAGACCAGAGAAACTGAAATGTGCATATGGAAATGAACAAATTAAAATGTATAGTTACTGTATATGTCAACATTGAATAATTAGAGCACATCAACTATTTTCAGACTCCTCAAAGTAATACATACTTTGATACTTCATTCAAATTAACTTTGAGGAAGGGCATACGTGTAAGCTAGAGCATTAGGCATGAAGTATCAAAGAAAACCGAGAGAGCACTATTCATGCGCTTGAATCCCCAAAATGACAAGATGAATACTTGACCAAACTCTTGCGTTCTGAAAGCACTAAGGCAAACAGTCCGGCCACACGAAGTTTATTTTTCAGTGATCTCTTTTTTGCATTATTATTCATGTGTTATGTTTTTTTGCGGGCGAGAAACAAACGACGGCAAAACTGGGCTATTATTTAGAATGTTTGTAAAATAATGAATGCCACTATAAACCTCGCTGGGTACTCGACAATGCCAAGGCTCGCGTGACATCCTGGTAGTGGAAGGACGAGACCGGGGACATAAAGTTACGACGGGGAAGAATATAACCAAGATCTATAATTATACACCTTGAATATAACCAGAATCATCATTGTCGGTCGTAAGTCTAACACGGTGGGGGCGATATGACGGGACCCACTTGGTACACTGTGGAAGCAGGTTAGCACCACCACACTCCTAAACGGTCACAACCCTAATGGCCATACTCTTGAATAACTACACCTAAACGGCCAACCCCCTACAGGGCCACAATCCTAAATATACTATAGTCTGTTCATTAAGACGTATCCAGAAATCTCAACCCACTAGTGCCACAACCTCTCGTAACTTAAAAAGAACTTGATTAATCGAGCTCTTTTTGTTTTCCTGTTTGGGAAGAGTCAACCAGTTAAGAGGTGTGGCAAATTACAACCTGTGTTCTCGAGCCCTCCCTGAGCTACGATAAGCTAGGGGTCACAATTTTTAGATTCGTCATAGTGAATAGACTATTGGTCATGTTATGTTAGGTTAGATTAGAATACGTTTCGTTAGGTTAAGTTATTTTATGTTAATACATTACGTTACGTTCGGTCTGGTTACGTTAGCTTAGACTTAGTTAGGTTAAACTAAATACGATGAGGTTAAGAGACTATGGTCGTTCTGGTTGTGGCCGTCTTGACTTGAAACTTTATACGATGCCCGTCCCTTTCGGTGGGTAAGCGATATAAATCCACGGGGAAATAGCGGCAGTATAGGCTGATTCATTTACATAGGTACGACCGACGAGCTTGGTTATGCTTCACCGTCACGCAACCCTTCAGAAATCCAGCTTTTGTCGCATCAACGCCCGGGAAAATGTACTGCACCGATACTTTCTAGACTTCACGAGGTATCAGGCTTTGAAGTTGGCGTCTTGCGAAGTTACGAGAAGAAAGTAATACGCTTTACCATAATATCTTAAAACTTAACTAAACAAAACATACATGCAGATTACAAAAAGCCACAGGGGGCTTTTTGAGTTTGCCCAATGCTTTACCTGATCACAGCCAAGATCTATATAAGCATCACAGCTAAAGCCGGTGTCACACGAGAAATGTTCGTGGCGGATTGTGGATTGCATTCAGATTATGGTATGTCCTTTATAAGATATTTTATCCTTATGCGAGGTGTGTGTGCCTCTCATTCTGGGCTAAATTTGATACACAAAATTATGAGCTTTATAAATAAAACAATATATTAATAAAACATAAATAAAAATAGTCTATGATAAGCACATAAGAAAATGGGAGTCTGCAGAAAGCCGATTGGCCCAAGCAAGGCAGATCCCTGTGATGAGGGTGAAAATGATTTAATAATAACCTAAATTACTATTTCCTTTTAGATTCTGACTCAAGGAATATGATGCAACAAGTATTCACATTACACTGAATAATACACATAGGTACAGTACAGTACATAATACATATTTTTACTATCCATTACCCACACACTAGCCACAGAACTGGAGTATAAAATCTAATCCTAGAATCTCATCAGCAGTCTATTCGCAAGGTATAGGTAAATTTCACAGCCGAACCGCCGGATAATATGACGTGTTTAATGGGTAAGAATATCAATTCCACAATTACACGTCCAAGGGGTTTCCAATAACGTGTTTCATCAATTGCACTCCCCTCATCACGTCACTTGCAGTAATAATGTGTCGGCGGCGTCGGCGCGAGAAAACGGGACTGAAGAGAAAATAAACAAAGTGATGAAGGTTAGGTGGATCTGCCGCCAGGGTCTGGACGGATACAAGGCACAGGAGGTGAAACAGAAGATGGTGGTAGAGTGTAAGGTTTTAATGTTGCCTACGAGTTCGTTCGCCCACTGTATCGATGATGAGCCATCTGCTTTATTAATTTCATTGGGGGTGTGGTGGTGAGATTAATAAAAATAATATTATTAGTAGGTTTAGGGATATTTCTTCGAGAGGCCGGTCTATATGATCTGTGCCCCATGAATATTCTTTCCTCTCACTTAAACAGTAGGCTACCATAGTGCGGTTGGGAATATGAACATGATTAGATTAATATCCAGTATTCGAGAATGGATAATAAGTCGTAGGCGTGTGCATAAACCTTTAACCGTCCTGGTGGTGTAATGGTTAAGGTGGCAAAAATATGTGTGTGATAACCCGGGTTCGAATCCCGGTGGATCATATATACTTTAATTAATTTCATTGGGGGTGTGGTGGTGAGATTAATAAAAATAATATTACTATAATTTGTTAGTAAGCTTAGCAGTATAGATATCCAAACTGCCCCGTAAGGACCAATAGGTCCGTTGTAGTTTGTAAGTCCTTTGTATTCCTTTGATTCACCCAACCCTAATCTAACCATACCTGACCTAATTTACTGTTAACCTAATCTTAAGCCAAAATTAACCAAACCTTAAGTCAAAATTAGCTTTAAGTAACCTAACCCGTAATAACCTAATTAACCTAACCTCGAGCTAACCAAACCTAAGCTAACCAAATCTTAATCTAAACATTGCTAACTTTAACCTGACCAAATCTTAACCTACTCTAATTCTTACACGAAATTAATCTTATCCTAACTTAATCTTAATCTTAACAAAACCAACATCAAAGCGTAGTAAACAAACACGATAATAACTTACAGGTTCGCTATCATTCGCCAGGAAAAAATCGACACCTAAATGTCAAGAAATGTCTTAAAATCTCCAAACTAGTATGTCATAAAATCGCCAAACTAGTGAGGCGAATGTATTAAAATCTAAATCAGAACGGGGCTAAACATGAGGGAGAAGGGGGACCAGAACGCCCCACCCCCATATTCTCCTAATGTTGACTTTTAGCGGCGCAGATTACAACAATTTTAAACGTCAATGGTTATGAGACTACCACCGTATTAACAAGAACACATATTTTTTGTCACATCTCACGTTCCCCTTACACATTTTTACATCATACCCCACAGTGGCAGTTATGTCTTACAATCACTCGTGCATAACTTCAGGTTATCATTCGTAATATCGAGGGAGGGGATCATGAATTTGCCAGCATATATTCAGAATATTATCGATCCCATAACTATTCACACTGCAAGAAACAGAAATAGAAGTTTGCTTTTCAGTCAGAGCTATTTTAAGAAAGCTATTATAGCCCCCCCTACCCCCCTTCCACCCTTCGGAACCTTTTTCTAGTGTTGTAATAAATCTCTTCCCCCCAACCTACAGTTAATGCTGATTTTCAGCCTTAGATCACAACAAAATTGATTATAATCACTTTGGCCATAAAACGTGCCAATACTATAATTGCACTGTAATCATTATAGTGATTAAAGCCACCACTAATTGTTGATAGATAATGAACGTTGATATACCTGCATGTATAGTTGCATGGTGTTCGATAGAGCGCATATCTCCACCTCGCGAGCATTCTGGAAAGCCATTAAGTAAATAATAATAACTTATTATTGTATATAAAAAAAAAAAAAACATAAATACATAGTTTTGTAAATAGCTTGGTAAATTTAATATACAAAAATATAACAAATACTCATGGTAATGTATGAGATGAGGGTTAATTAAGAATAGTGAACTTGAACGTGGATATGGAATTCGAAGTTATGGTATTTCAACTACTCTAAGCCTAAACGGCCTAAGCTGTATCGAGACAAATATGATATAGACCGACTCCATCCAGGACTCCAATGTTTAAGAACATTGGAGGTGAAATGTATCCAAGAATCCACCAATATTACTTATACTATAAGTTTTTAACTTTACATTTTGATAAATACAATAACAACCCTGACCTCTAAGAATTCATGATTATATTACAATTACGGTAGAACCTTATCGCATATTAATAAGAGGCAAACATGATTTACTCGCATACTGACAGACGCTTGGAATATTTGGACAATAGTTTATTCACCTTATATACACAGAAACGCTAATCCCGCTGATTTATGGTCACACGTTTATTCATCTTCTATACACAGAAACGTTAATCCCACTGCTATATGGACAAACGTTGAATCACCTTATTTACACAGAAATGTTAATACTGCCTATATATGGGCAAACGTTTATTCACTTTATATTCAGACACGTTAATACCGCTGATATATGGACAATCGTTTGTTCACTTTACATGCACAGAAACGTTAATCCCACTGACATATGGGAAAACTTATATTGACCTTATATACACAGAAACGTTAATACTGTCTATATATGGACAGACGTTTGTCACCTTATATACACAGACACATTAACCCTTTCACGCATTTATGACGCAGAGGTTGCCAGATTAGCAATACGAAATAGAGTGCTCTCACTCTTATAATTACCTCTCCAAAATTAGTTTTCTGCCCACAGCTAACTCAAAGACAACTGCAGAGGTTGAAGTAACTTAACTAAAGGTTTTTAAATACCCCTGATGGTAACAAAGGCTTTAAAGTATCCCCAATAGGCTCAACATCGCGTCATATGTCGGAGAGGGTTAACACCACTGATATAATGGACAAACGTTTATTCGCCATTTATACACACAAACGTCAATCTTTCCCGAAGCATGTCTAATGAGCGCACCGTAAGACCCGCCACGATACGTTTGGCATTTGAATCTCGGCTGAAGAAGGAAATATACAGACGGTTTCAAAAGTTTGACTCCTTTCCAATTATGCTTATTATGCTCGTGTTAAAGGGAGATTTGTCTTTATTTGCTTGTTTGTTTATTAATATATTTATATATTTGTATATTATTAATTTATTTATTTATATATTTGTATATTATTAATGTATTTATTTATATATAATGTATATATTTATATTAATGTATTTATTTATATTAATGTATTTATTTATATAGTATTTTCTGTATAGTTTCCTCCCTAGACTTCCATCAAACTTAAAAATAAATAAATAAACAAAGCCTTGAGATAAATATGTAAATTTGTCAAAAATATCTTCCTAACTTGTAGGCTCGCTATCGCTTGCCAGGAAAACAATCGACACCTACATGGCACGTTAGGCCTTAAAATCGCCAAACCAATGGGGCGAATGCCTGAAAATATCAAAGTAAAAGAGCTACAAATGAGGGAAAATGGGTTCAGCCCCAGACTAATGGACACTCACTCATTTATGTATTCCGATAAAAATATTCAAATCATTACGAGCCCATATCTGAACTGTTTGACATAGTGTAGCCCGAACTTATGGCCGTAACTGTACATAGCAATGCATCTCTGCGGGAGATTTGGAGGTCCCGTTCATCAAGCCTTCGTGATCACAGCTTCTCACCTACGAGTATGAGGTGAAGATTGCATGATGGGAAATATAGGGCCTAAAATTCCGAGTTTACTCTAATATCAGGTGAGGTATAATATATCCAAAACAAATGTTAGGTAAGCACATCAGTTAACAATACGAACAGATAAGGTGAACAATTCTCTAACTGTCGATCTAATTGTAACCCTTGCCCCACAACCCCCAGACATCAATTGTAACCCTTGCCCCACAACTCCCAGACATCAATTGTAACCCTTGCCCCACAACCCCCAGACATCAATTGTAACCCTTGCCCCACAACTCCCAGACATCACTTGTAAATCCAAAGAAGTTATCCTAACCCTTTACAATTCCTTAGTCCGCCCTCTTCTGGAATACTGCGTTCAATCCTGGTGCCCTTATTACCAAAAAGATATAAACAAGCTAGAACGAGTTCAACGTAGAGTTACCAAAATGATACCTAGCCTAAAGAACAAACCATACGAAGAGCGTCTTAGAGAATTAAATCTATTTCCTTTAACCCAGCGCAGATTAAGAGGCGACTTAATTCAAGTGTTCAAAATCATCAAAGGCATCGACAATATGAACTGTAGTAAGTACTTCACTATCGACCAATCTAATTACACGCGGGGAAACGGTTGCAAAATTATTGGTAAATCTTTTAACTCGCACGAATCTAAGAATTTCTTCTTCAATCGAGTTGTCAACTTGTGGAATGGGCTTCCCCGAGACGTTATAGACTGCAGCACCGTTGATTCATTTAAATTCCGCCTAGACAAATATCTCGCATCAAACCCGCGACTGACTGCGTTTGTAAATGAATAACTTTATCCTCCCCTCAGTTACTAACCCATATGTCCCCTACTAACTTCCTAGTCTTGCCACGTTAGTGGCAGGGCAGTAGTTCCCTTTCCAATGTTCCCTTACCCACTCTAAACCACTGTTTGGACACTTGATCCTCAGTGTTTTGGAGGACAAGCAGCCTAGAAGAGTCACTAGATCTGTTGTTGCTTGATTTCCTTTGTACTCCTTTGTAACCCTTGCCCCACAACCCCCAGACATCAATTGTAACCCTTGCCCCACAACTCCCAGACATCAATTGTAACCCTTGCCCCACAACCCCCAGACATCAATTGTAACCCTTGCCCCACAACTCCCAGACATCAATTGTAACCCTTGCCCCACAACCCCCAGACATCAATTGTAACCCTTGCCCCACAACTCCCAGACATCAATTGTAACCCTTGCCCCACAACTCCCAGACATCAATTGTAACCCTTGCCCCACAACTCCCAGACACCAATTGAAACCCTTGCCCCACAACTCCCAGACATCAATTGTAACCCTTGCCCCACAACTCCAAGACATCAATTGTAACCCTTGCCCCACAACTCCCAGACATCAATTGTAACCCTTGTCCCACAACTCCCAGACATCAATTGTAACCCTTGCCCCACAACTCCCAGACATCAATTGCTTCCTAAATAAATTAATCGAATTAAGCCAATGTGGTTGGTTAATACTTTCGAGCAGAGACAAGTCGAATAACTAGAACAAGAACGAGACACATATAATTTTAATGCTCACGTGAAGTAGATCAACCAAACTCAACCATTAAAGTTAGTCCCTGCACTCAAGAGATTAAAGTAATATATCTATCTATCTACAAGTATATATGTCTACTGTCAGTCTATAATCCCTTACTGGGTGTGGTCACGATACAACGACCTGCAGTCATCCGAATCCCAACCAAAAACAAAACACACTTCTCATGCCATACCGTACCATTGTCTTGCCTATTTTTTTTTATATCTATTCATTCGACTTCCATTTCGTTTAATATATTTCCAGATGATTATATGCACCAACGATATTAACTGTCAGAGTCAAAGAATAAACACCCTCTCAATAAACTCGATATATTTGATTTAGCTACTTTCAGATTAATTATATATATTTTATATTAGCTACTTCCTGAGTATTTGATTTATAAGAGAATCATATTCTCAGCCAACTCTGAGTATTTGCATTTTATCCCAGATATATGAACTTATACTATATGGAAGAATTAGAGGCCTAAAACTTCCATTCCACCAAGCATACTAGGTGCCAAATAGCCCAGCCTGCAACAATAAGGTGTTGACGTATTAGCTTTAAATTTAACCAATTTATATAGCTCTGTTAAATCGTCCAGATTGATGCAATTCTCTGCATTGCAATCCATCTACATATGACTTTATTCAGAAGAGCTAAGGAAATAATAAAACCAAACCAACTCTTTCCCACCAAGCATGCTAGGTGCCAAAGAGCCCAACCCGCAACGATGAGGTGTGGACGATTCAGCTTCCCGACCAAGGAGTTACGGCCCGCCATAACGCAAAGGAAAATACTGGAGCACTCTCGCCCGAAGACGATTGTAAATTCGGAGTAATGCTGGGCGGACGCATTAGAGGGCCGAACAAAAGGTCGTTATGGGATCATTAAGTTTCAGGCTCTGATAACTGTGTTCGTCTCTCTCGGTCTTTCTCTCTAGTTCTGTAGTTCTATCTTCTTCTCTCGCTCTTAACCTCTCTCGGTCTCTCTAGTTCTCAAGCTCTATCTTCTTCTCTCGCTCTTAACCTCTCTCGATCTTTATCTCTAGTTCTCTAGCTATATTTTGTTCTCTCGCTATGTTAGTTTCAGTCTCTTGTACTTGTTTTCACTTCTATCTATACATCAAGATATCTAACTATACATCAAGATATCTAACTACCTATCTTGCTATCTCATTTATGTCTGTCTTTTTCATACATGTTTATACAATACTCAATCATTGCTTATAAATATATTAACTACCAAACATTGTATGCAGTCCCTTCAGATAATTAAAAAACAGTATATCCCTTTTTTTTGCTGTAGTTTTTAAATCAAGCGAATAATTATGACCACATTACCAATTAAGAACCATTTAATCCGATCAAAAGGACCATCTCCATCGATCGTGGCTGTGCTAAAAAAAAAAAAAAAAAAATGAATAAATAAAATGCATAACAAGTTTTCTTCAACTCCACCGACACAGTAAATTTCATTACCCACTAAGTTCCAAGACAAGTAAATTTGGTTAGTATCAACATGCACCGATAGGTAAATTGCGACAACTTGCATTACAGTAGTTACCAGGCTAATTACCAATTATCTTAAACACACACACACACACACACACACACACACACACACACACACACACACACACACACACACACACACACACACACACACACACACACACACACACACACACACACACACACACACACACACACACACACACACACACACACACACACACACACACACACACACACACACACACACACACACATCCAAACATTGCCATTAATATCTCTGACTGTTAATACTGGGTTTGGATCGAAGACCAGACTACTATCTAATTATATAACACGAATCTCAAATTACCTATGGGTCTTTCTAACAAAAAAAAAAGCTTGTAAGTTTTAAAACTAATAGAATACTAATGATATATAAAGTAATCTAAATTAGACTACACAAACTACAACCTTGCTCAAAGAGGAGTTATACCTATCATCTCTTGAGAATGAGTCCTGTTTTCGTAATAATGGTATAATTAAAGCCTAATTGACTGTAAATTATCAGTGTGCAGCATTTGTTCTCTGTCGAAGGGCGCAGGCAAAATGAGGTGGTTAGACATGATAACTGCATATCTGATGAGAGAGTCTAGGTTACACTTGCTCTCCTCATAGGTAAGTGAGTTACGGGGGGTCACCGGCTTTTTGTTATCTTTCTCTCTTTCTCTGGCTTGTATCCATTCGGCTTGTATCCATTCGGTCTGGCTCGCTACCGCTCGCCAGGAAAATATTAACACCTGGATGGGGGTAAACGTCTTAAAATAGTAGGCTGAATGGGGCCGAATGGATAAAAGCCAAAGAGAGGGAGAAAAAGAGAACACAAGCGAGGTGGGCTCCCTTAAACAAGGGACCAAAAAGTGTAATTGCATTTTGTACAGCTAAGAGAGTTGGTTAGGACTATGATACCTGTAACAGATTAGATAGTTGAGATTGTAGTTAGATTTATTTGCATTTTTTGTTTCTTTTCCTTCAGACCTTGCATGAATAAAACATTTGTATATATTTGTATTTTTTAGGTAAATTACAATTAACAAATTAAATAGTATAGTCATTGTTCTGTGCCAAAGGAGTTACAACCAGAAGAAAGAAATGTTTTAGATAATATTGCTATACTATTTTTGTATATTCCTTTTCTATATCGCAATTCCGTATCGTATAAACCAATTGAACAGGAAAGAATATCTTTGGCAGAAAATGTGTCAGTATTTGGGAATTAGTTATCTAAAAGTAAAACGTTGATGAATGGAAGAGTTAAGGGGTGTATTTACAATGGAAGAGTTAAGGGGTGTATTTACAATTCATAAATTATAAAGTGTGTTGCTTGTTTGATCTTCGCAATGATCACTCTTAATGACCTAATTATATAATACTACATGTCTTTAAAATATAAAATGATTTATTTAGCTAGAACAAACCTTGCATTCGTCACATCACGGCATGAAAAGAGATAAGCAAGATATATTCTGCTGCAAATTACCAATAAGTATCCTGTTAAGGGGGTAATACTTGCTATTTATGGGCCCCCTTCTACCTCATGTTTAGCATATTAGTTTTGAGGTTTTAAGACGTTCGTTCCGTTACTTTGAAGATTTTAACACCTTTCGCCCCATTTCGTTGTCAATTTTAAGACCTTTAGTGCCCTTTAGGTGTCGATTTTTTCCAGGAGAGTGAAAGTGAGCCTTCTAATTTTAGAAGGAACAGGCCTTCGGCCTGGAAATTTTTCTGCCGAAAAATTTACTAATTTATCTTGAAAGGGGGTCTACGTTTTTTTTTTTTTAAGCTTGATGGAGGTCTAGCGAGGAAACTCAAAAATAGACTAATAAATAAATATATAGACCAAAAACCAAGCACTGCCCCCTTAATGGTGTTTTTTGCTAGGAGTCTTGCCCTAAGAAGCCCCAATCAAGGACCAGTGAGATGTCAGCCAACCGAATAATCAGACCATGATCATGATTAGCAAAAGAAGACAATGGCAGTGATTGTCAGTGATCTTGCCTGCGGGAATGAAGTGGCCCCTACTGATGATCACGTCGGCCCGAATAATCAAGTACTTAATCGGGGCCGCGAATAACCCGATATTATGTTTAATTAGGCTATACGGACGGGGGAAATTCGCGGGTAGGAGAGGGCCGATTATGCTCTCAGGGCGAATGTAACTTCTCCCGGGATGGTAATTAACCCTTTCAAGGCCAAATCTGCGGAAAGCCTGAAGGTGCTGCGCCGGGAGGAACTCAGGGCTTCCGAGGGCCGAAGATAAGACACAAACCTTGGAAGTAAAGAGGCTCCAGTCTAACATTTTTTGGAAGGTTCGTGTTATTTGCAGGTCGTGGAAGAACATGCAGACTAGACTACCTTGATTAGCAAACTAGAATACCTTGATTAACAGAGTAGTGACGAAGAGCGTTCCAGGAGTCAGATCACTGGACGCCATTTTGATTCCTAGTCTCTTTCTGTCAAGCACTCGTTGCAGTCAGAGCAGGTAAATATATATCGACTGATGGATAGTGATAGAGAAAGAGGTATAATGTTTGTTAGCTTATATGATATACAAATCAAATCTATATTCAAATACAAAGTACGAATATAATAATCAAGTATAGTAGCTATGGTGCACAACAGGAAACAAGGCAACTTGGAAACAAGATGGCGTCTACTGGTCAAGTTAGTGGTAACCTCTCTATCCAGCCCCCCTACCCCAAACTATGATGTTAAGAGGGTTGTGGTCGGCCTCACGAAGATCAGAGCTATGTAAGTAAATCAGGTGAGAGGGGCAATCAGGCGTTAATACCATACCTCGTTATGCACGTGGAATTCTTGCACGTAAAGGTTATCAGTGGATTTGGATAATGGATATGTTGCAAGCGAAAGCCATGGAGCAGACACATGAAACTTACCGGTATATTTAGATGTAATCTATATGGTACACCTGCTAACAGAGATAGCTGTAATAGAGTTAATTTAAGGCTTGCTATTATATCTCTTGAGGGTATAATTATATTAGCAAGTTAATGTACATCTTTAAACTATATTAATAGTTATTTCCTGTAATAGATAAATATTTAGCTAAAATATTATACTAAAAGTAGCTCTATAACAGTGGTTACTGTTACCGACTGTACTTAATGGGTCATACAACTTCAGAATATAAATTCCGAGAGGTCCTTCCTAACTTGAATAAAATGTTTGGCGGAAGTTAACAGAGTTAAGTCGTCAGTGCATTGTAACTTTTCTATCTATTGCCAGACTTCTTATTCCAAGAGGGGTGGACACAAATAAATCGTCTCCATGTTCCTCTATCAGCCAGCGCCTTTCATCCCACCCAACACCACGGTCACTCATATGCCTCTTTTTTTTTTTCCCTATGTAAGTGAGGGAGACAAAAGGCAGGACTGCCTGCAGCGAGAGCCAAAATCAAGGGACATTCGAGTCAAAATGCCTGGACACACGGAGTTTGAAGCAATTTAAGTCATAGGAGGGAAAGACTGATTCTGGGAGAGAGTTCCAGAGCTCAGCTATGCAATTGCCAAAAAGGGATTCACCGACAAAAAAAAAAAAAAAAAAAAAACATCCATAGAAACTTGTGTGAATGTATCTGCTCAGGCACATACCCCATACCTGGGGGTGGCCGACTCGAGACAGAGCCCGAACAGAAGCAACATTTAAATTTTCTATTCTTAGGGTCCGAGACCACTTTCGCGTTTCTTCTCCCCTTTCTCTGTCTCTTCCAGTAGGTGAACTTTACAAGGGCAGGAGGATTCCTAGCCTCTGCCCCCAGAAGGAAAAGTAGGACAGTAAAAAAGACAGACAGAAACGGCTAAGGTAGGATAGATAATGCCAAACCTCACTCTGGATAGGACCAGCCCTCACCCTTGCATACTTATAAATAATTATTAACACAAGAATTAGAGCCCTAAAAGCATATTAATATTCAACAATTACATATGCAATGGAGACACGGACCCTAAACATGAAAAACAAGAGGACACTCGAAACAGCGGAGATATGGTACCTATGGAGAATGATGACGAATCAGCAAGTACTCGGGAAAGCTCACACTCAAAGATCTCTGTTCGAAACAATTGTACAGTAAATAGACAGCGCACTTTCTTGGGGCATGTCCTCCGTTACCAAAAATTGAACATCTAATCCTAACGGGCAAGATTGACATGCAGACGGAGATCAAGAGGGAGACAAAAGACTATAATACATGGAGAGTCTACTGGAGGACATGGAGGGGAAATGGACGTCAACGCTGGTCATTCAAGCGGCACAGGACAGATCGAGGTGGAAATGCATGATTGCCACCATCAACGACACGGGCTTTGGTAGAGGTAGGTGTGATTGGAGACACACACCACTGAGGCTAATTATCACCCTCGCACACCTTATGTCATCCTCACCCTTCTCTTACACGACCACCACCTCGATCCCTACTCCTTGGCGAATCTCTATTTCACCCAATAGTTCCCTTTATTTCACCCTATAGTTACCTTTATTTCACCCTATAGTTCCCTTTATTTCACCCTATAGTTCCCTTTATTTTTCCCTAGATATGGGATCAGATTCACAGCTTAAATCGTAATATATTTGATAGGAACTATTTTTTCTTATCGTAATGTATGATAGATTCTCTTTCTTCTTCACATGTAATGGATAGCTTACACACTGCCATTCACTTGATAGTGTTCATTTATTGAGGATGTAAATGCCAACAAAATAATAATGTCACTAAACAGGTATTCCGCAAATCTCGCCATTGTCCTTCACCGATGTCCAGATATGCAAGACACGCCTCTTTACCAAAGCCAATAGCTACCTGGGAAACCGTTGCCTTTCTATATTGAGAAGTGCACACAAAAAAGCTCTATCAACGCTACTTTCCTTCAAATAGTTCCTTTATCATGATCAATATCAATGGATTATAACTTAGTCACCAACTAATATGGAAACAGTAGCCTCATCGTATGCTTCGATATTGTCTCCTTCAAAATTATCGTGAAAACCACCATGAAAAGCTCCACCGAGGCCATTTTTGCAAGTTATTCCTGAATAATAATGTTATCTTATGATACGGTAGTAAGCAAAACAGACAAGACAATATTATCCTGGAGCACCACCGTGTTCTACCATTTTTACTGAAAAAAGAACTCCGACGATGCTAGTGTCTCCTAATTGTTCATGAATTATCAATATTCCTGTATTATACATGAACCTTTAACAACCAGGTAAAACAACAGCCGCCTTATATGCTACGATTTCTTCTCCGCAGATATCGAAAAGTGCGCAAAAACCCCTCCACCGACGCTACTTTTTTGCAAATTATTCATGTATTATAATGAGGGGTCGTAACTGGGGGGAAAACAGTCGTATAGTAATGTTATTGTTTCTAATATTGCGAAAACATCCATTAAGTTAATACGATCATTCCTACAGTTGTTAGCGCTCTTGATGAGGCTCTTAATCCCTGTGATATTATTAGCATCAGAAAGTAATTATGTAATTAGGATGGCCGGTGATAATATGAAGTAGATTAGGTAACGATATGGTTATTGTTATTGGCCCCTGATAAATAATTTAGCACGGAGTTCGGGAGCATCGAGGGCTTGGTGGGAAGGAGGGAGGGGTGGTAGGGGGGAGGCAAGGAATTTTATTAGTAAATTTCCTCCACATTTTTTATTCCTTTTTTTTTCGAAATTATTTCTTGCGTGATTCGAATACTCTTGGGTCGGCAAATTAAAGGCCTGATTACCCGACCCGGAATTAATTTTTTTCTAAGCCTATAAATTAGCCAGCTAGCCCCGAGAATTGCCATTTTATATATCCGAGCTAGAGCAAGCGGGATTTTAAAGGAAACGAAGCACTCGGCCATTCATTACCAGGCTTTCTTAATCAGGGTTTGGGTAAATATTCACTCGGGCGAGTCCCGGTGTGGGGGCCAGAGAATAAAAATATATATACGTGAATACAGCACCCCAAAAGCCTAAATGCGTTTTTTCTGTCACCGGGAAAGCTATCGCCTCTCAATAAGTAGTATGTCTGGCCATTTTATCGGCGTGCCAGCAGTTTCATTAGGCTCTATTAATATTTGCCATAAAGTTCCCTTCGTCGCTGGGTTCCTAATTATCCAAACAAGTTAGCTGCGTGGCGCTGCTAGTTTAGGGGGGTGGGGGGAATTTAAATGTCTGCTTGGGTGCTGGCTGATGCTGTCTGTGTCTTTGTTATTTTAGTAGTATTGTTTTGTATATTTCTTGATTGTATCGTTTTATTATTATTCTAAGTGTTCTTATTTGCAGGAGTTCATGTCGTCTTAACTTAAATGTCTTTCGTTCCAATTTGATTATTGACGTGTTATATATGTACGCATCGGTGTGAGTTTTGTGTGGTTGCACAAACATGTTTGTGTGTGTCTGTTCATGTTTACGTGCATGACTGCTCGAACATGTCAGTGGTATTTTTTGCTTAGATTGAATTGCTTATTCAATGACCTCAGAACACACTATAGCATTGGATGTTGCATTTGGTGTGAAAAAAACAAAACAACAATGATCAATGTCACAGTACATCTCGACCAGTGCATTATTAGACATGTAATTACTGATATGTCTTCAGTTATTCTTCTTCAACAACACGCACGCACGCACGCACGCACGCACGCACGCACGCACGCACGCACACACGCACACGCACACACACACACACACACCTTATGTTAGAACACAAGCTTCTCACAGACATCAACATTACCCGCAATCTATCGAATATCGTTCCAGAATTAACTATGCAATACTTCCCTTGGTTCTAGAGGATAGTTTATTCATCTTGCCTGCTTGAATGCGATGTGGATTTTGTTGTCTAATTTCATATATCTTATTTCTAATTATGTTTTATCTTTCCGTTTGTCTTTTCTCCGTTCATTCCTGCTTCCTCCTGTTTCTTTATTTTATAATTATGATATTAATTACATCATATTAGTTGTCTTTGGCGTACCTTTGTTCTTATTTCAATTATTTTGTTCTGTCATCCAATATTAAATCAATTATTTACGTAAGATATCCATACAGTGATTAAAAAAACGTTAGCTTCTCTCCTGTTGATTCTTTGTCAAGCTGTTTTCATACCATTATGTGTTTGTTTTTTGGTAACTTACGTTTATCATACGTCTCCTAGTAAATAAGACTCATTACGGTTACGTGTATTTTATCATGATTAACATATATGTGATGTTAAAAAATACTTAAATGGTATTTTGTACAAAGTCTTGCCTAATAGTTTTATGCTTACGTTTTCATATAACTATTTCGTTAATTTCCTTCCACCCACTACATCTTATGCATACTTCAACGTTTGATATATGGACAATTAGAGCTATTTACCATTTGAAGTGAAGGCAATTATTGTTGGGCTAATGGGTGAATTGTGATTGAATGAGGCGTTGTCTACTTATGGCGGGCGTCTTTTCATTTGTTAACATTATTCGGGTTCTCTTCTTTATCCTATGGGTCGTTGATTCCACCTCTACCCCCTCTTTTAGGGATTCCTGGTTTGATTACCGACATACCCAGTTTATAACAACTAGTTTTTATTAAGTTAAATTTACCCAACCTACCTTTCATTACCTACAGTTATGTAAATACCAATTAGCTATTCTAATATCATTCTTCCACATACTGTATATAGGATACTCGATATCAAACGTATATAATTAAATTAGATAGACAAAGGGGGAAATACAAGAGTAATGTGATGTGGATGTGGTGGAGAGAGTGATCAGGAACACCTTTACGTGGTTCGGTCATGTACTGTAGAGCTTGTGAAGAGTGAGAACTTAACTAAAACAATTTATGAGAAGAAGTGGAATGGCAGAGAGGGAAAGGTAGGCCGAGAATGATATGGAAGGATGGAGTAATACTAAGAAGGCGTACGGTCCGGACGGTGTTCCTCCTGTTGTACTCACATACTATGCTTCCTTGCAGACTCCCTGCCTGGGCAAACTCTTTCGTCTCTGTCTCTCCTCTAACGTCTTCCCTTCATGCTGGAAGTTTGCTCTCATTCAACCTGTCCCAAAGAAGGGTGACCGCTCTCAACCCTCCAACTACCGTCCAATTGCTCTCATCTCTTGTATCTCTAAAGTTTTTGAAACTATTCTTGCTTCCACATTTCTTAAGCATTTCTCTTCTCATAATCTACTCTCAGATCGCCAGTATGGCTTCCTTAAGGGTCGCTCTACTGGTGATCTTCTTTCATATCTTACTAACTCATGGTCATCCTCCTTTCGGGACTTCGGTGAGACCTTTTCTATTGCGCTAGACATATCGAAGGCCTTCGATAGAGTCTGGCACAAATCTTTAATTTCTAAATTACCCTCCTTCGGTTTCTATCCCTCCGTCTCTAATTTCCTTTCCGGCCGTTCCATAGCTGCGGTTGTGGATGGCCATTGCTTACTTCCTCATCCTATCAACTCAGTGTTCCTCAGGGCTCTGTCCTATCTCCTATTCTCTTTCTAATTTTTATAAATGATCTTCTCAACTGTACCTCCAGTCCCATCCAATCATACGCATATAACTCTACCTTACACTACTCCATTAGTTTTCCAGAACGCCCCAGCCACCAATTCCTCAAAGACAAACGTAATGAAGCCATACAACACTTATCTTCTGATCTAACTATTTTTTCCAATTGGGGCAGAGAAAACCTTGTTGCCTTTAATGCTTCCAAAACCCAATTTCTCCTTCTATCTACCCATCCAGAACTCCCAGCGGACTATCCATTACATTTCAACAATACAAAAATCAATCCTTCATCTTCTCTCAATATTCTCGGTGTCTCCTTTTCTTCTGCTCTCACTTGCACGGACCATATTAACAGTCTTGCTAAGGCAACCTCCAAGAAACTGGGTGTGCTCAACCACTTCAAGGGGTTCTTTACCCCTGCACAGCTTCTGGCTCTGTACAGGGACACAGTGCGTCCTTGTATTGAGTATTGTTCACATGTGTGGGGAGGATCCTCTCACACCGCACTCCTAGTCAAAGTAGAAAGGAAAGCCTTTCGTATCATTAACTCCATCCACTCACCAACTCTCTGCAATCTCTCTCTCTTCGCCGCAATGCTGCACCTCTCTCGCTATTCTATCGCTAGTACAATAATCAGTGTTCCTCAGAGCTTTCCCAGTGTATACCATCTCCTCTATGTCGGGTACATAGTACCCATCTTGCAACACAATCCCACCCCTACTCTGTGCAACTCTCCAACCCAAGAGTGAAACGCTATTCTCACTCTTTCTTCTATTCAACTGCCGAGTTCTGGAACTCTCTCCCAGAATCAGTCTTTCCCTCTTCCTATGACTTGAATTGCTTCAAACTCAGTGTGTCCAGGCATTTTGGCTCGAACGTTCCTTGATTTTGGCCCTGTCACTCTTTCAACTCTGGGGGAGGCACTCGCTACAGGCAGTTCTGCCTTTTGTCTCCCTCACTCACATAGAAGAAAAAAACCCCACACACACACTATCTCTCTCTCTCTCTCTCTTCCTTAGTGTGTGGGTGTGTAAGAGAAGGGTGAGGGTGACATAAGGTGTGTGAGGGTGACAATTAGCCTGAGTGGTGTATCTCCATTCACATCACCCTTTTCCTCTCAAGAGAGAGAGAGAGAGAGTGTCTCTCTCTCTCTCTCTCTCTCTCTCTCTCTCTCTCACACACACACACACTACAGTATGTATGTTATTCTGACTATTCATTTATAAATATATCAATTGATCAATATCTGCATACTGTTCGTAATCTATCAAAGTATCCACCCATCCATTTCCATCATATAGAGTATATTAATAATATGCACATTCATAATATATAGATCTATAATAAGAACGTTAAAAAAACAATAGTGAACTAGAGTAAAAAATGCGGTCGTTTTGTTAAAGGACAATTACCCCAATGACCCCAAGTTCGTACCTCGAAACCGCGAAAATATAAAAAAATTGAGGTTCGAACTTGGAGGTTCGTTTTCCGATTTTGGGTCCCTTACTGCAAAGTTCCATTTTCGTGTCTAGATCTACTGTAGTCTATGCCTTAGCATAACAATTATCTGTCATTGATCTTCCTTGTAATAAGCCCTTGATCGCATCTGACCTAAAACCTTTCCTACCATGAATTATATACAAACCAAGTTGATATCCATTTCAAGAAAAATAAAAGTACAGAAAAAGTTCCTTCCTGACCGTAAAATGATAGGCACAATTATGCGATAGAAATTCACTATACTAACATGGTTGATACAGTAATATTTGGTTTGTTTAATGCGCTAATTTGCATACTCATTATTACAATACACTTTTCCTGTCTACATATGAATTCCAGTCACGGAAGGATATGGTCAATATTATTGACACGCGAAGTAACATAAAAGTTCATGGAGCCGTCATGTTTTCTATATACAAGTATATGATTAAAGGGACACTTGTTTATAATGTAATAATACATACATTAAATACCTAATCATTCCTGTCGTTGAATATATAGCAAAATACAAGCAAAAATCAATCACGCAAGTACTCTTTATGTAAAATGCTAGATCATTTCCGAAGTCTAGACTGTGCACGTGAAATAGCTATATACTACTAAATTTTACAGAACGAACATAAAGTGCGTTTGAATACTCTTTCAATAACATGTATACCTGATAGTATTGCTCTGTCATTCATCTAAATTGCACCAGATTTTAGGTGAAATACATAAAGCGTTACAAACATAGTAATGAAACCTGACAATATATTTTTAGATACAGAATACGAATTAAAGCTGTTCCAAACCCCACCTAATAATGCAGGTAAGTGTTTAGCTAGTGTACTGAGAAAGACAGAAACTAATAACAAACCCAAGTACCCACATAACCTCCTCCCAACCCAGTCCCAACTAAAGTCCGGAACACAAAGAACGATACCCCGACCATTGAGCGACAGAAGTTGACGCTGTTGAGTGAAGCAATAACACTGACAATATCCGTAACAATATACATCCCAGCAGCAACAGCATTAGTACTGGCCGGCAACTGTTTTATTTGTACACGGGGGGCAGCGGCTACTAAACGAAATGGATGCCGGGGGAATTTGCCTTGATAACAGATGTAAAAAGTGCCGACCAGGTGACGGGATGAATAGCAAAGAGATGTAATAGGCTAACAACATGCCAACGATAGTGTGATTGTGGGATGTAGCTACGATGGTGATTGTAGCATGAGGTTATGAGAATGATTGTATTATTTGGCTAAGATAGTTATTGCGAAATGTGGATATGATGGGGATTGCATTGTGTTGCTATGATGGTGAGTGTAATATTTGGATATGATGATGATTGTACAGTATTATGTGGCTACAAGGGTGATTGTAATGTGTGGCTATGTTGGTGATTGTAATATGCTGTTATGATGGTGATTGTAATATGTGGCTACGAGGGTGATTGTAATGTGTGGCTATGTTGGTGATTGTAATATGCTGTTATGATGGTGATTGTAATGTGTGGCTATGTTGGTGATTGTAATATGCTGTTATGATGGTGATTGAAATATGTGGCTACAAGGGTGATTGTAATGTGTGGCTATGTTGGTGATTGTAATATGCTGTTATGATGGTGATTGTAATGTGTGGCTATGATGGTGATTGTAATATGCTGTTATGATGGTGATTGTAATATGTGGCTACGAGGGTGATTGTAATGTGTGGCTATGTTGGTGATTGTAATATGCTGTTATGATGGTGATTGTAATGTGTGGCTATGTTGGTGATTGTAATATGCTGTTATGATGGTGATTGTACAGTATTATGTGGCTACAAGGGTGATTGTAATGTGTGGCTATGTTGGTGATTGTAATATGCTGTTATGATGGTGATTGTAATGTGTGGCTATGATGGTGATTGTAATATGCTGTTATGATGGTGATTGTAATATGTGGCTACGAGGGTGATTGTAATGTGTGGCTATGTTGGTGATTGTAATATGCAGTTATGATGGTGATTGTACAGTAATATATGGCCACGAGGGTGATTGTAATATGTGGCTATGATGGTGATTGTAATATGTGGCTATGATGGTGATTGTAATATGTGGCTATGATGGTGATTGTAATATGTGGCTATGATGGTGATTGTAATATGTGGCTATGATGGTGATTGTAATATGTGGCTATGATGGTGATTGTAGTATGTGGCTATGATGGTGATTGTAATATGTGGCTATGATGGTGATTGTAATATGTGGCTATGATGGTGATTGTACAGTATTATGTGGCTACGAGGGTGATTGTAATGTGCGGTTATGAGGGTGATTGTATTATGAGGCTACGGTGGTGATTGTAATATGTGGCTATGATGGTGATTGTCATATGTGGCTATGATGGTGATTGTCATATGTGGCTACATGGTGATTGTATTATGTGCCTACGATAGTGATTTTAAAATGTGGATATGGTGGTGACAGTGATACGATTGTTATTATTGTGGTTACGATATCGAGTGTGTACTGTGGCTACGATTATACATAATCTGGCTCAACGGTGATAGTATGATGTGGCTACCATGGTGTCTGCATGGTGTGGCTACTGTGGCAATTATATGAAGTAACCAAGATATTAATATTATTGTATTATAGTTACGGAGGTCCTTGTATGATGTGGCAACAAAGCTTACACTATACTCTGTTTTTTTCCAGCTGACGGTAAATTGCTATGTCTTCAGCTTGATTCCTCCGCTATTATACAGGTTTTGTAGCGAAATGTGTTAAATATTGACACTTGACACTAATATGAAGCAGAGTCATAGGTTGTGTTTTGGAATGTGTTCTACGTGGAAATTATGGACCTTATTTTCTACCGTATAGGCCTAACCAGTAAGTAATGTCCCAAACCAAACTATTCGGTCTGAAGAAATTCAATATTGTTATCATGGTCTCTTCCCGAGGAGGTCATTATTGGATATGATCTACCATTACACATTTCCCTGTGGTAGAATACGGTAAACTATTGTATTTTTAATAAATAGAGGTACACAAAAAAAAAAAACGAAACCAATTTAAAAAAACTTTTCTCACAACTTTGTTGAAAATCATCAACTCAATTACTGGTCTAGGAGAGGGGCAATGTATATGAAGGAGTTGACCCTGACGGAGGGGGTGTAGGTAGGTAGGTAGGTAGGTGTGGCCAAGCCCTAGACAGCGAGTAATGCAGCAGGTGACAGACAAGAGGCCCGGACACTACCTGACCCAACGCCACCTTACCTAGGCTATTCTCGTGAAGGCTATGTGATTATACTGGTCTGTTGCTGCTCCTCCTCTGTGGCCTCCTACAAGCGTCTTGGCGATAATCTGACGTAAGCAACAGTTCTGACGGAGAATGTGGCACGAACGCAGAAAGTGGATTTAGAGTTAGCTCATAATTCAAAATAGACTGTACAGTATATATACAGTATCTTACTTAATGACAAATATCCCATTGGAAGTAAGACAGTTTGAGTGGCTGAATTGCTTAATGTTGTTGAAAAAATAACCACTCTTTGCGGATCATCAATATTCTTATAGCTGAAACGAATACTAGTCTAACACGAGAGATGGATGGTAGTATAATGAAAGTATATTGTCTAAAAAGGAAAACTTTGATATATCTTATCAATCGAGATGAGCCTAACTCTCTTCAGCTCTGTTTTTTAGTGGAAATTACTAAGCAAAATTAAAGGATTGGAGCTATATAAATAATTCATAAATGCAAATAATATTACTTTAACTAATTACCACACATGCAAGATAATTGAACTAGAAGGATTAATTGTTTCTGATTCAACATACACCTAACACATCTCCCTTCCCAGCCAGACCCCCAACCCGGATCCCCAACCAAAGATCCCTCAATCTTTTCCCTTTTCTTGATTTCACCTCCCTTCTCTGTGATCGGGAATAGATTATAGATTATTGAAGTCAGCGGTATCAAAGGTAGCCATAAATTCCGTGTGCCCGACATCTTTATAGCGGATCATACGTACCCGTCCGCTCAACACGTCCGCTTCTCCGCTGACTGATCGCTGCCCCATAACCGTATTGATTCGGTTCAATGGGAATATTGTTTTTGCGTATTTGCTCTGGGGGCCTGTGTGTTTGTGTGATGGTGTGTGAAGGCGGTGGAGTGAGAGAGTGAGGGGTGGGGGGCGTGTGTGTGAGTGTGTGTGTTTGTCACCGTCAACTGTCTTATGGTGTGTGTGTGTGTGTGTGTGTGTGTGTGTGTGTGTGTGTGTGTGTGTGTGTGTGTGTGTGTGTGTGTGTGTGTGTGTGTGTGTGTGTGTGCGCGCGCGCGCGCGCGCGTGTCAGTGGCAAAGTGAGAGAGTAAGGGGTGGGGGGCGTTCATGTGAGTGTGTGTGTTTGTCGCTGTCAACTGTCTTAAGGAGTGTGGGGGGGGGGGGTGTTATAAAATTATGCATGCATATGTTCCGATATGTGTCGGAATGAATGTGTGTAGTGTACAATACTATATGTATATGCAAATGTTCGTATAAAGGCATGTTCATTATCAACACATAATGCACATCCTACGTATTTAAATATAATAATATGCTTAAATGATACACAGAAGTGATGGTGCATGTAGTGTTGAGGTGTTTGTGTGTGCAGGAGACACTGATTTAATGAAGGTGATCTGCCCCAAGTGTAAGTGTGGGCTAAGGATGACACAAAAAAATATACCACCATCGTAAATGTTTTGGAGTGAAAAATGCACACCGTACAATAAGTATTCTATTAAAACGGATAGCCTTGTAGAGAATTGTTAGTACTAAACAAGCATCAAATAATAGCTTCGCCTCTCACGCACAGTTCCAAAAGCGTCTATCCCTATAATCTACACGCTATATTATGACGCAACTCGTAAATATGTCGGAGGAAACGCAACAAATAATATCCACCTTCACACAAAATCCGGGTCAATGTATCAAACTTCTCAATCCGAATAATAATTTTCATATGTTACCCCTAAACGATTTTAATTGAAGGGGTTAGCCTATAATATATTACAATTAACGATTTATTACGATGCCTACTAATGTTTTTGCTATTCTAACTGGCACCACACATCGTTTACCTTGGAATATATATCTCGGCTAATCAAACTCTGCTGACCAATTCAACTGCAGAATTTGCTTTAATATAATTCAGTGTATCGTCAAGCACTATTGTGCAGCTTAAATGGAACTTTCGAGTGAAAATTGTTCATACTCCCAAATCACATTGGCAGTGAAAGGTTAATTCAACCTCTCTTTGTCAGCTTAATCCACCTAACATCTCTAACTTATGGTACATTGGGGAGGTTATGAATGGAAAGTTCCCAACAAGATAGGTGGATTGATTAGGACAAGGGATCTAACTGACCGAGAGATGCTTAATAGAGACCCTCCCTCCTCGACACTTAATTGCGCATTTTTTCAGAGATTACCCCAACATAATTTGTTTATAGTTCACACATTGTCAAGAGAAGGTAGGTATACATTTAGTAATACCTAATGTGATAAACAATAGTTAAACTGTTGTTACACTGTACTTTGCAGAACAGGCAAGAACAGATTGTGTACTTTAGTACTTAACCCCTTCTGTACCGGCTACGTCTTTTCAAATTTATGCTAGCTATATTTAGACGATTTGTTACAGTTTAAAAGTATCTGAGTTAGTAAGAATGGTTAAGTGGGATAGTTCGAAGCCTGTAAATTGGTGGAAGTTCTTCTTAAACTGAATAAAATCGCCTAATAGTAGCCATAACTAAGTTAAAAGGTCGTAGCCGGTACAGAACGGGTTAATCCGAAAACAAGTCAACTGAAAAAAGGGTGTCCCTAATTCCCGGATCGTAGGAAAAGTTGAGCCGGGATCCTTCGACTTACTTTCTCTGTGTGAGGCTCGCGTCTGACAGATATATGCCGGGCCCCGTATCTCTACCCCATAAACTAAATGCCAATCACACCACGTCACATCCTTTACACTCACCACTAATATAATGCAATACCCGATATCCCACCACCAGCTTTCCAATACTGTGCTGAAGGAGACCCAGGCGACGGTGTGTTTCTTGAAAGGAGGGCACAGAAAGCGCGAGATATATTATATATTTATATTTAACAAACACAAACACACACACACACACACACACACACACACACACACACACACACACACACACCATCTAGGCCTACTTACATATGTTCTATATATATATATATAAAAGGCTAATGGTAGAACTGGGAGAGTAATTTTCCACAGTTAAAAAAACACTGTTTACACCGATTCTTAATTCGCAGAACACTACATTACAAAACTATCTATAGGGCCTTGGGTGGGGCTTTGGTTTAACAGGCGCTTCCGCACCCTCCTCAGCTCCCCGCCTTTGAGTGGCTTCGGTCACCCGGGCTTTATTAGTGGTAAGCAGGGAGGGTTCTGTGGGGGCGCTCGTGTATGGCCTTGGCCGTGTTCTGGATCTTGGGGCTGTTCGGCCAGACAGCCTGGGGAACAGCAAAAAAAAAAAAAAAAATCTATCTATAGGCCAAGCATATTATTACAAGCTGCGACAACATGGGAAGGAGTGACGAGACCACAATTTACGAGAGGAGTAGAGACAGCTGGCCCTAAGTTACTAGACAGGACGGGAATGGGAGTGACAGTCGAGGATACATTCGGTTCAGCAGGCATTAGAAAACCCACTTTTTTAAATGCTGCAGCCCCGATGTATGTACAAGGCTTGCCGGGGAGGTGTGGCACCCTATCTACTGTATGCTAAATATGATCCGTCCAAGCTGAATACATTTTAAGGATAGCAAAAGAAGGACAGACATATGTTTTTAGTACAGCTATGATTCTAAGATAGTCCAGAGCTATGCAGTACAGTTTTTGACGAATTTTGCATAAAGAGACAGTGACAGTTACTCCAGTCTTCCAAAAACTGATTAACTTCTGGTGTTTGTTAACCAGGCAATGTTTTGTTTTTACTTGTTTCATCAATCTATTGTTTACTATGTATATATTCTTATTCTTATTCTTATTACTAGTATTTTATTGTATTTATTATTTCTTAAACGACAGAAACATTGGCCTAGACTGATATCACCTTCGACAGTGCTACCACAGTGAACCATTATGGGAGCCTTTTTTCTTTACTTCTTACTTTATTATTATTTTTTTAACGACCGCTACGAGGGTGATAAAAGGCGTTAATTATATGAACTTTCTATTAAGACTGGCTGTAAAATTATTCACGCTCTCTTAATACGCATGAATAAAGATGAGCTTAAGACGGACGGGTGAGGAGGAGGAGGAGATGAGAAGGAGGAGAGGAGGTGGGGAAGGAGGAAAGGAGAGGGAGGAAGAGGGGAGAGACGAGAAGGAGGAGGAGGAGGAGGGGAACGAGAAGAAGGAGAGGAGGTGGTTGAGAAGGAGGGGGAGGATGGGGAGGAGGAGGAGGGAAGAAGAGGAGTGGGGGAAGGAGTAAGAATATCATGAGGACGAGGAAAGGAAAAGGTAGAGTTGGAAAATGGAAGAAGGGAAACAAGGAAGAAAGAGACATTGAGGAGGAAGAGGAGGACCTAGATTAGGAGGAGGAGGAAAAATCATGAGAGGAAGAGGAACATGAGGAAAAGTAGTAAGGAAAGTAACAGTGAAATTAAGGAGAGGCAAAAAAAAATCACGAAATAACTATAATATACGTAAGAATGCTCGAGCAAATTATAAATAATGCTAATAGATATATTTGCATAATGCACCTAGAAGAGATAAACCATATAAGTGTAGGGAATACAAATCGACAAGGATATAATATAATAGCGTAAGTGAATATACTGAAGGATAAAAGGGGAGGATTATTAAAGAGACAATGTTCAAGTACAAGAATTGAGAGATAAGTTGGGGAAGCGAAGGAGGTGAATAAGAAGGATGGTATCGTTTCTTGAGAGCTTGACAATTTATTTGTTATCTTTAATAGCTCAGAGTACCGTATTGAGCAGGAAGGGGAAACTATGGAATAGGGATAATGTCTCCGTAAACAGATATTGCAATATTTTTTTTTTCTTTTTTTTTGTATTTCCATCTTGAATAAAAGTTTTACCCATCACAAGTTACTGTACATCAGATATAGAGTTACTTATTATATCTTTCACGGTTTTGAAGCTAATTTAAGAACTTGCCTCACCTAAGATTGTGTAGTTATTATACCTCCCACGACCCTCCTTCCTTCACCGGCAAAAGGGAACACAAAAACTCAGCTGTCACGCTCACTCTAAACAGCTGTAAATAATAAATGATATACAGCAGCATACGTAATCGCTGTTTTGACGGACGGGGAGGGGGAGGAGAAGAAGGAAGCTTTGGCAGCGACTCGATGGCTGAGTGGGTTAAAGCTCCCTGCTCCGGTTTGGGTGATGGCCTGACATAGTTTTTGGGTTAGAATTCTACTCACAGCCGGTTCAGTTTGTGAGATGGATTCAATCTTGCTACCGCCTAGTCCGTAACCAAATGCATTCAGTCCTCTGTAACCACTCGTTCCACTTGTTCCTGGTCAATAAACTGCTAAGATTCTTACTAACCTTCGTAACTTTGTTGTTGTTGTGTGTGTGTGTGTGTGTGTTTTTTTTTTTTTTTTTTTTTTTTTTTTTTTTTTTTTTTTTTTGGGTGTTATAGACCAATACGATAGTTAGGTTTATTTGGTTCTTGCCTCTTATTTTGGTTGATGACCTGATTCGCGGGTTCAAATCCTGTTGGTTGTTGGTCAAGCGTGTGAGGTAGTTTTTATATGCTAACGCTAGTTCACGTCAAATTGTAAAGGAGGGAGACAAATCCATAGCATCGTTCAATAATAATGTATTCTGCTTCATTCCCTGTACCTTGTCCCAGGCCAACCCCTGAAGCGGTTTCTCTTAAGCTATATAATGTTTCTTTCAATGATGTGAATCGTTGGCGTGGTCGATATAAGTTTTGCTTTCAGTATGGGTGAAAGCTCGAAATTTGCTGAATACTGGATGACTATGTGGGGTGGACTATCTATGCTAATGAAAGTCCGCAATGATATCAAATAACCTGAAACATCCCACTGTCCACGAATACCAATGACTTGTTTTATATCCTATATTGTAAAATGTCCCTGTCCAAACTAATAAACGGTTCACCAAGCCTTTCATTTATATATATGTATTATCGTTTCAGTGAGGAACTACATGAACGAAGGCGGTGCTGGTTGGGGGGAGGGGCGTCGACTAACTGGGGACAGAGGTGCATGGGGGCGGTTCGTTCGTGGCCACCCCTTCGGGGATCACGGCGTCAGGCAATATAGATAGATCGTTTCATTCTGTTTCTCCTATTACTATAAAAATAAATAATAGTAATAATAATATATATTACTATTATGATCATTATAGTCCTATTATTACCAATACAGTGTCATTACTAATTCACCATTATTTCCATGTTGAATAAGTTAATATTGATTTTCTCCCCAGATTTTAAAGAGTAAGGCGAGGGGGAAGGGGGGGGGGGGGGGGGGGGCTGGCAACTGAAGAAATGTGTTGCCCCTTTTTCTATATGACAGACGAAAACACGATTATGATAAACCAAACTATTATTGTCACTTATTCTACGACAGGCGAAAACTCAGTTGTGATAAATAAAGCGGGCCGGAAAAAAATACTGGATACGTGTTTGTTGGTTCGCGCGAATGAGAGTGTGGGTTAATATTTATACAAAGCCGAGACATTTCAAGGATGGACTGGCAACTAAAAGGAGGGGCACTAGACAGGTGGATCATATGAGAGGATGGATGGGGAGGGTGGGAGAGGGAGGAGGGAGGTGTAGGTGTGGTGGTGGTGGTCTTTATATAGGCTACCGGTATGTGTTTTGTGATATGATGTGGTGTGGTATGGTGTAATGTTGTGTTGTGTGATGTGGTGTGATGTAGTGTGTGCGTGTGTGTGTGTGTGTGTGTGTGTGTGTGTGTGTGTGTTTATATGGAAGAGACAGGGCAGGAAAGGTTGTATGTGTGCGCGTGTGTGTGTATGGGAGATAGAGAGACATGGGACGAAGGATGAGGGAGATGATGGAGATGGAAGGTGTAGGGGCAGGACGTGAATAGGCAGGGAAAAGTCGAGGTAAGAGATGAATGGATAGGAAGGGGGGCAAAGGGAAGGGGGGGGGGGTGGAGGGGAGTGAAAGAAGGGAGAGGTAAGAGACACAAGGAGAGGGAGGAGAGCAGGGGAAAGAAGAACAGGATAGAGAAAGAGAAGGGAAAGGGAAGAGAAGACGTAGGCACAAGAGATGGAAGAGTGGAGGGAGTGGAGAGAAAAGAGGAGAAGAAGGATGACGGAACTGAGGAAGAAGAGGAAGGGTGAGAGATGGGAGGCACAGGGAAATTGAAGGAGTGGAAGGGGTGAAGGGAAAGTGAAATAAAAGATAATAGGGAGAGGGATCTAAATTTAAGGTAGTGTTGAGATAGGGACATGTAGGCTAAGCTGACCAGAGAAGAGGGTGTGGAAAGTAAGATGGTGTAAAGTTATGCAAAATAAACACCTACAGTATGTTGGCTCGAAAGAAATATAGATGGATAAAATGGAGTAGTATACAACATGCAATATGCAAAGTAAAATAGAAAGCAAAAAAGGGAGATAAGAAATGGCAAATGGGAAACGAGTTTGGTGGAGAAATGTAGGAATTGATAAGTGAAGCTGAAATAAGAACCGGTTATGAACTATAAAATAAGAACAAATAGACCGACACACCTAAATTATAAAGGGTCTATAATTGAGGACAGGTGGCGCAAGGAGCAACAGGAAACATCATGGAAATATATAAAATGCGACACACACACACACACACACACACACACACAGTTGTTAAGTTTTTAGGGGAGGTGTGGTGGAGTGGTCATGCCACTGGATTGGTAATCCAATGGACCCGGGTTCAAATCCCGATATGTCAATGGGAAGATATTATTGGGATTGAATTTGTGCTGTACCTAGTATCAGTGCATTACCACAAAGCCCACCGAAATGCCAAAAAAATACCCTCGTTGTTCCCTGATTAAATAACACTGTATGAATATTCCCATATTCAAAATATGTTACAGGGGGACAATGCCTAGTGAGTTCACTGCTCAATAGGTGGCGTTCTGAGAGTGAGGGTCTGAGTCTGGAGGGTGAGACGGTGAAGCACTTGAGCGAAGCAACCGGCCGCTTCAGAGATGGAGCTGCTTCGAGCCATGATGGATGCTTCGCATGTCTCACTCCCCAGACTGGAACAAGACCTCACGGGCTTCACCGTGTTGGGCGGTGGAAAGTACAGGCTCTCAGCCTATGCCCGAGAGGGAGTAGTTGGAATATAGAAAAAAAAAAAAAAAAAAAAAAAAAAAAAAACACACACACACACACACACATATATATATATATATGCATTGGTTAAGAGGACAGGAAAGGATAAAAGAAACAAATTAATATATCTTATCACAGAAAGACAAAACAAAATATATATAAACAGCAGAGGAAATTAGAGTAGATTAGAGAGGAAGTTGTAAAGTGTAGCGAAATCAAAGGACATAAATAGAGATACATAAGGATAGAGATATGGACAGGGAGCAGGATGAGTGAGAGAGGGAGGCACTAACAAGCACATACAAGGATACAGAGAAGCAGGGCAGAGTAAAAATAGAGTGTGTGAGGGCGTGGACGGTATAGAGACTTGTATGAACGACGAGAATAAAGAAATGGATAAGTGAGGGACAGTTGTATAAATATAGATTGAAAGTAAAATATTAAGTAGATACATTATCCCTTTCAAGACCCAATTACGTATTGGCTAGTATTAGACGATTTTATTCATATTAGGAAGCATATATGGAAATCAAAGAGTTAATTGAGATAGTCTTTACCCTTATAATTCCAACAGGTTTTTCCTAAGCTGTCAACAATCGTCTTATGCCAGCCAGAGTAAACTGTCCAATTGCGTCATAGTTTTCAAAGGGTTAAACTTTTAAAGGGTCGCTGGGAAGAGCAAGCAAGGCAGGGAAAATGGAAGACTAAATATACTGAAGTGTCGGATAATATTTGAAGTGGTAGTAAACACAAAGAAATAAGGGGTTGAAACAAGTCTTGATACATGCAAAAGGGAAAAGGAATACGTGCAAAAACCGGTGGATAGTAAAGATTGAGCGCAACACGTATTATATTGGAAATCAATGGAAGCTGCACTGAAAGGATAATTGAGAAAGGATTACAATGACATTCAAATAAAATATAACACCTTTCCGAGGCTACTTCAGGTAGTAGTAGTAGTAGGAGGAGGAGGAGCAAGGGAGCTCAGTAGAATAAATATCTCCGCCACACGACCATTTTGGATTAGGGTTGGAAAGTGTGGGGTATATAGAGCAAGAGCGAGAGCGAGAGAGAGAGAGAGAGAGTGAGAGTGAGTGTGTGTGAGAGTGAGAGTGAGAGTGAGTGTGTGTGAGAGAGAGCGAGAGAGAAGAGAGGGTGTTGCTGTCCATCACACTTTGCATAATGTCAGACTCCCGCCGCGCCCAGAACAAAGACGTACGACCGACCGACCGACGCAGATAGTGATCACACCCTCGTTAATTTAGAAGTAAACCAGGTGGATACTAACTTTGTATTTTGTTTCACCCTCGGCGGGGAATCAGGAAGTGGAGGAGGGAGGTCAAGAGGGTAACAGGAATTGGCGTGGAAATTTACAGCCCATTTGTTCTAGCCCTTTCTGAGGTTAGGGGTCAAGATTTCTGGCTTAATTTATAGTGAGGAAATATAAGTTTTTCACAGCCGTATTAGTAAAACAAACATGGCAATGCAGTAATAACGTAGAACTCATAGTTAGCAAGAACCTGATCTTGTAATTGGTCTAGTGGAGAGCGTCTTCACTTCCTACCCAGAATTTGCGCCTGCTCAATAGTGACATTTTGGTACCGTCTCCCTTGATGAATGGGATGGGTAATAGTCTCTGTTGGCGCGAAGAGAAATGGCACTCAATAAAAAACCTGAGATTATTATTATTATTATTATTATTATCTGGCATATAACTCCTCAGGCCATAACTCATCATCCTAAAATTGCCACCTCACCTGTTCTCCTAAGCCCATTCGCTCAGTCACTTTTATTACTCGCCCCACCCCCTCCAACTACATAAATTACTCACCCTCCTGTATTATACTTCAACTCGTTTAATCCCTCATTTTCCCCAACTCGTTCATTTACTCAAGCTCGTCCTGCCACTCATCCTTAAAGTTGCCCTTCACTACTCGCTTTTTGTCCGACTCGTCATGTAACTATAGTCACCTCTACCGTCTTCCCTCACTCGTACTCCCAACTCATTTTCCTTAACTCGCCATTCACTCGTCCTCCCAAACTAGTTTTTCCCAAATACGTAATTTCATTTACCCTCCCAAATTAGTCCTCCCCTCACTCGTTCACCTACTTGTTCTCCATAACTCGTTCACCTACTTGTCCCTAACTCGTCCCCTCACTCGTACAACTACTTGTACTTGTCCTCCCCAACTCGTATATCCATTCGTCCTCCCCAGCTCTCCTTCCTTCCCTACTCGTCCTCCCTCAACTCGCCCCTTCCCTGCTCCCCCTTCCCCGAGTTGTCGCACCGAACAGCCCAACAACCAACCAACCGGACGCTGTCATAACCCGAACAGTGATTTATCCGTCAGTGGTGGCTGGTAAAAGGGGAGTGGACCGGAGTAGATAATAGGCTATGATGAATGGTTTATTGCCTCGACCCCTCCTCCTCCTCCCTTCCTCTTTCTCTCTCTTCCCCTTTCTCCTTCTTCGTTCTCCTTCTTTGTTGTTGTTCGCCTTAATATATTTTTCTCTTCTTCCTCTTGTCTACCTCGTCGTCTTTGTAGTCTCCCTTCTCCTCCTTTCCTTCTATTTCTTGCCGTTCTTTTTCTCCTTGCTTTCTTCCTCATCCTCTGTGTCGTTGTTGTCCTCTTCCTCATCCATCCTCACTCTCAACCTCTTTCACATTTGAACAACGGGAACATTAAACCTAACTCAAGGTGGATGGCTAGACAAAGAAAAAGAGACTGTGGTAACCCTTACTGTATATTCATATAGCAATACTATTATATTCGACACATCCAGACCATTGATTAAAACTTAGGAGGTACCATCAGGTCTTATAAGATTTATAAATCAACTCGTTAATACGTTAAAGAGGCCACAAGTGAAAGACCAGCACCCAAATTATTTGATGCATAAACAAATGTTCTGTAAAGATTGGTTAACAATGCCGGTGTCACATAAATGGCACTAGTTGTTCAATCTCTGTGTGTCATAGTGTATCCAGATAGGAACGAACCCTTTTAGTACAGTGAAGTCTATTATTATGGTGTGGTCAACATGGGGCGAGGTTATTCAGCTTTATAAAGGCCGCATGTGGTAATCAATCTCTGCCTGTTTCTTCAAGTCACTGGCATATAATTTACTTTATTGTTGTTAGCATTGAAGGATGCTAATCTACGTAGTGAATATTGCTCGTAATAAGTTACTTCAAGTAGCTCAATTATTAAAATAGAATAGCATCTTATTTATTGTATTTTGGATAATCTTGCACGACTATACTGTGTGTAGGAACAATACCTCGTAGACTATGGGTTAAACATTTCATGTCGATTAAATTTTGTTCGCAACTTTGAACATAATGCAGAAACAAGTATTTATTTTCCTGTCAAGATAATCTTGGACAGTATTATCTTTATTAATGCTCAATATCTAATAGAAACCTTGAGCATAATCGCAAAACACTAGCAGGTTATGTAATTAAATTAAGATATAATTATACATCATTAATGCAAATGGTGTTGAAGCTTTTATAAACAATCAATTTGCTAGAGAAACACATCCTGTCCCACAACAATGATTAAAGTGTACCATCACGACCATCTGTTAATTCGTCATATGAAGAGGGTGCGTTAAGTGGCGACCCCGACACTTAAATGAGGCAAGTGTCTCATCACAGTGTTTAAAGTGCTTCTTATCTTCCATACCTCAACAAACTCGAGATGAAGTACTGAGTTGTAGCCAACACTAACTCTTTGAAGAGTTAATGATGTTTCTTAGTTATATGTTGGCAACTATTAGACGATTGTATACAGTTTAGGAAGAACCTGTGGGAGTCAGGAGTTTACCCCTTTGGTAGCCAGGTATATTTCCTAGGCTGTATAAAATCGTCTAATGATAGCCAATAGTTGAAAATGAATACTTGCATACTGAACGGGTTAATATTATAATGCTCTCAATAAATATTGTATCATGTTATTTTAGCTACTACCGTACCAGATAATCTTATGCAGTTGAGGAAAACAGGAGTAACATAATAGTCTAAATGTCGAACAATTAGCGTAATGGGTATGCAATACCTACAGTATGCTATTCCACCGTTGGCATTACAATATTCGTAGGTTTGCGTATGTAGATTTATTATCGCTGAAAGTGTTACTTATGATCGTCTTCTAGGGTATCTCTATATACTAAATATCAGCTCCATATCTCAACATATGCGTTTATATGCTAAATATCAGCTCCATATCTCAACATATGCGTTTATATGCTAAATATCAGCTCCATATCTCAACATATGCGTTTATATGCTAAATATCAGCTCCATATCTCAACATATGCGTTTATATGCTAAATATCAGCTCCATATCTCAACATATGCGTTTATATGCTAAATATCAGCTCCATATCTCAACATATGCGTTTATATGCTAAATATCAGCTCCATATCTCAACATATGCGTTTAACCCCACCTGGATTATGGTTCTGAGGAGTATAGGTAAATACAACATGAGACTAATACTTTGTCATCATTACCTAGTTGAACGACACTTGCTTATTATTCGAACGCCTCCTCCATATTTAAGTGTACGGCCGTAATACTCTTACTACCTCTAGCGTGCCCCCGTCTTCTAGCCTTCCTCCCGTCAAGCTTTTGTCAGTGTTATCAGTCCACTCCCTCATGTTGACTAATTATCTGTCTCCCTTCAGCCTTCCTTCACGCTCACGGTATGTCTGTCTCCCGTGTAAGGTGTACAGTCACGTAGCAAATTTTGTGGATATCCCATGTGTTTGTGCTAATAAAATCGTTGTGATATGCACGTGGTTTGTTTTAGATTCAGGGATATATATGGTTTTATTTTGTTTTATGTTTATCAAATTGCTTTCACATATCAGCCTACATATATATTCATGATGAAAATATGAGGGCCACGACTTTTGTGAGTGTACTTGCTATGGATTTGATTTTTGAGTGTGCACTATTGAATCCTTGGCATTCTTCGATACATATATTATAGAATATGGAGGGTTTCGAAATACACATTCAATCCTGGGGCCGACAGTTAAAATGGATATAATATTTTTACTCTCAAGTATTATAATTATTCTTAAAATACTATGCTAATGCTATTTGTTTAATATTTTGCATATACAACTTCATTTCATTTCTATTCACGGTAAAGCTTCTCATCCATGTAGCTTTCTCCAATTATTCTAGCCATTGTATAACACGTTGAATCCCATAATTCTTCTCTATATTTATCACTCTTCTCGCCATTCCATAACCTGTTCAACTACATAATTCTTCTTTATATTTATCACTATTCTAGCCATTGTATAACCTGTTCAACCACATAATTCTTCTTTATATTTATCACTATTCTAGCCATTGTATAACCTGTTCAACCACATAATTCTTCTTTATATTTATCACTATTCTAGCCATTGTATAACCTGTTCAACCACATAATTCTTCTTTATATTTATCACTATTCTAGCCATTGTATAACCTGTTCAACCACATAATTCTTCTTTATATTTATCACTATTCTAGCCATTGTATAACCTGTTCAACCACATAATTCTTCTTTATATTTATCACTATTCTAGCCATTGTATAACTTGTTCAACCACATAATTCTTCTTTATATTTATCACTATTCTAGCCATTGTATAACCTGTTCAACCACATAATTCTTCTACTATTCTAGCCATTGTATAACCTGTTCAACCACATAATTCTCCCCTATGTTTATCACCGTCTTCCTCAAGTAGCTCCGTCCTTCCCCTCCATGGCTATACGTCAGATCTCTTATCTCGCCTCCTTTTTCACCTCATTATGCTTATTTCCACAATATATGGCCCTGTTTACTGCACATGTCTCTCGGCGCCACATCTGCTTATTTCCATCTCGCGTCTCTCTCCATCTCGTCTCGCTAATTTTACGCTTCATTCCATTTCGTTGTATGCTTTGTAAATTGTCCATGTTACTGACTCGACTCATCCTTCCACTTTATCTTCCATCTCCACATAATGTTCAACTCAAATTTAATCAACGATCGTATTCTCATTCATCTACATCTCTTCATTTATTCATGGCCAGTTATTTCCCTCTCTCTTGATTCCACACAAATTATCATCAATGTTTTCTCCGAACTATTGCTCTTGACTGTACTTCTAATATCCTAGATATTGACTTATTCGTTTTATGCAATATAGATGTATACGGATTATAAAATGTTCCCTAGTTACAGCGAGGTTTGCCTCTGTTGCTAACTTCCAAAACATCTGGTGGGATCAAGGCGGACGATAAAATGCAGATAGCGTCAGTCAAACGTTACGATTATTTACAACATAAAAGAAAAATTAAGATTAAAACACAAAACATTGCTTTAAAAGAAGTTGATTAAAGACACTGACACCGATCAAGTTATTTAAGTTTTACCTAATTCATATTGATATGGAAAATTATTTACTACAAACTGTAAATGTATTATTTTTGACAATCTATTTGAAAACATTATTACTTGTGTCAATAAATCATCTTCATTAGTAATGTATTATAATGATGAATGATTTAACAATTCTAACATATATAACCCAAATTCATCAAGAGTATTTATACACACAAAGTATATTTCTCTACAAATTCCAGTCTTAGGAGAATTATTAAATTCAATTTAATAACAATATATTGATGAAAGGGCAAATCTGTGTGCTTACTGTCTACCAAATCTGTATGTGCTTACTGTCTACCAAATCTGTGTGCTTACTGTCTACCAAATCTGTGTGCTTACTGTCTACCAAATCTGTGCGCTTACTGTCTACCAAATTTGTGCGCTTACTGTCTACCAAATCTGTGTGCTTACTGTCTACCAAATCTGTGTGCTTACTGTCTACCAAATCTGTGTGCTTACTGTCTACCAAATCTGTGTGCTTACTGTCTACCAAATCTGTGTGCTTACTGTCTACCAAATCTGTGCGCTTACTGTCTACCAAATCTGTGCACTTACTGTCTACCAAATCTGTGTGCTTACTGTCTACCAAATCTGTGTGCTTACTGTCTACCAAATATGTGTGCTTACTGTCTACCAAATCTGTGTGCTTACTGTCTACCAAATCTGTGTGCTTACTGTCTACCAAATCTGTGTGCTTACTGTCTACCAAATCTGTGTGCTTACTGTCTACCAAATCTGTGTGCTTACTGTCTACCAAATCTGTGTGCTTACTGTCTACCAAATCTGTGTGCTTGCTGTCTACCAAATCTGTGTGCTTACTGTCTACCAAATCGATTTGTATGAGAACATTCTGAATTGGACTGGTCACTAATATCACTCAAGGATGGATGATTGTTTGAAGGATATGCTGTGTACTGATTCATATGATTATTAAGTTGTTGTTACGGTATTTTCTATGCATAGGAATATAATGGTCGTTCATTGCTCTGTCCTGCTTAGTAACTCACATTTCAAGTACTCAAGCCGCCAATGGGAAGATTTACGCAACAAGAAAGTACGTTACGCAAATGAAAAGTTATGTGTCAGGATTAGATGGAAAATAGAGAGCACAAAAAGTTTATAATATATACGAGGCGTATCGTTTATATATGATTGTATGTGTGTATTTCTCGTCCAATAATATTATAACCTATTAATTTAAGTGGGTTTGCTAGTGTTTTAGGCTTTAATTAACATTATGTATATCAATGTACAACAATATGTTTGTATTTCAATTTGTCAGCTTATAAAGTGGTGGTAGCCTATATGGATTTAGCTATACCATATAAACCTGAATTCTTTATGCATGGAAATGATCAGCCCTACAAAAAACTAACTTACATTGCTTCAAACAATTGCTACATAAAACTAACTTACATTGCTTCAAACAATTGCTACATAAAACTAACTTACATTGCTTCAAACAATTGCTACATAAAACTAACTTACATTGCTTCAAACAATTGCTACATAAAACTAACTTACATTGCTTCAAACAATTGCTACATAAAACTAACTTACATTGCTTCAAACAATTGCTACATAAAACTAACTTACATTGCTTCAAACAATTGCTACATAAAACTAACTTACATTGCTTCAAACAATTGCTACATAAATCGAAAGAAGAACACACAAGACCTAGGAATTGACCACTTCCGAGTTTTGGTCTATAAGGAAGTTGGAGCTGTGACCATCAATATTTAGCAGAATTATCAACTAAAATACAGTCATAATACAAATATAAATACAGTCATAATACAAATATAAATACATAAAACCAAATTGATCATACTTTTTATCCATTAGAAACCCACATTATTATTGCATATCTCTTTAATATCGATGATCACGGCTCCAACTTCCTTATAGCCTGAAACTCGCAAGTAGTCAATTACCAAGACCAAAGGTGTACTATTGGTCTTGGGAATTACTACAAGTCCTGGAGGCAATATATACTTACCCTAGCACTACAAAGACCTGGTAATATTATGTTGTTAGCCCGCGTTACGTAACCCACCTCCAGGTAGTATTCATGACAATCGTCAATAACCTTCCCTGTCTCTCAACTTGGGATTCTTTGCACTACATATCCCCACACTCACAACGCACACAAAACAAATATTAAATGAACAATAACAAAAACAATAATTATAACATAATAATGTATGATACATATAATAAATAAACAAAATAATTACTATTACAACTTATACTAACTCTATTCATATATAAATGAATAAACAATATTAAATATAGACACAATTACAATTTATTATGAACATAATATTGACTGGTATCGCACTAGATTAACTTATTTATATAAAATATTAATTCAACTGGAAAAGTTAATAGAAACCCATATTGCAACATGTCTCACTCAGTTATAATGGGAGCTCAATTTCCAAAGTGTACGGGATCGATTACAGAGAAGTTAGGCAAATCAATTCCCAAGGAAAGATAGTGATAGGTTAGGTATTGCTGAGTTAAGTTAGGGTGGGTTAAGTATAAGCTTGATTAGTAGCGTTGTTAGAATTACTTTATTCGGTACGTTTAAGTTTAATCTAAAGTTAATCTTGGTTATAATATAGATAAGTTTTTTGTTAGTCCAGAAATGATGAACATGGTACGATATAACTAATGCATTATTAACAGTAGAGAGTATGAAGCTGTCGATCAATCTAATCATACCCCAACTAATTTAACAGTACGGATTGAATGCCCTTAATAACTAAGCAATTATTCGAAAATTTAGGAAAACTACCATTGTAGAATAAGACACAGAAGTGAAGTAAATTCCTTCATTTACGTTTCAACAATAATCACGTTATTGTGATCTCTAACCATTATGACATGAAATTCCTTTCGTGTCAATGACTACGAGGAGGAAAGAAATGGAGGGATTAAGAGGAAAAAGAAGGAGAGGAGGACGAAGAAGAAGACGAAGGAGGAGGAGGAGGAGAAGGATTATCTGAAAGAATTGGAGGAGGGAAAGGAATAAGAACAAGAGTGGAGCAGGAATATTATGAGCAGCAAGAGGAGAGGGAGACTGGGGTGAGCTAGGGAGCCAAATGTCATCCGCCGCTCAATATCGCGTGACGGCCCTCGAAGAGTTATGTATTCCTGTGTATCATTAGACGTGTTTGGCTATCTGTACGTGTCCCTCGTTACCACCGGGCCACGGCGGCGTATCCCTGGGCAGTACCGCCACTCTCCCTGATTAATGCATTATCATTAATCGACTGACGGGCCAATGGGAAGAGGGAACGACAAGCCGACCTCACAACGACAACGACCACTGCCTGACGTAAAAACAATGGGGGAAGGAGGAGTAAGGTCAGCAAGAGGAGGGGGTGGAAGAAGAAGAGGATGAGGATTAGAAGGGGAGGAAGAGGGAGGGAGGGAGGGACAACAAGTGGAGGTGGTGGTGTTAGTGGACGAGAGGTATATTGTGGGATAATGGGGGTATAGATAGGGGTTGGTATTATCCCCTTTGCTTTCTTAGTTTTAAAGACATCCATCATGAAAAATTACATTGATTCTTTCACCACCAGCTTTTCGAACGCAGATATCCCCCTTTTTTGCTTGACATGTTTATTTCCATTATGCAGACAGACCCTTCCTCCTCAGAGCTCCTTCTCCTCCCCGCTTACTCATACTAAAGTATTTTAATATTGTTCTAAAGGCCTGTCATGTTAAAATCTCCGCCTCCAACTCCTCCCTTACATACAACTCCCTTTACTTATTAAAATTCTAGGCTTCCGTCATTCAAGCCTCTCATCCCCATCTCCCGCTCCACGCCCACACACACTGCACTTATTTCAGAAAATACATTTTGGGTCTCGTAATGAAATCTCCTTAGCCGCCTCTTCGTTTCCATACATGTTTTGTTTTATAATTGTCGTGGCTTGTGTCACGCAGTTTCGTCTATTACCACACCTCTATTCTATACAGGATTGCTGCAAGACAGCTCGTGAAAGCAATACTCTCTGCTTACTGTTTGATCACGTAAGGTATACTAGCTTTAACTCTCCAAAGCCTATCCTTCCAAAAATTCCTTCACATTATGCTGGTCAAGTACATACCCTTTTTTGAGCTCCCAACAAACTTAAGTTAATTGAATATACCTGAATTCATCATTGTATATAGATTTTGCAGGCAAAGGTCATAATATTGTTCAGTAGGTCCACCAAGCCAATTCCTCCACCCGCACCGCTTCTTCACTCAGAACATAGTTCGGCAAATACCATTTGTCTTTGCATCTCAGAGGATTTGTATTACGCACACGCATTGAACAAATCGTTAACATGATACTATATTTACAGTTTTTCGCAATACTTATTAAGTAACCTATTATCAATATCTTAATTGTCTATATATTTGAAATATTAACTTTGATTCAATACCACAATTTATTCTTAAATACACACTATTTATTCTTCCTCCTATTTCTCCAAATTAAACAAGATTTTTTTCTATATAAATATGTTCTTGCACTTCACATATTTTTTCTTATTATGGAACTCACCTTCAGCGTTTTGAGTAATCATATACTGTATGCCAAAGTTGTTGAACTTCACAAATGCAAGCGAAGACGGACGTTTTCAACACTTTATTGTTAGTGTCACAGTTTTTCCACACCTCCCACAATCCATCACTATATTTTATGTCGTGCCCAGTGGAGCTATAATTCACCGTAGTCTTTCCACTTACGTCTTTCATTGTCTCTGTTCACCCGTACTATTTTGCTGATACATTGTTTTGTTTTTCTCCAGTTCCCATTCCGTCAGTTAGTTTGTGTTCGTTTGATTTAGTTCCTACTCGTTTAGTGCGGCATTAGTACACACATCTAATAAAATATTACCCATAAAAATAGTAGTCAGAATGATAAGCTTAGTATAAAAAATTATAATAATTATAGTACATCTCGAAATAAGATTACATTTTCTAACACAATTTTGTTTTTGGCATATTGGGGTATCGTTTTAGTGTACTAACTGGACCACCGCGTACACAATGGTAGTTTACCCTAACTAGATGTGGCCCTTACTATACTTCCATCCCACAATACCCTGTCACTATATCACCCAAGGTCTCTCTATACCCTTATATCACGACCCCCCCCCCCCCGTATCTGTCTCTAGCCCTGACTCTCTGTCCCCCTCTATCCCCTTATCTCCCCGTCACTCTATCTCGCTATTCCTCTTCCTCCCCCTGTCAATTTTCCCCTCAGCCTGTCTCCCCTCTGTGCCCCGCCCTTCCCATAAACAAGAGGGGGATGGTGGGGGGTGGGGGGGGAGTCGGTTAGTGTTAAGGGGGAGGAGGGGGGGGGGGGGGGCGTCGTTGGTGGTGGTAGGGTGGTGATAGTAACGTTAGTGGTAGTGGTCGGATTGTGATGCGGTATTGATGGTGGTGGTACTATTATAGCAGTGGTAGTATTAGTGGTGGTGGTGGTGGTGGTGGTTATAGAGGTGGTGGTTATAGAGGTGGTGGTGATATGGTGGAAGTGGTGGTGGTAGTGTCCCCCTACATACCATACGATAAACAAAATAGATAAATAATCTAAAAAAAAAAAATAATAAATACAAATAATAAAACCTCCCAGTCTGATTCTAGGTTAGCTAAAACATAAGTTGAGAGAACTGCCAGGCATAGACAGTAGGCCTTCTACTGGCTACCTTATTTTGTGCCATTGTAATTATCGATCACTCTTAAGGGGGCTGAACTGCTTTTTTCTATTTTTTAGGTTGTATCCATTCGGCCCCATTCAGCTTACTGTGTTAAGACGTTTATCCCCATCCAGGTGTCGATTTTTTCCGAGCCAGCATTTTATGGAGAAATTCGGCTCTGCTGGAGAACTTTTTCTATCGAAAAATGTACAAATTTAGCCAGCTGTCTAACTCATTATCCAAATATGGTGGCTCGCTATCACTCGCCAGGTATAAATCGACACCTGGATGGGGATAAACGTCTTAAAACAATAGGCTGAATGGGGCCAAATGGATACAACCCAGAGAGAGAAATAAAAGCAGATGTGTAGTCCTTGCCTGAATCATATTTTAAAGTCTAATTAAAGATAATGGCATGTTGTTGCTCGAAGGAGTTTGCGAGACAAATGGAATATATAAAATATACTAAAAATTAGAAAAGTGGATAGCTCACTACCTATTACACTCCTACTAGCTTCTTATTTTCGAACTTATTCTTCACTGTCCACTAACAACTCTAATTGTTCTACTCTATTATTCTAATTGAATCGAATTGTCACCCTCCTTAACCTATCCAATCAAATTAAGAGTTATCAGTTTATTCCATGATATGACATGCATACAAAAAATAAAGCCATCAAATTTACTTTGGAATATAGATTTTTGCATCACAGGTTCTCAATAACGTTAAGGTACAACCAGTCAATTGTATTCAGTTTATTAACCCCTTATAGCGGCGACATCTTTTCATTTATTGAGGCTACTAATAACAAATCTTATACAGTTTAGGAAGGATCTCTAGCAATTATAAGGCTTCGAACTATCTCAATCAACCCTTGTAACTACCACAGATCCTTCCTAGGCTGCATAAAAGCGCCTAAATATAGCTATAATATAACTAAAAAGACGTCACCGGTACAGAAAGGGTTAAAATAATCTTGTAGTCAAAGGGTTAAAAACTTACGAGTATTTAATATATTTCAGTTCTCGTCAGACGAATACATTCAGCTTAGCATGCACCTTTATCAACCAAAGATGTATAAACGATTAGCGATGTATTAGCAACATGTTACTCAAACACGAAGACTACTTTCCATCATATTACTGCTAACCACAGGGCTCTAACTAATATTACTGCTAACCACAGGGCTCTAACTAATATTACTGCTAACCACAGGGCTCTAACTAATATTACTGCTAACCACAGGGCTCTAACTAATATTACTGCTAACCACAGGGCTCTAACTAATATTACTGCTAACCACAGGGCTCTAACTAATATTACTGCTAACCACAGGCTCTAACTAATATTACTGCTAACCACAGGGCTCTAACTATTATTACTGCTAACCACAGGGCTCTAACTAATATTACTGCTAACCACAGGGCTCTAACTAATATTACTGCTAACCACAGGGCTCTAACTAATATTACTGCTAACCACAGGGCTCTAACTATTATTACTGCTAACCACAGGGCTCTAACTAATATTACTGCTAACCACAGGGCTCTAACTATTATTACTGCTAACCACAGGGCTCTAACTAATATTACTGCTAACCACAGGGCTCTAACTAATATTACTGCTAACCACAGGGCTCTAACTAATATTACTGCTAACCACAGGGCTCTAACTAATATTACTGCTAACCACAGGGCTCTAACTATTATTACTGCTAACCACAGGGCTCTAACTAATATTACTGCTAACCACAGGGCTCTAACTAATATTACTGCTAACCACAGGGCTCTAACTATTATTACTGCTAACCATAGGGCTCTAACTAATATTACTGCTAACCATAGGGCTCTAACTATTATTACTGCTAACCACAGGGCTCTAACTAATATTACTGCTAACCACAGGGCTCTAACTAATATTACTGCTAACCACAGGGCTCTAACTATTATTACTGCTAACCACAGGGCTCTAACTAATATTACTGCTAACCACAGGGCTCTAACTAATATTACTGCTAACCACAGGGCTCTAACTAATATTACTGCTAACCACAGGGCTCTAACTAATATTACTGCTAACCACAGGGCTCTAACTATTATTACTGCTAACCATAGGGCTCTAACTAATATTACTGCTAACCACAGGGCTCTGGCTCTAACTAATATTAGTAATGATGTTCGGTGTTAAATATTAAGGGGATATTTTCTTGTATTATTCTATATATTATTAGTATTATTATTATTATTATTATTATTATTATTATTATTATTACTAATGGGATAAATATGAGGGAGAGGGGGGCCAGAAAAAAACCCTGAGAGAGAGAGAGAGAGAGAGAGAGAGAGAGAGAGAGAGAGAGAGAGAGAGAGAGAGAGAGAGAGTGAGTGTGTGTGCGTCACTTTCACACACACACTCTCTCACTCTCTCTCACTTTCACACAATTTCACTCACAACCTCTCTCTCTCTCTCTCTCTCTCTCTCTCTCTCTCACCACCCCCAGCTGTTTCCCCCAGAGAGTGATGTCTGTGGTGGTGAGCGCCCTAAGGAACCCCACCTACAGGCATCAAGATTACCCCCCCCCCCCCACCCTGCCTCGACCACAGGGTAAACACTAGGATGGACACAGTGGTACCGTAGTGAGAATGGTACCGTACAGGTTAACCCTAAGCCTTCGTATCCAGATGTCGCCAATTGGCTAAAATACAGACTACACACACATCCACAGCCATTCCAACGATACATAACAAAAAAAAACCCACTTACCATGCATTTCACGCAATACATTCCCAGTTAAGGAGGCGCGATAATAATGAGCTTAGCTCGCATTGCGTGGATTCCCCTTGACGAACAAGTAACTGAGTAACTAACTCACCCCCCTAACCCCCACCACCCGATATAATACTAATAATGGTAAGGAACAAGAACATTCGGAAAAATATAGATGCAACACTTGAAAAAAATAAGAACAAAAATACAAAAAGAAAAACAGAAACAGAAACAGACGGGTTGACAGACAGGCATATGATAGAAAGGAAAGCAAGTTGGGCTAGTTGAACGAGAATGAAAAAGAGATAAAGAAGTTCAAAGTCAAAGAACGAGAGAGAGAGAGAGAGAGAGAGAGAGAGAGAGAGAGAGAGAGAGAGAGAGAGAGAGAGAGAGAGAGAGAGAGAGGGAGAGAGAGAGAGAGAGAGAATATTGGTAAGTGCGAAGGTGTGAAAGCAATGGAGGAGCTTGGTGAAAGAAATGCAGTGTAGGAAAGGGGTATTGGGATGACGTGAAGAAAGAAAAGAAAGTAGAAGAACATAACAATGAAATACACACTAGAGGAAATGTGGAATGCATAGGAAAATAAAGAGAAAAAAGAAAGAAAACGACATTAAAAATAAAAGTAGCTCAATTTAGTCTAAGCAAATAAATATGGAAAATATAAATTAAAAGGCTAGAGGTAGGGTGAATAGATTATGAATATTGAAAACACAATATGCATGGGGAGGTGCTTAAGAAACATGATTTGAAAAGAGGTGTTGGTGCGTGCGACAAATAAGTATGTGAACACAATCTTAAGAAGCAAATATATCAAAGACACACTGTGCAAGCGAATGTGCAAAAACTGGATATGTAAAACAAATGAAATGTAGATAAAACAAGAATGGTGCTTTGATAAAAAATCAAATATATTTAGAGATTTTTAACGGTGAAGTAAATACGTAAATGATAAATACAGATACAGAAGCAGTAAGACAATTATTAAATAAACATACTATGTTCTATGCCGTAAGAAAAACTTGCAATGATTGGATTTAAAAAGTGAACAGATAGACCAGGCAATATTCGTTGTGAAGGCAGAATGACAAAAACGTCAATAGGGAAAGAATACGAGTTCAGACGAATTAAACCAGTTTTACCGTAAAAAAAAAAGAAAAACAAAAATAGAGAGAACATAGGAGGTCAATGGATGGATGCAAGCATTATAATATATTATGCAACACAATAGTTAGTTAACATAAAAATGCAAGACAAATATTAAAAGATAATCAATAAAATCTTAAAACCAGACAATAAATCACAACCCCCTCTGTACCGGCGACGTATATTTAATTTTATTCTAGCTATATTTAGACGATTTTGTGCAGTTTAAGAAACATTTGAGGTAGTAAAATTGGTTAAATTATATAAGCTCGAAGCCTGTTAATTCCCAGAGGCCTTTTGTAAGCTGATAAAATCGTATTAAAGTAGCCAGAATAATGTTAAAAGGACAACACCGGTACTGAAGGGGTTACAAAGACCACACGCAACAAGCATGACAAATTGAAGAACAAGCAGAACCAGATTGAGGAGCGAAGGCAGGAGCAAGCAAGTCAAAATGTGGAAACCAAGCAAATCCAGCACATGTGTATCGACCCTTTCTCCGATCTGAATAAACGGGTCTTATTATACCCTCTTGAGGGGGTACAACTCGCTTTTTCTGGACCCCCTTCTCCCTCATTTTAGAAGGCCGGGAAAATTGTCTACCGACAAATGTACAAATTTACCTTGAAAGGGGGTCTGGGGGGTGTTGTTATAAGCTTGATGGAGGTCTAGCGAGGTAACTCAAAAATAAAGTTAATAAATAAATATAATGCATACTGTATACCAAAAACCAAGCAGTACCCCCTTAAGTTCACGCCCAAGCTGAGAACAACTGACCCCCCTCATTTGTTATTTCGGAAATAAAAACTGTATATGAAGATGAAGATGATAGAGCAAAAGAGAGAGAGAGAGAGAGAGAGAGAGAGAGAGAGAGAGAGAGAGAGAGAGAGAGAGAGAGAGAGAGACAGAGAGAGAGAGACAGAGAGAGACAGAGAGAGAGAGAGAGAGAGAGAGAGAGAGAAAATGAGAAAATATAGGAAAACAGAGAGAAAAAATCGAAACCTAAAGAACATAAAACTCGACCCCTTCCCTTCCCTCCCCTCCCCAGCCTCTCCCAACTCCAGTATCGCTATCATCACCACCACCATCATCACCGTGTACATTTCACCCGTCTCACATCACAAGCCACCCGCACACACCCACATCCCCACCACCCCAGACCGCAGTATCGCCCCCGATATCTGTGGTCTAATGCGCTTTCACCTGCCGGCAAATCATCACGGGGCACACCTGAGCGTAGATAAAGATGGTATCGGCGGGGACTTTGGGCAGAGGAGGGTATGGGGTGGGTGGGGTATGCAGATCTTTCCGGGGTCTTGCTTAAACTGTGCCCTCCATCTGCAATAGTTGGCGTTTTCTTAAGCCTGTCGGTGCATCATGTTATTTTGGCATGTTTGCGGCTACCATCTATCGATTTTTCATCTAACAAGAAAAACACTATCCAACTAAATGGACTGAAATAATACTCGGTTATCTGCTACAAGAACTACTTTGTAAATCATATTCGAGCTCTTCCATTCACCTATAATTACTGGCGTTGTATTGTATAAGAGATTATTAATTTTTGCAGGAAAGTGAATTAGGTCAGTTGACCAGTTACACATTCTAGCACTATGCCAATGGACTTCAATAAGTGTGTACGGTCCTGTAGTTGAGAGTAATGTGATGCTCAATAAGTGTGTACGGTCCTGTAGTTGAGAGTAATGTGATGCTCAATAAGTGTGTACGGTCCTGTAGTTGAGAGTAATGTGATGCTCAATAAGTGTGTACGGTCCTGTAGTTGAGAGTAATGTGATGCTCAATAAGTGTGTACGGTCCTGTAGTTGAGAGTAATGTGATGCTCAATAAGTGTGTACGGTCCTGTAGTTGAGAGTAATGTGATGCTCAATAAGTGTGTACGGTCCTGTAGTTGAGAGTAATGTGATGCTCAATAAGTGTGTACGGTCCTGTAGTTGAGAGTAATGTGATGCTCAATAAGTGTGTACGGTCCTGTAGTTGAGAGTAATGTGATGCTCAATAAGTGTGTACGGTCCTGTAGTTGAGAGTAATGTGATGCTCAATTAGTGTGTACGGTCCTGTAGTTGAGAGTAATGTGATGCTCAATTAGACTTCAATAAGTGTGTACGGTCCTGTAGTTGAGAGTAATGTGATGCTCAATTAGACTTCAATAAGTGTGTACGGTCCTGTAGTTGAGAGTAATGTGATGCTCAATTAGACTTCAATAAGTGTGTACGGTCCTGTAGTTGAGAGTAATGTGATGCTCAATTAGACTTCCATAAGTGTGTACGGTCCTGTAGTTGAGAGTAATGTGATGCTCAATAAGTGTGTACGGTCCTGTAGTTGAGAGTAATGTGATGCTCAATAAGTGTGTACGGTCCTGTAGTTGAGAGTAATGTGATGCTCAATTAGAATGACTATTTATCAAGGTACGAATTTTCCAGTTTTGTGTTTAGTAAGTGGATGATGCATCATATTGATTGAATCCTGCTTTGTCGTGCAATTCTGCACACACTAATACACGCAAAAGGTTCCCAGTACCCGTACTAACTGTTTGACGACACGAATAGATTAATTTAGTATATGATGTAGGTGTGATTCTTCAGCTTAGCCAGCAGACCTCTGTATCCTTGAAATCGGATTCTTGCATAGGGGCTGGCAACAGGAAAGATGCTTGGTGGCCTTATTTCAGCATCATGGTAACTCTAGGCTTCCAGGGCACTAGCTCTGTCCTTCACAGCTGTGACAAATCCTAGGAGAACCGACATATAAACACAGGCCGAGACAATGATGGAGGCCACAAAACCAACTAAAACCAATTAAAACCAACCCTATATATCACCAATAAGTAAAATTATTTTATAAATATATATATATATATACTGTATATGAGCTGGCGAGCAATAGTGAGCCAGTATTGTATAGAGAAATCCTGCTTTCCTGGAGAAATTTTTCTATCGAAAAATGTACAGATTTAGCCTGCTGTCATAAAAATGTAAAAAAATAATGCTGGCTTGCTATCGCTGCTAGGAAAAATTCGACACCTAGATGGAGAAAAACGCCTTAAAACAGTAGGCTGAATGGGGCCGAATCGATAACACCAAGAGAGAGAGGGAGAGAGAGAAAAAACAAACGAGGTGGGCCCGCTTAAAGAAGATAATGCTTCCTGCTTCCCTGTACAGTATTGGCCAAGCTCTGGTGGATTATCTTTAGGACGCGTGTAAGTGACCAGGAAAGTCGAAAAAAATAGGGTTTAGATTGGGATAAAGATAGGGATGGAAGGAAATGGCATGGAAATCGACTTGCGGAACAGAATAATGATGGAACAGGATCTCTCTCTCTCTCTCTCTCTCTATTGTTCCACTCTCTCTTTTATCGCTTTCGTTTTCTCATTCTTCGACTTCTCTTCACAATTACACGGTGTTCGTTAGCCCTCCATTTCAATCTGTCTCTCTCTCACTCTCTCTCTCTCTCTCTCTCTATCTCGTTCACCCACCCCTTCACACCAGCCCCACTCATTCCTTCATCAAACTCCCATCCACCCGTGTCACTTAACTACCACCTTCGCAACCCACGAGCATTGCAGGAAAAAAATATGAAATATATATCTCGAGCTATGTTTTCGCCGCCCATCTTTTGCTATCGATTGCGATTCTTGATTGACCCTCTCTCTCACTCTCCCAGTACCCCCCCCCCCAGTATCCCTCCCCCCCCCCCTCAGCCATCCCAATAATTATCATCCACCCCATCAGATCGAGGCATTTGGAACCCCTCGGCATGAGAACTGGGACCATTATTAAGGAGAATAAAACTGTGTGCAGTGTACTAATCAGGGAGTAGTTAGTCTCGACCCGCGGCCACTAGAGACGGAGGGGGAGGGTAGTGAGGAGGAATCGAAGGACCGCTTACAACACAGACTATCGGACAACTTCAGTACAATTCGGTTCGTAGGGCATGATGTGCGAGGGATCTAGGAGGAGAATTAGGCTAAAGATCAGGAGAGTTCGCCTTCGTTTGCCTAGTCTAAATATCAGGAGAGTTCGACTTCGTGTGCCTAGTCTCATATTTTGTTTAGAGAATTAGGCTAAATATCAGGAGAGTTCGACTTCGTGTGCCTAGTCTCATATTTTGTTTAGAGAATTAGGCTAAATATCAGGAGAGTTCGGCTTCGTGTGCCTAGTCTCATATGTTGTTTAGAGAATTAGGCTAAATATCAGGAGAGTTCGACTTCGTGTGCCTAGTCTCATATTTTGTTTAGAGAATTAGGCTAAATATCAGGAGAGTTCGACTTCGTGTGCCTAGTCTCATATGTTGTTTAGAGAATTAGGCTAAAGATCAGGAGAGTTCGGCTTCGTGTGCCTAGTCTCATATTTTGTTTTTAGCTAACTTAGAACCTCTTCCCTTTGAATTTCGAAAATACAAATGCATGGCATGATTATTAAAAATAATTTACCAGAGCCTTTCGTAACCATCGTACCAGATCTTATAGCTAATCTAAAACCCTACCTATCGTGAGTTGTTAGACCTTATCTGATCTTATAGTTAACCTACCTGTGGAATGTTAATGGTAATCTGATAATCGTTAATATCGTCCATAACTATCAATACGTCAATATATATCTAATTAATCTTACTATCGTAAATACTCCAGTGTCAGTAATAGCCAAGACATGCTTATAACAAGAGGAAAACAACGTAGTGGCCTATACTGCCAAGCCACAGAATATCAGCAAATGTCCACTCTCTGTGTACTAGAGGGTCGCTAAGGAAGAACTGTTTTGTTCTTAATTTCAGCCATCGCGAGGTCACAAAAGGATACGATCGAGGCAGGAACGAGAGAGCGAAAAAAATGCGAAGTCGTAAATCCGCGGAAATTATTGGCATTTCTCCGGGGGTTCCTGTGTGTGGGGGGGCGGCGGCGGAGGCGGTGGTGGTGGTGGTGGTGGTGGTGGTGATGGTGATGGTGGTGGTGGTGGTGGTGGTAGGGGTTCTCTCCGGGTGCTTGCTGGGTCCAGGGTGTTAAAAAGGGAAATAAAATCGAGAAAAACACTGGAAAGAGGCCAGGGACGAGAGGGAGTAAACACACCAGGACAATGTACAACGCACACACATGTGACATTAAAACCGCGGTCAACAACTGGCGGAATGTACAATAGTGAACTACAATAACTAGGCAACATTTGATTATGTATCGAACCTAAACGAGACAATACAATTATTGATTATATCCCAGATGGTAAAGTACTTGGCATTAAAGAATCTACTTTTCAAATTCGTGTATACTGTTTATGGCTCATGGCTGTACAAATACCATTAGATAAATAAGGTAAACATGCTGTAAATGAGTGACGGGATTTATTACTCTCGGAGGTTCTTTATAGTTTTAAGTTATTTTTACGTGTTTACCGTTGTGTAATAGCTTTGTTAGATGTGCAGTTTAACATTAACGTACATTATACAACTATGCCCATTATGGTGGTCAAATCTAGCTAATACTCCGCAACATGTGTACCAGGCTCATCTGTTGGTACAGTTTAGAACATTAATGTCCACGCATCAATTTATATAAGTATCGAACGGAAAACAAGATAATACAATGCTTTATTATATTAAAAAATGCTTCAGAACTTGGCTTTAAAGGTTCATAGATTCGGATTTATGTCATCTATTATACACAGGACATTACTTAGCAACGGACACTATGTATCAAAGTAATCTATAAATCTTGTTCTATAATATAATGTCATACAGTTTGGACACAGTAATGGAAAATGTTCACGCACCTCGCATACCGTTGATAATAACAGACGCGATGTTTAGTACAGACATGCATAACAGTTATTGGAGACATAGCGGTACTGGAGAAATATATAGCTTATGACAACGGGGTAAAACAAGTACGAAAAAGTGACAAAAATGGAGAAAGACCCGAGGTTATGGCGGAAATTATGGCGTGTACAGCCACATACAAGGGTCCAAGTAGCTAAGGAGTTAATATTAATATACAGTTAAAAAAAAAAAAAAAAAAAAAAAAAAAAAAAACCCACACACAAGCGACTTAATTCAAGTGTTCAAAATCATCAAAGGCATCGACAATATGAACTATAGTAAGTACTTCGCTATCAACCAATCTAATTAAACGCGGGGAAACGGTTGCAAAATTATCGGTAATTTTTTTAACTCGCACGAATCTAAGAATTTCGTCTTCAATCAAGTTGTCAACTTGTGGAATGGGCTTCCCCGAGACGTTATAGACTGCAGCACCGTTGATTAATTTAAACTTCGCCTAGACAAATATCTTGCATCAAACCCACAACTGACTGCGTTTGTAAATTAATAACTTTATTTTATCCCCCCCTCAGTTACTAACCCATCTGTCCCCTATTAACTTCCTAATCCTGCCACGGACATTAGTTCCAGGGCAGTAGTTCCCTTTCCAATGTTCCCTTACCCACTCCAAACCACTGTTTGGACAATTAATCCTCAGTGTTTTGGAGGACAAGCAGCCTAGAAGGGTCACCAGACCTGTTGTTGCTTGATTTCCTTTGTACTCCTTTGTACACACACTTAATATTCATGATCCTTTCACTAATGTTGAACAGTACTTTCTCCTTAAAGTTAAGAGGAAAATTTGGTTGGCATGATATACAGTAGGTGGGACACGTCTTTTGAGCGTGACCTTATTGATATTAGCTGATAATGAGGAAATACTTGTTATTACTCACACCATAACTAAATATGATTACAAACACACACACACACACACACACACACACACACACACACACACACACACACACACACACACACACACACACACCATAGTTTTCATTATAAACCAGTTGTGGATACACAATGTAAGGAAGTGAACATAAACATAATAGAATAGAGAAGGTTCGAACATATCACTGTTATATAATAGAATAGAGAAGGTTCGAACATATCACTGTTATATAATAGAATAAAGAAGGTTCGAACATATCACTGATATATAATAAATAAAGAAATGAATTATTAACGAACTAAAACTATTATGTTGCAGTGAACTTATATGTATTAATGTCCATATATATTTAGCAAGGACATTCCTCTACCATTTGCTCTTCTACTTTACTCAAAATTTCCTCCCTTACTTCCTTTTAATTCTTAAGAGACCTCTGACCTCCCCAACCTGTGCAACCCCCTCAACTTTAACCTAAGTTTGATCAATTATTGGTTAATAATACGGGTATATACTACACTCGAATCATACACTGTACACATAATAAAGTCGGCTACACTAGTAAAAAAGAAGAAAGAAGTGCTTGAAAGTATGACCAGATGACAACAGGGCATGATTTCCAAAATATGAAGAAAACAATCCACATTAACGCTCTTACACCTAACCTCAAATCAAAACTACTTCTATCAGCCTCAGTAGTGTCACCTGTTAATGGCTCTTTCTAATACGATCTTACAGTTGCCCAAGAAAGTGATGTCGCGGCACCAAGTATATTTCGATCAATAATTGGTATCAGCACTATCTAAGCATTAATTAATCGTTTCGAGTGAGATTTACAAACATGTTCCTATCTTTACACACGGTACCCTATTTAACATCGGACAGACATGAATACAGCGAGCAAAACATAATGACAGCAGCAAACCGACTTATTTGACCAACCGTACCAGAACCTATTATACCGAAAATATTACCAGTATTAATCAGGTATTCCTTTCTAGAATTAATGGATGGGGACAAAAGAATCTAGTTTCCTTTAATGCACAGAAAACCAAATACATTCAATTTTCTAACCGACAGAATCTCACTGACTCCCATATATTTTTTAATGATGTAAATATTCCCACTTCCCCTAGTATTGACATTCTCGGTGTAACATTAACTACTAACTTGAGCTGGACACATTATGTTAGAAGCATTGCTAAGAATGCCTCTAAAAAACTGGGACTCCTGTACAGAGTTTGAGAATACTTCACTGACGAGCAGTTGGCCGTGATATATAAAAGTCATGTGCGTTCTCAGATGGATTACTGTTCACCTCTGTGGGGTGGAAGTGGAGTGGTTGCATTGAGGCAGTTGGACAAAATTCAAAATAAAGCTATTAGATTAATCAATAACCCTGCAATCACACAGGACCTTCCTACATTATCCATACGAAGAAACGTTGCATCCCTTGCATTATTCTACAGATATTTTCACAGCAATTGTTCCGAGGAACTTGCTTCAATTGTGCCGCCTCTCCACATCTTTCCCCGTAGAACTAGGGCAGCTGAGAGCGCCCATGAATTTACACTTTCTCCTCCACAATGCAGAACTTCTGCTTATCAGAATTCATTTATCCCCAGAGCTACTACTCTTTGGAATTCACTTCCCTCGAATTGCTTTCCACAAACTTGCAATCTACAAATGTTTAAATCCAGTTGTTACAAACATTTTATGAATGGAGGATGCCTTTAGGCACATGGACCTTTTTGTTTTATCTGTGTTTTTCCTTCCTCCGTTCATTGTCTCTTTTAAAAATAAAAAATAAAAAAATAAATCATAATGTATTAATTTAGCATATGTTACAATGTCCCCTTCCCAAAAGTGTCGTAATAATAAATATACAGTAACACTCACTTGACGTCACTGTAATATAGTTCAGTTTGATGCACTTAATTGGCATACGAACGTTTACGTTGTACAGGTGAATCAATATTATTATAGTAACAGGACAGATTTCTTATTAGGCATCGCCAACTAAACTCTCCCGACAAAATATCCAGTCATACGTCAACGCAAAGACTACGTTACTATCTATGTCTGCATAATCCGCCTAACTGTTAAGAAGTTACACATGTTACTAAATCACTGATCATCTTCCCACCACTACCACCTACACCAGAGCCTGTATAGTGGCACTCGTCGACGCCTTTCAGTGCCAGGTTCCCCGTTTTTCCTCTCCCATTGGCATCAATATGTCAGTTGTCACTCACAGTCGTCGGAACATTCGCTCAGCCCTTATTACCTCCGCCGGCGTCCCGACCCTCGCCTACCTGGCTTCCGTCTCAATAATTGTCCTACTTTTCACCCAAAAATAAGATAATTTTCGAGTTTGATTTAGGGTACATCGCCGGTCCAAACACAAAATATATACCTAAAAGCCAAAACTACAAGGGACTATCCAAATCGAGCGGTAAAACAGGCGAGTGAAAAGCTATGAGTCGGGTGCCGGGGTAGGATATCGGAGGCAGGGTCGTGACGTGGACAAATGAGCTCCCGACGCGTGGTGTACACTAGGGATGTCACAAGGAGAATTTCAACACGGCCTCGCCATTGTTTCCCGACCAGCTGATCACTCCCCCCTCCCTCCTTCTCAGATACACACTGGGGAGGGAGTGGGATGCGTTAATTGATACAGGCAGAGGTAAATAATGCAAGGGGGCGAGTGTGTGAGGCCAACCAAACCCGCCCGGCCCCAGAGTAAGTGGTTGTGTGAGGGAAGGAGAGGGGAAGAGAGGGAGAGAGGTTAAGACGCTGCTAGGATCCTTGAGTTTACTATTTCTTGCTGGCTGTTGAAGTGGATAAACTTATTATTTTATTCAAGAGTTAATCGTACCATAGGCTACATATCTCTCGGGACACGGACACATTGCTGAATAATAGCGTTGGCAATAATATGTCCCTTCTCTTTTTCCTTTACATAGGTAGATTAGATAATTGTTGTTTATTTAATTAGAACGTTATTGAATACTGACTGATTGCTGGAATTATTTTCAAAGCACCAAGAACAAGCAAGTAATACTTTGCTCTTTTACAATTTTCCTGACAAAGATATACTTTGGAAATAATTCGCTTGTCACTATCCACATTTTCCGTGAAAGAAATGGGGGCATAGGGGAGAGGTTCATAAAGCTTTACAAAATAGTCCAACTGTATTTTCTACTTGATGTATTAAAGAACAAATGTTGAGCAAATCTTGTATAGCTTGAACAATGTTAAAAGGCAGATGGAAAGAAAACAACTTGGGACAAAATGACAGGAAAGGTCAGAGAGAGTAGAAAATATATCGTATTTACAAGGTCTAGACTGTAGGTGAAAGGTGGGGTAGTGTGTACAAGGGCAAGTCAGAAGAAATTGATTATGATGCCGACAGTCGCGGATGATATGCACCAGAAAAAAATAGAGGAATTATTAAGAAATAATATATGAATAATAAAATTCATATTATGTCAACAAATTATGTATGGGTGCAACATTTGTGGGTGTTATATTGAACACAAATGAAGTGAAAGTTGCAACTAATAACACCCAATATATCTTAAGTCACACTTGACTATGTTGATAAATTAGGCAGGGATAATTGATTCAGGTCGACACAGTTCAGACAGATATATATATATTTATATAATTATATATATATATATCTATTATATATATATATATATATATATATACTGTATATATATATATATATATATATATATATATATATATATATATATATATATATATATATATATATATATATATACCGTATATAATAATAAAAACAAACTCCTTGTGGCAGCGCATCAAATATTATTGAAATGTAAAGAGGAAGTATAAGAGGCCAGCAAGAGCACAGCAAACGCCACTTGCTAATAAACCCTCCCGATACCCGTCCCAGCACAATAAATTCCTCTCCCTCCTCGAAGACGTCCCCACAGGGTTTTTGTTGGCCACTGGGGAGTCTGCCATTTGTCTGCCCGGCTGCCTCTGGCCTATGCCTCTCTTCAGGGTCGTGGACCACAAAATAATCCGCTATGTTCCTAAATCCGTTCAGAGCTGTGTCTACATTGACTCATTTAACTTTAAGCCTAGCGTTGGATGTAGAAGTTGGAGCATAAATAAAAAAATAAATAAAAAATAAGAACATAAAAATTAGTGTGGAATCATACCTATCTTGATTAATGTTAGATAATCATAGATGGTAAAGTTTCGTCCAAGTTTTAGACTAATTGCTGGAATCCACATAATTTTATATCAATGAGAGCTGGTCAACTATTTGTTTTTAGCTTAAGAATATTTAAAAGTCACACAATTTATTTTGCTGCTTGACATTTCTTACTTTAATATCGTTTGAAGTGCGTAAAGTAGCATGAATAAGAATAGTTTGAAAGTTCTCTACCAGTCATTCAAAACACTTCACACCATTCAGTAAAGTAGGCAATTTGGTACATCATTTCGTTTAATATGCAGTCTCATAATCTTATTAAGGCTTATTAGAAGCTTAAAGGTTATTGTATACAATACATTTGCAATATATAAGATGGAAAAGGGATGACTCAATAAATATATAAACGATACGGTTTCCTACAGCAATTAGAAACAAAATAATTGCATAACTACGATTTCTGGACTCTGCAAATTAGTCGAGTTGACTATACCTACAGTAAATAAAATACACTTTATAGTCTCTCTAGGAAGGTTAAAACTGACCTACCAATCTCTCACCCTCAATATTTACAACCAATATTTTAAAAGTAATACTGAAATCTTAGCAGACTTGGGTGTGATAACCCAGTATTTGAATTAGTTTAATTCACCCCTTTTTAGTAATGACAATTGTATACCAGCAATAACCAGATGATTAAGTACCTGTTAGGGAAGAACTCTCAGAGCAAATTAATTAAGAAACATTAAGGTACTGATTACATAAAGGCATTGAGTCTTTATACATAGATGATTGGATGTTTTTCTTTCGAGTTGCTGAACTACCTAATGATATTATACAAACACATTATGGTGTACAAATCGAGTGAGTGCAGATCAAATTAGATAGAAAAAATGTATAATCAGTCTGAAATGAAATAAAAAAAATAAAAAATAAAAAAAAATATGACTCCCCCAATTAACAAGGCCTACACTAATGGAACTGTGAGTAAAGACACATTTGACCGACTTTCCGACCCGCCGACTTCAGCCCCGCGACGCCACAAGCAAGATGAAGTGAGTGACTCGTGTAGCAGACGTAAATGACAGCTCTTTGATTTACTGTTCCTAATATTAAGCATAATTCGTCAGCCGGGTGAGAGCCAGCCGGGAGGGGCGGACGAGAGGGGTGGATGGGAGGTGGGGAAGGGGAGTAGTGAGGGGGCTGGTGACGAGGGGGTGGATGGGGGGGAGAGAAGGAGATGGATGGATGGATGGATGGATGGATGGGCGGGTGGGTGAGTGATTGAAGGATTACAAGCACTTACACAGAATAGTTCGGATCTCAAAGACTATGCGACCCATTACACGAAAATACTCTTTTTGTATATACAAACAAACAAATGTATAGTGCATCACTCTCATTGCAGAATGTGCATAATACTATTTACTTTCTTCTTGAACTGATGTACTGAAAAGCTATTTACAACTTGAAGGAAGTTTGTTCCAGGTAGAACATATTTTGTATGTAAAAAAAAATCCTCACATATACCAATGTTAAGCATATTTAGATCTAACTTCCAGTCACTGCTGAGTGTTGTATTCATATAAAGGGTAAACATTATGCTATAACGTACATTGTCAAGTCAAACATATTTAGCATTTCAATGACTTCACTAAGTTGGCCTCGTAGTCTAAGCGATTCCAATGAAATGACACCGAGTTCCCTTAACTGCTCCTCATAGATCAGTCTCCAAATTTATGAAATAAGTTTAGTAGCCCTTTCTTGGACTTAGTCTACTCGCTGTATGTCTTTCCTGAGTGCCAGAGACAAGGCCTAAACAATGTATTCCAGAATGGATCGTTTTAAAGCATTGTAGAATAACGCCCAAACAATACACGACCATCTCGCTCAACACACCGTTTGGGCGGCTTGCTCATCGGCGTCAGTGGAGGGGACAAACACTACGGAAAGTAAAGACCTTTATAAATAAACAAACAATCAATAAACTGTGCGACGAGATGGATGAAAGGCACATGGATGACAGAAGGAACGACGGGAGGGAAGAATGACAAACTTGACGAATATAAACACAAACAAATAACACACAAGGAACAATAACACACAAGGAACAATAACACACAAGGAACAATAACACACAAGGAACAATAACACACAAGGAACATGACAACGAAGAGGAAACCAGGCAAATTTCCTAGGATGGTAGAATAGAACATAACGTAATTTCCTAGGATGGTAGAATAGAACATAACGTAAGGAAAAGGAAAGAGTTTTCAGGTTAAAAGGAGATAACACAGTAAACAATATTTAAAAGAGTAGTGATGCAAACTGGCCTAAAAAAAAAGCATACCCATTTTGCTGCTGCTGATACATACGGTATAATTGATATATTTTAGGTGCCGGGAACGCGTAGTTTTGGCGAGAAGTGATATTTATGGAAGGTGAATTTCCTCTTGATCGCCTCGTAACTCCCACAACTAGGGCTTTGGTATATTTATGTTACGTCCGTATAAGTTTGATTTAGGTGAATTGTGGATTGGCAGGCAAATTTAATGACGAACTGTGGAGCCACAATATTCGGGCTAGAATATATTTACCTGATATTTATTGTTATTTCACGCACACACACACAAATATATATATATATATATATCCTCTAAGGCGTTAATACTACCTGTAACATTTCGAAGTTATATCTGAATTTATCGAATCTTCATATCAATCATGTATGCAATTTTGGGGTTCATATAACTAAATCGTAGACTCAAAAAGGGCCATAATGAACATCTTAGAGTGTACGGACATGACGAATGGCGGAAATGAGATAAAGTGTGACCTTCCCCCGATAAACTACGTATGATGATGTATCGGCACCCGAGGCTTAAAACACTAGGCTATCGGCCATACTACAATGTGAACCTTTTACCTCGATACACAAACAAGAAGATTTAATATATATAACAACTATATTATATTTAATATATATAACAACCATATTATATTTAATATATATAACAACCGTACTATATTTAATATATATAACAACCATATTATATTTCCGTTACCAGGGGTAAACACATTAAAAAGTAGCGTGAAGGGTGAAGTTTATCTATTGATAGTAACATGAGAAGTAATCTACTACATATTACCAATAGTCATTCTATTGGCAGACTAAGATGGCGATATGAAAGACTGCCACGTACTATTGTTTTCATTATTCCCTAAACACTTCTATGAAGCTGAATCCAACGCACGTGAAACCGAGCGATGCATTAATTGTTGTTAACAACGCCAGCAGTTTGTTATACGCGCTACCAGGGAAAAAATATTGAACTCTAAAATCAGAAGCCAAAGTTTCCTCTTTACCATTATCGCGAAGTAAAAACTGAGAATTATGAAAGCTTGAATATCTGAAGAACTATAATCCTCCTGCCCTCCTTCTCACCCCTACTATTACAGCATAATGCAGTTGTTTAAGCCTTCAAGTTTTCAATAACCGTGGCTTCGAATTCGTTCAGGAACCTCGGTGTGTTACACTCTGTACAGTCACAATGATAAGTTCCCTCTCAATTTTACTCTGACCCAAGTAAAAGCCAAGCATATTGAAAGGCTGAAGACTTGAACATCTTTAACCTTGCTGTCCTTACCTCGCCCCCACTATTTTAATGTAGTACACTGGGATGGTATGGACATGTGGAGAGAATGGATGAACAAAATTGGGTGAAAAGATGCAGGTCTGTGATTGTGGAGGGAGCTGCACCAAGGGGTGGACCGAGGAAGACCTGGGAGCGGACTATACGTGCCGATCTCAAATTAAAAAACTTGACAAGTGATGCAGCCCTTAACAGGGTTGCCTGGAACGCCGCCATTAGGACGAGAGACTGAAACTGCACGCATGTGTGGAACACGCAGTCTTAACATGTTATGTTATGTTATGTATGTATGTATGTATTTATGTATTTAGTCATTCAATCCTCAACTTCACTCAGGGCATAAGTGAGGAAGGAGTTTTGGAGTTAGACTGTACACATTGCGTCAGGAACCTCAGTAGGGTAGTACACACGGTGGGGTCAGTCAGGTCCCAGGTGATGGATGGATGAGAAACCGGGTACGGCTAAAGGAAAATGGATGGATGGATGGATGATATGAGATCGAAAGCATGAAAAAGGGATCTGTGGGTGGACGGAGTATACGGATGCAAAGTGGTGGACGGATCTGATGAAAGAGTAATAGATATGTGGGTGGATGGAGTCTACGGATGGAAACTGGTGGACGACAGCATGGTAGAAATGGATCGGATGAAACAGTAATAGAAGAAGGAGAGACGGAAACTTTGGCTTTCTACTGTACAGCCCCCGTCAGGAACCTTCGGGTGCTACTACGACACACGGTGGGGTCAGTCAGGTCCCTGGTGATGGATGGTCCAGCCAGTCGATACGTCTCCGGGTCCAGGCTAGCTATGAGGACCACGGCACGGAGGAAGGGATAGATGGATGGATGGATGGTTTGGGGACGAAAGGATGGTGGAAATGGATCGGGGGTGGACGTAGTAATGGATATGATAGATGGATGGATGGGTTGGGGACGAAGGCATAGTGGAATCTTAGGTAAACGTAGTAATGGATAAGATAGATGAATGGAAGGGTTTTGGGACGAAGCCATGGTGGAAATATACAGTATATGTGGGTAGTGGAATATACAGTATATGTGGGTAGTGGAATAAATGGATGGACAGCTGGGGAACGAAGGGAGGGTGAAAATGGATCTGGGGATGGACGGAAACAATATATGGATAGTTGTTGAACGCAGTGTGGGGGTAATTGATCTTTGGTTGTACGAGTAAGTGGAAGAAGGTAAGGATGAACATTATCTGGGTGTTGATGTGTGTAAGTCATAATAGATAAATAAATTAACAGCGATATATGCATAGAAAGAAGGATTTATTTTGATAGGCCAAATGGAATACGAAGGAATGAGCAAATTGATAAATAGACAGCTAACCAGATAAATACATAAATGAATGTGACATGGGAAAATAAGCGAATGTATTGGTGACTGAAAGGACGAAAAACAAGGAAATCGAAAAGGGGTTAGATGGATACATGGAAGGGAGAATGAAGAGAGAGAATGGCACTGTGAAATTGAAATGGACAGACGACTGAGAGGACAAATGAATGGTTCGATGGATGGGTGAATGGAACGAAGAGAACGAAGAGATATTGAGAAAGTGATGGATGTTTGGAAGACCTAAAACATGAAAACAATAGCAGGTAGTGCACAGAATGCTGAAGGACGAAAACACCAATTCATAATTGGAAAATACTGGAGACGAAAAGTACTATGTGGTTGTATTATCTTAAACGAAATAGTCTTTGCAAATAGAACGGGCAATGAACTGAAAGTACTATAATAGAGTAATACACAAATGTAATAAAAACAAAACAAAAACTAACTAATTCATATTGCCGTTAAAGATAGGAGGGAAACAAATGGGTCAAGTGGTTAGATATATATCTTGATTTTAAGATAACATTGTATAACATAATGTGTAAGACAGGAGAGAGAGAGAGAGAGAGAGAGAGAGAGAGAGAGAGAGAGAGAGAGAGAGAGAGAGAGAGAGAGAGAGAGAGAGAGAGAGAGAGAGAGAGAGAGAGAGAGAGAGAGAGAGAGAGAGAGAGAGAGAGAGAGAGAACAAACGAGAGCGAGAGAGAACAAACGAGAGAGAGAGAGAGAGAAAACGAGAGAGAGAACAAACGAAAGATAGAACAAGCGAGAGAGTGAGAGAGAGAACAAGCCAACAACAAAAAAGTGCGAGACAGAAGCTCTACGCACCCCCTCACGATCCACCCACCCCCGGAATTTGTGCTCATGGCCAGCCAGTCTTGCCTCAGGTTAATTAGCACTAAATCTTCCTCACTTCCTTTCGCCTATGAGGGATGGGTCAGCGAAAATGTCTCTCCCCTCCACGATTGCCAGATATTTCAGCGGATGACACCAGGAGGAAAACAGGGAAAGCTCTGAGGGATGTCTATAATGTCGATGGGACTAAATTTAGGAATCATAAGGAATTTGCTAAAAGAAATAACACAAATAATATGACACCAGCCCTATAAATTAAGTTTGATAGTTGAGGAATATTGTATGAAAAAAATGTCTACAAACCAAATTAAGTTTAACAACTTTCAGGTAACTAAATTAACTTTATCTAACCATATATATATATATATATAAAACTGACGTACATTAGTACTTCATTATTATGATATTAATGACATATTACCGCATTTAATGTTTTGATCACCAAGCAGGTACTGGAACTCCATCTACTCATTCTCACTTGTTCCTAAGTCAGTATTTTGGCAGGTACTTCATTTGGGCCGACACCGGAAGCCGTAAAATATGAGAACCACCGGAATATCTGTCCATGACGGCGCTGGCTGGGAATGTCGAAGCCCAAGGGAAAAATACAAATAAATAAATACAAACACCGTAGCCCCACTTATCAGCCAGACCTTCTAGTATTTTATACTCTTAATCAAATTTGACCATATACGATTATGTCTATATCAACCATTAATATAGGACAGACTAAACACATATTTTGACTCGTGTTTTGACTGTGGCTACGATGAATCTGAGTTGATATTGCTAAGGACACGCAACCTTTACAGACCCCCCCCCCCCCTTCCCATCCCTCCCATTACATGATACTCTTCTTCCCTCTTCTTACCTTTCCAATTCTTCACTAAAAACTAGTATTTTTTCATCATTGCCTACAATATTTACTTTAACATACGCCAATACTTGCATGGTATACAATATGAGGCATACTAATAATTAATCATAATAAGAATATGAATTAATAATTATAAAAGAACAACGAATATCAACGTCACATTACTATGCTTGTATGATAAGCCATGTATCAAACACGCTTACAATTCCGCACTTTAAAATATGTCACGTTAAATCACTACATCAGAAAGATATTACTTTAAATATGCCACATTACTTTATAAAATAATGTAAACGGAAAACTATCTATACTGTATATACACACAGTACAGTAGCTGGACAATGAAAACTATCTATACTGTATATACATACAGTACAGTAGCTGGGCAATGAAAACTATCTATACTGTATATACAGGGCAATGAAAACTATCTATACTGTATATACACACAGTACAGTAGCTGGGCAATGAAAACTATCTATACTGTATATACATACAGTACAGTAGCTGGGCAATGAAAACTATCTATACTGTATATACATACAGTACAGTAGCTGGGCAATGAAAACTTGTACTTACCAGGTTGATTGATACCGCAACTGGGATCCAAGTCTTGAGGGCAAGCTGCAAAAGATAAAGTCAAAATTAGTATTTAGGCCAATTAATAGAACTACGATCCGACGAATTAGGTAAATTTTAATGTAAAACCTCTTAACTCGAGGTTGATGGTAAACTTTAGCATTCGACTGTGCATTTGTTGATAGACTAGTTCTTAACCAATTCACCATTATGAACTCTACAAAATGGAGATGGCGTTAGACAATTTGGAATACAATTCTACTGCAATGTATAATAACTAGAAGCCCTTCTAACTTATGGAAACTATTAACTAACCTGTCTTTTCCTTTCCTCCCTCTTACACACACTAACACACACTTCAACCCACCCACCAACACACATATCCCAAAAAAAAAAACCCACACACACACACACACACACACACACACACACACACACACACACACACACACACACACACACACACCCTGCAACCCATACCTCACTTATTCACTCTCTCCATCTCTCTCTCATGCTCTCATCACTTCCTTCTCCTGCTCTCCCTCCACACACACCCGATTATCAGTTTTCTGCTATTCACCCTCCGCACACTGCTTTATTAATTACTTCTCTCTCTCCTTCTCGGCCCTTCCTTCTTCCCTCACCCCTATAGCTGCTGGCTCGCCTCACACAATATTTGCTCCACTTGTCGTCTCTCTCTCTCTCTCCCTCTCTTTCACTTAGTGTTTTCGTCTAGATGTCTTTTCGGGTTTATGTGGGTATTTTTGTTCTCGCTTTGTAGGTTTGGTTAGTTTAAGGTGAGCTAAGTTAGGTTCGGTTAGATTAGGGTAGCTTAAGTTAGGGTTGGTTACGTAGGATTAAGTTACATTAGGCCAGGTTACGGTAGGTAAGGTTGGGTTTGGTTAGGATGAAATAGGATAGGATAAACCAGAATAGGAGAGATTGGGTTACCTCGGGGTTAAGACAGGTCAAGTAATACTAGGTTAAGTGTGGGAATGTCGATCATAAACATAGGCGAAAAGAGGTGCAGGTGAAATGACCGTTCACAGCCATCACTCTCTTTCTCTCTCCCCCACTCGTCTCTGTTACTTGCTTCTTAAGGGAGCTTGGACATTTTCGTTTAGGTAGCACAATTCTGGCTTTTGGAAATGGCATCCGCACTTTCTTTTAATTAATGGTTTGTGTGTGTGTGTGTGTGTGTGTGTGTGTGTGTGTGTGTGTGTGTGTGTGTGTGTGTGTGTGTGTGTGTGTGTGTGTGTGTGTGAGTGTTCAAAATCATCAAAGGCATCGACAATATGAACTGTAGTAAGTACTTCACTATCGACCAATCTAATTACACGCGGGGAAACGGTTGTAAAATTATTGGTAAATCTTTTAACTCACACGAATCTAAGAATTTCTTCTTCAATCGAGTTGTCAACTTGTGGAATGGACTTCCCCGAGACGTTATAGACTGCAGCACCGTTGATTCATTTAAACTCCGCCTAGTCAAATATCTCGCATCAAACCCGCGACTGACTGCGTTTGTAAATGAATAATTTTATGCTATCCTCCCCTCAGTTACTAACCCATATGTTCCCTACTAACTTCCTAGTCCTGCCACGGACATTAGTTCCAGGGCAGTAGTTCCCTTTCCAATGTTCCCTTAGCCACTCTAAACCACTGTTTGGACATTTGATCCTCAGTGTTTTGGAGGACAAGCAGCCTAGAAGGGTCACTAGACCTGTTGTTGCTCGATTTCCTTTGTACTCCTTTGTACTCCTTTGTGTGTGTGTACTTACTCTAGTTCTTACTCTAGTCGTTCTTACTCTAGTTGTATTGCGGGAGTGAGCATGCTCGTTATTTCCCGCCTCCTATATGTGTAGGTGTTATATGTATCGTTGGAATGGCTGTGGATGTGTGTGTAGTCTGTATTTTTAGCCAATTGGCGACATCGGAAACAAGGCATAGGGTGGATCTGTATGGTACCATTCTCACTATAGACGGTACCGTCTCGCCCGAAAGCTTAGGTAGCCATCAGCTTAGGTGAACCATATGATACCCATCTCGCCTTGTACCATTTTTGCCAACCCCAGATGGGACGTCACAACGTCGTCCACTTATTCCAGGTACCTATTTACAGCTAGGTGAACTGAGGCTAACACATGAAAGGAGACAAGCCCAATTTGTCTCCGCCCGGCCGGGGATTGAACCCCCGGCCCCTCGTGTGTGAGACGAGAGCTCTACCACTAGGCTACGGGCTGTGTGTGTGTGTGTGTGTGTGTGTGTGTGTGTGTGTGTGTGTGTGTGTGTGTGTGTGTGTGTGTGTGTGCTTAAACAATTAAGGACCTTGGTTTTTTGTATATTTGTTGTAAAACTGGAGAATCTTGATTTATATAGATTAGTAAATCTTGATCTAATACTTTCTAAATTTTGCTTTATGCTTAGCGATTGTCCTAATACTCTCGACTCTAATACTCTCTACTCTAATACTCTCGACTCTAATTTTCTCTCACGTTTTGTTTACAATTTTCAATAAATATATTTCATTGCACTATCGGTTACAAGAAAACAAAAATCTGTCTAATTCTAGATAGTTTTATGCAGTTGAAGAAGGACCTATGTTACTAAGAGGGTTAATGAGATCATATTTAGCCATTTGAGTCGTAGAGGTAAATTATAAACTCAAGAAAATCGTCTAATGGTAACCAGAATAAGATGGAAATTACATACTGGTGGTGAAAGGGTTAAAATAAACTTCCCTAAATCTTTTGCCAAATCTTCTTACTCACTCTTTCTCATCGTATTTCCTTCCCTTTCCTTTTCATTCTCAAACTTATCCTCCGCTTCCTCACCTTCACCCCTTTGTCTGTCTCCTTCCTTTCCTTTATCAAGCTTATTCATTCCTCTTTCGCGTTTTAATCTTCGCCGTGTTCGTTCTTCTCTTCTTTGATTTTTATTCAATTATATACAGTTATCTTACAGGGTTCATATATATTCCTCAAACTTGTATAAGCGTCTTTCACTCACGCCACAGGTTTAACCACTTTTGTTTTACATATTTTACGGTTCAACTACTGTATGCTATGAGTTCTTTCTTTCCCGCATTTGTCTTAAAATGTCTTTTTTGTTTTCATAACATAGATAAACTAACTAAAAGCAGCCTCACAATGACAGCAGGAATGTAAACTCTACATACTCTTCCGTGTCACATTATCTCTTCTTCCTTCCCCTCCTCAGACAACAACAATGATACCTCCATATTATCTTCCTCTTCCTCCTCCTCTTCAGCCACCATCTTCTCATTCACCTCCTCCTTTTCAGCCACCATCTCCTCATTCTCCTTTTCCTCATTTATTGTCCTTCCTTCTGTTCCTCCTCACATTCTCTCCTCTTCCTTCTTCTCCCCAGACAGCAGCAAAGATTCCTCTACATTCGCTTCCTCTTCCTCTTCAGCCACCATCTCCTCATTCTCCTCCTCATTTATTTTCCTTCCTTCTGTTCCTCGTCACATTCTCTCCTCCCCCGTCTCTCCCGCTCCTCAGACAGCAGCAATGATACCTCCACCAGTGAGAATGAGATATTGGACGTCTCAAAGGTGTGATTAATGATAATGGAGTCATAAAAGTTAGAAGGAGTCATAGACAGAGGGAAGCGAGGGCGGAGGAGGAGAGAGGAGAGAAGCGGGAGAGGGAGGAGGGGGGGGGAAGAGAGGAGAAGCAGAAGAGGGAGGAGGGGGGGGGAGGAGAGAGGAAGGTAGGAGAAGAAGGGAGGGGGTAGAAAATGAGAAGAGGGAGAGGGAGGAATGGAGGCGAGGTGGGGAAGAGAGGAAGGAAAGGAGAGGAGAGGGAAGGAGGGGTAAGGAAGTGGGAGAGAGAAAAGATGGGGAGGGAGGAACTAAGGAATGATATAAGGATGGAAGGAAGGAAGGAAGGGCGGAGGAGGAGGATTAATAACAGGGAGGAAGGGAGACCAGAATGAAGAAAGAAGGCAGGAAGATGAGGAGAATGGGGAGGAGGGGGAAAGAAGGGTAGGGAGGAAGAGAAGAGGGATGGAGAGAAAATGAGGAGAGAAAGGGAGAGGAAAAGGAAAACATGAAGATATAAGGGAGGGGGAAGAAAGAGGGGAGAGGAAGAGGAGGGGGATAAGAGGAAGAGGAGGGAGAGAGGAGGGAGGAAGAGGGAGGAAAAGAAAGAGGGGAGGAGGAAAAGAAGGAGGAAGGGAGAGGAAAATATGGAGGAAGAAGGATTGAGGGATGAAAAGGGAGAGTGAGAAGAGGAGGGGGGAGAAAGATAGGAGGGAGGAAGAAGAGGGAGAAAGGAGGAGGAAGAAGAGGGAGAAGAGGAAGAGGAGAGAGGAAGAAGAGGGGAGAGGAGAAGAGGGGAGAGGAGAAGAGGAAGAGGGATAGGAAGAGAGGAGGAGGGGAGGGGGGTAGGAAGAAGAGGGAGGAGGGAGGGAGATGGAGGTGCCGCAGAGGGAAGTTGAGATAGCGGAGAGTGATGGAGGAAGGGGTGTTGGCAGGAGAGAGAGAGAGAGAGAGAGAGAGAGAGAGAGAGAGAGAGAGAGAGAGAGAGAGAGAGAGAGAGAGAGAGAGAGAGAGAGAGAGAGAGAGAGAGAGAGAGAGAGAGAGAGAGAGAGAGAGAGAGAGAGAACTGATCAGATGAAAGGTGATAATTGATTCTAAAAAAAAAAAAAAAAAAAAAATCGGTCAATCGTACCCCCCAAAATTGCGAGCTGCATTTGGTCAATAAAGCAGAAAGGTCATGTGAAATAGGTTATTACTCCAATTAATCCCACTTAACTTAGTTCTCCTAATATGCACGAACTCACACATATTATTCAAATACAAACTGTCTTTAACAAATTGTTCTTCATAGCAATTATATAATTTTTCGTGGTTGCTATATTTCAATCATCTACCTGTAAATTAATCGTCAATCTATCACCCGTTTTATTCTTGTTTATCTCACTCCTGCATACCGTTTGTTATGTTTTATCATTATTTTCAAAATCTACTTTTACAATAATATAACTACCACATTGTTGGATTACTCCGACACATATATATATATATATATATAAATAAATATACATACAAAACCAAATAATCTACGGTACTAATATTGGCAAAAATAATACAGAACAATATCGGTATGAGAGAAAGCAGATCGAGACAAAACCAAACAAAACACATACAAAACAGGGATAACAAGAACGCATAAGGCAAAGATCATAACAAAAACACACACGCACACACATGGAGTGAGAAATAAGATACAGAATGACAAAGCTAGATAAATAGATAGATACACAAATAGAGTAGAAAGAGAGAGAGAAGGATAGAGAGAGTAGAAGAGAGTGTATGAGAGGAGGCGTAGTGAGGCCATCCAAGATAATGGTTCTTCATTATGTGATTCACAGACTAACACCGGGTCTGTGGAAGGGGCTAATAATCTCTCTCTCTCTCTCTCTCTCTCAAAATATCTCCCCCCACACACTCACTCACACACACACACTCTCTCTCTCTCTAAAAATAAGTGCTATCTACTTTACCTATCTGTTTATTGATCTACCCTTTATCTAACTATACCCATCTACCTAACTTGAAATACACAGTGCCGAGCAATCATTTTTGTTTTCTAATGTATTGAACTTTGAAATACCCGTCTTATATATCTTAATTTAAATTATAATAATATAAATCTTCTTAAAATACGACAATGGATATAAAAATATTATTCCAATATTCCTTTTTAAGAACAGTTAAGCAAAGTTTCTCCTTAGCTCACAGTATGAACAATATTAAACCAGCATAAAGTACTATCACTTCAGAATTCACCTAAGAGTAATGCTATAGTCATATACAGTATACAGTATATATCCAGTTAAGAAAGATACATAAACAATTAATGTAATCAACCAGCACATGAATAAGTACATGCAAATGAATATGATATAAGTAAACAAATGAACAACTATAGACTTAACAACAGCGGTATAGATGTAATGCACAAAACTTATCAAGCTCTCCGATGATCACACTATAATTCTGGGTCAAATAGGAGAACAATACTTCTCAACTATACAACATATTACGGCAATTGAAACAGTAAAGGCCTAAAATAAAAATAAATAAATAAATAAATAAATAAATAAAAATAAACAAAAATAAACAAGCATAACAAATAGAAAAACAAAACTAGTCAATTGGAATTAACATACTCGTACAAAACCTGTCATATTGACAACCATGACATATTGGGTAACAGGGGGTAAAAACTAGAACGCCAACTTGATTACAAATCCGGTAGAGTTAATTGGATTATCTAGAGTAAATTTACAGTTAGTGTGATCGAAGCATCATATACTAATAATCACAAAAAAAGGGGCCGACATTTAAGAGAGGAATATTAGATAGAACATAACAGACTGATGTGGCAAGGATATCAAGTCATGATTTAAATTGAACATACACCAACAAATTACGTTTACTAATTCTATTAATATATTAGTGTTTTTGTCTCCTTCTTTACTATAATACTTAGCTACACACTTACTATTACTTACTATAATACTTAGCTACACACTTACTATTACTTATTATTCACATTCCAACACTACCTTCATTCTACCAGTTTCTTCGGAGCACTTCATCCATTCCTTCTAATATCTTCTCATCGCAACCCAAACTTTCTGCCACACCACTTATTTCGTTTGATCTTTCTACCACAAAGCCCAGGAGTCTATCATCTAATCAAATCATATGTGACAATCTTCTCTCTTCTCTATCAAACCCGCTTTCCTATACTTCATTCTGTAAGTCTCTAGGTCTAGATAATCTTACGAATAAAAACTTAAGACAACAGTTCACCGTGATGCCATTTAAGGTTCACAGTCGCATAACATGTAAGTAAGATAATACATTTGATACCTTGACAAACATATGAGAGCTAACTAATTGAAAATATTGATATACAAGTAAAAAAAAATAAAAAAAAATATCAATTTGTTTAAGCCCTTCAGTATAATGGTGCAACTTTAATATAATTCTAGCTATCATCAGACGATTTTAATAAGTTTATAAAGTGCCTTTAGAGAAAAAGCAAGTTGAGAACAATCTCGATTAAGCTCAATATGTGTAAACGTCCTTCCAAAACTGAATCAAATCTTCTTCGGATAGTACAGAATAAGAGGAAGATAGGTATCATGGCACTGAATAAATACTAGTTCAGCCTCTATCTACTAAAGAGTCTCTCTTGTATCCCAAAATGTATCTAATCGAAATAGATCAGATCATACACACCGCAAGTACCTTGTATCTAATCCCCACACACACACACACACACACACACACACACACACACACACACACTATGACGAGCATGTGTTTTCTATAATTATTAGGTGGGTTACATTATGTACAGGGTGGTAAAAATAAGCTTGATCTCTTGATATAATGTTCAATGTTATTCAATGTTGTTCAATGTTATTCGTATGATCAAATAAACATAATAACTAATGCATGATAGTTAAGGTTATAGGGAGACTATACAATCTAAAGAAACATTTTGAACATTACAGATGACTTGGACTTCAGTTTCTTAAATTTATCTATAACAATAGTATGCTAGATTATGTTAGGCTAAGCTATGTTGACCAGTATTGAGTGTTGCTATAACATGAACAAAATCGTCATCTGTAAGAAAATTGCAATGTTAGAGCAGGTTAGGTTCAATTAGCTTGACTAACATGTACCCTACTGACCAAGCTAGATGAGATTGAACTCTAATACGGTGGCGCCATATCCACTTTAGTCTGGCGAACACAAAGCCATTATAGTCCAATTAGGAAAGACTTCTAGCAATCATAGAGACAAAAACCATTTCATTTAACCCTTTGATTCCCCTAAGACCACCCAAAAGTAACTCGAATATTATAATGATACCAGAATATATTGAACAAAGGTGTCATCCTACAGGGATTTTTGTTTTTTTGTTTTCAGATTTAAAGATGTTTGGCGATTTCAAGACCTTTCACCCCATGTCTTTGTCAATATTAGGACCCTTTCGGCCTGTAATTTTAGGCTGAACCGGCCTTTGCCGGGACATGAAAATGTATATATTTATCTCGAAGGGGAGGGGGGGGGGGGGAGCTTAATGGAGGTCTAGCGAGGAAACTAAAAATTCATAAATAAATAAATATATAAATAAGTATACCCACAAACTACGCCTTACCCTCCCTTAATAAGTATACCCACAAACTACGCCTTACCCTCCCTTAATAAGTATACCCACAAACTACGCCTTACCCTCCCTTAATAAGTATACCCACAAACTACGCCTTACCCTCCCTTAATAAGTATACCCACAAACTACGCCTTACCCTCCCTTAATAAGTATACCCACAAACTACACCTTACCCTCCCTTAATAAGTATACCCACAAACTACGCCTTACCCTCCCTTAATAAGTATACCCACAAACTACGCCTTACCCTCCCTTAATAAGTATACCCACAAACTACGCCTTACCCTCCCTTAATAAGTATACCCACAAACTACACCTTACCCTCCCTTAATAAGTATACCCACAAACTACGCCTTACCCTCCCTTAATAAGTATACCCACAAACTACGCCTTACCCTCCCTTAATAAGTATACCCACAAACTACGCCTTACCCTCCCTTAATAAGTATACCCACAAACTACACCTTACCCTCCCTTCATAAGTATACCCACAAACTACGCCTTACCCTCCCTTAATAAGTATACCCACAAACTACGCCTTACCCTCCCTTAATCATACTAGAATAGATTGAACAAAGGTGGTATCGGCGCGCGCAAAAAAAAAACGACTCGTTATTCCCCCAGTACCACCACGGTCCCTCGCCAGTACCGCACCAAATCCCCGGGCGGTCACCTTCGAGTTTCATTTACAACTGGTTTGATTTATTACCCTGGCCGCCGCGATGGTGGTGACGCAAAGGCTCGCAACTTCTTCTCCGGTCTTGGCTACCGGGAATCGCTGCCACTTGGGTTGTAAATAGGGTCAGGAGGATAGGTAGATTCCGGGAAATTTGACAGGTATGGACTACGTATTTCTTCACTCGCAATTCTTCTATCACGATAATTTATCATAATCTAAACCGAGCTAACTGTTAACCCTGGACAGGTTTTTTTTGTTTTGTTTTGTTTTGTTTTCTGGAGACCTTTTTCCCTCAAGGTTAACCCCATTAGTTTTTAGAGTTTAAGCCGTTCGGGAGCCCCATTAGTTAGGCGATTGTAAGACCTTTCGCCCCATGTACTTTTTTATCTCGAAGTTCGGAGTGTGTGTGTGTGTGTTTGTTTAACCTGATATAGGTCAAGGGAGAAAACTACCCCCCCCCTCCCCCCCCTTAAGGGCAGGTTTCTAGTTTGTTTCCTACTCCTCCAGCAATCTTAAAATTTCGCCCCCTTGACCCCCTTTCAAGATAAATTTGTACATTTTTCGGTAGAAAAATGTCCCGGCCGAAGGCCGATTACTCTTAAATTACAGGCTCGCTATCGCTCGCCAGGATAAAATCGACACCTAAATGGCACGAAAGGTCTTAAAATTGACAAAATGGGGCGGAAATTCTTAAAAATCACCAAACTAATGGGGCAAATGTCTTAAAATCTCAAAAACAATGGGGCTAGACATGAGGGAGAAAGGGGTCAAGAAAAAGGTCCCTCAAGTGGAAATCTCCCCTTAAAGGATTAGGCAAAGCAAAGTTTGGTCAGGTTGTGTTTTGATTTTGGTTAGAGGTAAACAAATATAGCACGTGACCAAACACTTCCATACATCGGGAATAGGCAACCAGGCTCAACTAGTTTGCAATTAACCCCTTGATCTATATTCTAGTTAAAAGCCTACCTCTCATGATTTGGAGCCACCACACTCATATGCTGTGCTTTGGTGAAGATCATCCCAGTAATAACAAAGGATCACAGTAATGCATATATATTCAATCCCACAACAGCGAGTGAAAATCCTTACCCAGTAACGACATAGGTTTTCGTTAGAGACGTATCAGTAATGAGAAAAAGAAGAAGTTTATCTACATAATTAAACACATTAAATTAACAATCTAGGCAGTAAGTACTCAATTAAGGAACTGTATTAGGAATGTTATTTTTATAAACAACTGTTAGAACAACTTTCGTACAACCATAATTGGTTGAAGTTACGTACTATTGTTGTATAATCTTCAATACTAATCGTATGAAAGAGATTATCTGAATATAAGCGATTACAAAACTAGGCTTACATTGATGAGAGAGAGAGAGAGAGAGAGTGTGTGTGTGTGTGTGGTTTGATGTGAGAAAAGTATGAGTGTATAAGCGTATACGCGTATATTATATATGTGCATGTGCGTTCTAAATTTTGTAGCTGACTAGAGTTGGCTGTGACAGAGCGAGTTAGAGGGGTAGGTGTCAGGTTGAGAAGGTTAGTAGTTCTATAACTCAACGGCGAGACTAGACCAAACACACTTCAGTAAAACGAACGCTGGACAACTCACTAGATTATGTGCCCCTGTTAGAATATACCACCACTAATTGCAATCCGTAATATGGCAATGTAATCTAGTTGTGCCTTCAATAAGAGAAATCATCAATAAGTTTAATAATAGTCTTATATATAATAAATTAAAAGATGAGTTCATAAAGTTACTTGACAACGTCGGATGAGACGAACTACATGACAGGTATTTTGTCCCTTACTGTAGACAAAAAAAAACTGACCCACTTTAAACAAAATTATAGCTGCGTATATTTATAAGATCACGAAATCAGATTATCAAAAATTAATGTCTCAATATGGTTACAACTCAGCACATGAACTTCATAGTGTACGCTTCGTGTATCTTTATTTGAGATAACATATTCATAATCATCTTCCACACTACCTGTGTCAGTAGTGTTACATATGATTACCTCCGTTTCACAATACACACGTTTCTGTTCTTACCAAAAGTGATGTGTGTCATTAAAGAAAATATACAATACATATGTTTACAGTAAGTGCATCTCTATTTTCAGGTCATAATACAGTTAATTCAAGTTTTGGAAGTGCATAATGACAACGATAAAATGTTGTCCGGTCCCCGTCTACTACAAGCTCCACACTACAGAACTTGATCATGATCTAAGTAAGTGATTAGCTGATCCGTAATTTCTTTAGGCTGAACGGCACTTAATGAGAGGTGGGAGCCGGGGTATATTAGCTACCTGCTCGTAAAATGATGAGCCATTTATCAATTTCGACATTAAGTAATTGCCGAGGAGCAGCCAGACGATTTCCATGTAATGATTGGTTTCAGGAAGAAATTATTCTGTGGGGGGATGCTGTGATGCCAGATTGTGTGTTGGGTAGTTTTCTGGACCACTTTCTCCCTCATGTTTAGCCCCATTAGTTTTCAGATGTTAAGATGTTTGCCCCATTAGTTAGTCGATTTTAAGAACTTTCGCCCCATTTCTTCGTCAATATTTAGACCTTTCGTGCTATTTAGGTGTCGATTTTTTCCCTGGCGAACGATAGTGAGCCTGTAATGTTGGAAGAACCGGCCTTTGGCCGGAAATTTTTTCTACCAAAAAATGTACAAATTAATCTAGAAGGGGGATTTAATGGATGTTTTGTTTTAATTTGATGGAGGTCTAGGGAGGAAACTAGAAAAATAACGAATACATGCAAAAATTGCCCAAAAAGTGAACCATCTCCCCTTAATCAAGTCCATTGTAAGAAACATACTTGTTAGGAAGCTACTATAGTTGACTTGTTAGGAAGCTACTATAGTTGACTTGTTAGGAAGCTACTATAGTTGACTTGTTAGGAAGCTACTATAGTTGACTTGTTAGGAAGCTTCTATAGTTGACTTTTTATATATATTGACGCCATCTTGTTTTACGTGCCCTAAATTTGAATCAGAAGCCTCACACTGATGTACGGTCGCGCTAATAATTCATTTCCCAGCTGGCATTACGTTTGGCTTGCTCTGTGCTGTATATACTGTATGTCTGTCAGATGTTCAATAGGGTGGGTAAGTGTAGGAGCATATTTGTATATTTCACTCGATATGAAGAAATAAAGCTTAGATATTGCTGATACCAATTATTGATCAAAACATACATGGTGCCGAGACATCACATATTACCGCGACTGTACATCATATTCGGTGTAGTTTTAGTTATCCATTCTAGTTACTAAATATAATTCATCAATAAGCATTACTACTATGAACCAAAGCAGAGTCCCTGAAAAGTTTCATAACTATACACAAGAAATGCATTGAATCTCAACGTGATAATATGGTACCTTCTATTCCTGGTGGATGCCTAACGCCATGTGTTTTACAAAGGATTACAAAACTAAACAAGCAACAACAGATCTACTGTCCCCAACTAGGCTGTTTTTTGAAAGGCAAGAACATGAATAGAAAAGACGACCACAGCAAGCAATTGTTGGAGTGGTGGTTGCATGAGTTTCTGAATATGCAAAGCTTTCGATTGATATTGAGGTATAGTGGGAAAAGGTAAACGCATGGGATATAGTTTTTTATAATCGCTTGCCATGAGATCCCTGGGGCCAGGCATTTACCAACAATATAATTGAATTTAGTGGACACACGCATACAAGACTCCCGACGAATGTCGTCGGAGTGTGAACAATAGTTTATTTATTTTGGATAAATCAGTAGTCAGAGTAATATACATGGACGACACAGGTATATATGGCGGGTGGTTAGTTAATATGAGAGAGAGAGCGAGAGCGAGAGCGAGAGCGAGAGCGAGAGAGAGAGAGAGAGAGAGAGAGAGAGAAATACGAAGCCATACAATAGGGACAGCAAAAAACAGTACCGAACAGGTACCGCACCGAATATTCGATCTACCAACCCGAGAGCCGAATGTGCTAAACGCGGCCGAATTTCCCGGAACTAAAAAAAAAAAAAAACCCACCCTGGTAGCGAGACTTCAGTACGGAGCGTGAAATACGGCAGCAGCAGCGAGTGACGCTTGGCAAGTGTCGTCAACAAGATGGCTGAGTGACGGCCTAATTATCCACAACATTTTAACACAGGTGGGAGTGATACAGTGTGTGAGAGTGGGGGTGGGGAACTGGATGGGTGGGGGGAGGGGGATAGGAGGTGGGAGTTGGTGGTGGGGAAGTGGATGGATGGGAGGGGGATAGGAGGTGGTGGGAGTTGGGGTTGGGTAGGTTGGTGAGGGGGGCTTTGTGGGTGGATTGGAGGTGGAGGGTTTGAGTGGAGAGGTGGGGGTTGAGCGGGGGAGAGTGGGAGAGTAGCGGGTGAGGAGAGAAGTGGGGGTTGAGTAGGGAAGGAGGGGGTGAGGAGAGAAGGGGGGGGGGGAGACTGGCTATGTAAATCAGGGATCTAATGAGGTGAGTCAATCATTCCTCTCGCTCTCTTTCTCTCTCCCATTCCCTCTCTTTAGTTATTCGATAGCATTGATTATAATACACTTTTATAATCATTCGTGAGGGTAGGCTACATTATATTTATTTGTAGAATGTCTATGTATATGAAATCATTATTATATACGTGTGATGTTAAATACATATCAAATAACTACACAATATAATGATAATGATGATGATGATGATACATTTAACAATAATAGCCATGTGGTGATGGGCTGATCTATCAGAGAGAAAGTTGAACGTTCTCTGCCATACCCATAGCTTACTCTGACTGTTCCTTTCGTTTATATATTTTCTAGATCTCAAGTGTCGGCGTCTCTTCGGTGGATTGGCCTCTCTACTGCCGTGGGAGCCAAAGCGTTACATTTTCCCCTTGCCCCTCAATTTTCCCTTAATAATTGTTCAAGGGGCACAGGGCCCAGGGTGGGGCTTTGGTGTCCCGGGCGTTTCCGCAGCCTCCTCAGCCCCTCGCCTGGGAGTGGCTTTGGTCACCTAGGCTTTCTTAGTGGTAAAGCTGGAAGGGTTCTATGGGGGCATTTGGTTATGGCCTTGGCCTTGCTCGGAACCTTGGGGCTGTTCCGTCAGACAACCCGGGGAACAACAAAAACAACAATAATAATATCAATAACAAACAGGATTCCGATAGAGCAAATTAATTACAGTTTCATGTTTAAAATAATATGCTTATAATTATAGTATCTTTAGAATGACAAACATCAGTGACGACCGGTAACATTCTTCACTCTTATCACAATACACCCCTTTAAAGTAGTGACTGATAATTAAACCTAAATTGTCATATACAAAAACCAAAATTAAAATATATCTATTAAATCTAACGACGTTGTATTTATTGCCTGAAACCTTTATATTGACTTTATAAAGGAATATAACTAACAAATATAGACGAATTCTCACAACATAATGGTTAACACAAAACGCCAGGACAGTGTTGGATAGGATAACAGAAATAGTACGGTAATCACTGGGTTCCACAATAAGTCTGTATAAAGTAGACAGTACCTGCTGACTATCATAATTCGCTAATACTATGCTTGCCAATTTTCAACTCAGTATACTTACAAATCCACTGCGAGTTTGCCTGCTTGGATATGCGGGTTATTCATGGATCGGGGAAAAGCTATGACATGAAATTCTCTAGATCGTATCTTCTACATAATTATACATAGTTATACTCTATATACTGCCCAAATTACAGCTCAATATCTCAAAAATATAATGTAGGTTTGCAAGGTATGTGGATTTTATTAGACACTAAAAAATGTGACAGGCGAGTGTTGTAAGTCTTATAGTGACATTTGAGTGTTGTGTACTCTTCTATTTCTATCCTTCAACTGTTATCGGAATCCAAGGTATGCACTGCAAATCTCTCCAATTCAAATGCATCGTAATAATAATTGTTATAATTTTATGTTTAATTCAAAATTGACAAATTAGCCTGCTCAATTATATTAGCCTAGATTCCAACTTATATTTTACTCACTGAATTTACCCCTCACCCCACTCACTCACTCTCTCTCTCTCTCTCTCTCTCGTATGTATCCGGTTTACGTTCGGTATTCTTATGTTTTCTTCTTTTAAACTCGAAAATAATGTATTTACCTCAACTCATCCTTCCCATCTCCCCTTCACTGTTCGATCTGCTCTCTTCGCTCCACACACTAAAATCTATTATCCCCGTTTTCTACTTGATTGTGTTATTCAAAGTTCTCATATTTACTTTGTCGTTTATTCCTTCTATCACCCATTCACAGTATTCCATTGCTTGTTTCATATGTAGATTGCCTTTCGATTTATATTTTAAAGTATGTAACGTTTTTGCTTATCTAAAATAGTACCTTTCACCCCACCCTTATTTACCGATACCTGAGGCCTTATACACTGTCTTATCCTCTTCAAATCAATGATAATTAACAATTTCCTTTCCATTCTACGCGTGCTGTCCATATACACTTGTGCTCTATTTCATATTTCTACTAATCATTATAACTTGAAATTAGCCTACGCTTGCTTACCCTTTCTCACAATTATTAAACGAAGACGAAGGCCTCATAAAGCCCAAAATGCATGTTCGAACTTCCTCAGACTTGTTATCCGGAGCAAATTCGCAGCTGAAAGTACTCCCTTGAATACAGCTTAAGCGAGAATTAATAAAGCATTAATAATCGGCTGACATTCCTTCCTCTCCGTGTCTCTTATTATCCCCAAACTCATTTCACACGCCTGCACTTGCACATCTCATTCCTCACTCACTCCCCCGACGTCCACGACCTCATAAGCTACCTCCCCCTCCACCTCACATCTCACCCTGGAATAAGGTCACTTCGCTTTATGATCAGTTCCTCTCTAGCAACTCAACTCACGCGCATTACACCTTGATAAAATGTCACCAAATGTATTTCTGAAATATGGAGCATGCGCTCTTCTGATGCATGCAATGAAAATACGGAGAGAGAGAGAGAGAGAGAGAGAGAGAGAGAGAGAGAGAGAGAGAGAGAGAGAGAGAGACTTTCTCTATTTGTTTTTTGTTTTGTCGTGTAAAGTATTGAGAGAGAGTAACTCATAAATTTAATGAAACGAAGTACTTGAGAGCCGAAATTATCATGAGACGAAGTGACTGGAATCCTCCTTCACCACTTGATCGATACGCCAGGTGAGGTGAGGCAGAGAACTACGTTTTTTTTTTTTTTTTTTTTACGCCACTACCCACCCCAAAACTTACGACCCAAACCACGACAATTATCCTCCATTTCTCTCATTCTTATTCACCTGACTTATCGCTGAGGGTGGTCGTGGTGGTGGTCAGTTGGGCACCCTCTCACTGTTGCTGCTAACTCGACACTCCCTCAACCAACTTCGACCCAGAAATATAGAAGAATGTGATGAAGGGTGGTTAAGGATGAAGAAAGTGCGAAAGGTTAGGCAAAGACGAAGCAAACAGTGATGAAGGAAAGCTAAAGATGTAAACGGATGTGATAAAAGTTGGCTACATATGTAGAAGAAAGACATGATGAAGGTTGGCCAAAGAAGAAAACGATGAAGGAAATGGAGGGACCCTTGCATAGGTTGGACAGAAACCTACCTACCTACCTGTCTAACTAACTACCTACCTACCTACCTGCCTGTCACCTCTCTCTCTCTCTCTCTCTCTCTCTCTCCTCATCGATTTCTTCATACACGAGTAGAGTGGGCAGAGAAATATATGTGAGGGAAGGGTGGGTGAGGGGATATATACACACATGCAATGGGACTTATTTATCCACCTGCCCTTGGGATTTACTGGCGTCTCTGCCTTGTCATAGAAGCCGAGTCGTATATACGAACGCTGTACTCTGAAATTTCTTCCTATAAAGCAATATCCTTAAATATTAACCCACGGACGACGACTGTGAGAGAGAGAGAGAGAGAGAGAGAGAGAAAGACCGAGAGAGAGCGCGCGCGCGCAAGAAAGAGAAACAAGATAGAGAGAACAAGAAACTGTGAACATTAGAACGAGAACAAACGCGAAACGAGGTGGAAACTAATGGCAATCCCCCTCGGACTCTAAAGACCTCATGACTACCTGATTCATCGCCTCACCTGACTGACCCCGGCACCTGTCCGCCTGTGTCACGCTAATTAGGCACCTGTGTGACCCATTACCTCGCTAAACTCTCGCACCCGCCCGAAAAGATGTTAGGTCAAATCGCCGGCTAATTCCCTGGACGCGACGTAATCATTTCACGGATCATCGGAGTGGGAGGGAGCGGGAAGAGAGAGAGGGAGGAAGGATGGAAGGAAGGAATCATGGTAGTTGGAAGAGAGAGAGGAAGGAAGGAAGGAAGGAAGGAAAGAAGGAAGGAAAGGAAGGAAGAAAGGAATGGAAGGAGGGAGGGAGGGAGGGAGGGAGGGAGGGAGGGAAGGAAGGAAGGAAGGAAGGAACGTAGCAAGAATATATGTAGGAAAGAAGGAAGGAAAGTAGGATATGAGGAAGGGAGAGAGGGAGGGTGGAATAAATGAATGAATTAATTAATAGTTATACTGCAAGGAAAGCAAGACAGAATGTATGGAAGACAATAATGTACGGTTATACATAACAGAAGGAACGGAGACGAAGATACACCAACACATTTCAACAATCATTTATTTTCATGTATAATACGAATGCTCTGAAGACAGTAGTTTGAGGTATTAACTACAGTATAGCGAACTAAAGTGTGTCATATTGTTGAGCGTTCTATTATTGGTTTAAGTCTATTCTCCCTTGAAACTTCTGATAATCGTTCTTCATATGTTTAGATTAGGGGTTAGTTATAAAACGACAATACTATAAATGCAAATACAGTGATTAGAAAAATGATACATTATTGAAATTGAAACAGATTATATGATTATAAAGAAAATTAAGAATTGATTAAAAAACGATGGAATGTGGGACAGAGTGAAGGGATACTAAGAGTTAGTATGGTAAGTATAGGAGTAATAGTGAATGATTAGCAAGGGGAAACAAGGAATTCAATTGCAAAGGGTAAAATTGGAGCTCAAAGTAAAAATCATAAATTTAGTCAAGTGGTAGGTCAACCTCGACTAACATTGATTACGCAGCTGCTCAAACTTAACCCAACCTTCGGAAAAATAATAGACTATCTAACTAATGATTGCCAAATGTCATGCCATAGCCCACAATAGGCGCTTTCAAAGTGGCTGCATGTTCGACTTTTGTCCGATTCGTTTCTTTGATATGGACCATAACTGACAATCCAAAAATCTTGCCAGGACCAATGACAAGACTTTACAAGCCTTACTTTTTTTTTGTTTAGCGGTTGATCTCGGATGGCGTCGTTGAGCAAATGCAAGCTTCTATTCGACCTCAATAAACATCTATGCCTCATTTTAAGTAACTTTTCACATGAATCGAGCACACAACCCCATCTGTGAACCCGCTTATTAGTGGAGCTCAATGAAGGTGTCAGTAATTGGTGGATCGCATGAGTAACCAAAGTTAGTCAGTCAGACGAATGATTGACTTAACCCTTTTAGTATATGGTAAACACAAGACAAAATTACGCAGCTTGGTAATGCCCTCTAGGAATGAAAGAGCTAAAGCATATAAGAATTATCACTCTAATTTCCAAAACTCTTTGAGAAGCAATGAAATATACTGTAATAGCCAGAATAAATTACAGAAACGCGTCATCGCATTCTGATTGGGTTAAGCAAGAATTTGGTGGTGTGGATAAAACCCCACCTCCAGCACTACCACCAATGACATGCTGAACAGTCGTCAGCAGTCCTCGGGTCCCTTCATCAAGCGACAGAACAGTAATGAAAACAACTGATATACTCGGGTCTGACGCGCAACAACCTCTTCCTCCAGAGCTCCTCCTCCTACCATTCCGACCTCACAAGCTTCATTACCCATGCACGAGTCAAGGAAGACAAAAACAATAGAAACAAAATATAGCAGAGAGTAAAAATGTAGGAAGGGGAGAAACAAAAATCATAGGCTGGACTACGACGGATGAGCGGTACATCACGCTAGAGATCCTAGGGTCAGAGAGAGTGGCCTGCTTTTTCTTTGGACGATACCATTTTTAGTGGCGTATTTTTAGATGAACGGGGTGGTATTCCGTTTTTGATCATGTTGAGTTTAGATTCAATGACCAAACTAGGCTATATACCCTGCACAAATATTGCCGTAAGTCTATTATGGTTAAGGACAAACTTGAGGGTAAAGATAGACTAATGCCACTATTGGCACCAAAATGGAGGAGGTCGGCCGATCTCTGTTAAAATGAAGTCTCTACATCACGCCACAGCCACAACTCAC